>CM035424.1:159236903-159716903 GCA_020310875.1 Ceratopteris richardii
CATGTGCATGGCTTTGCATAATGGTGTAAGTAGATGAAGAAGGGATCTCATCACCATTTTCTTCATGTGCAAGAAGTCTACGATCATCCTCTTCTTTCTCTATCATTAGTAATTTCATTTCCATTTTCTGAAATCCTCTTTCTTTGATTTTGCATACAAGACTAAATTTGTATGAATATACACCAACTTTTCAACATTTTTGGGCTTCAATTTGTTTCTCCTCTTTGTATGTATCAAAGAAAAGGTACTCCAATTTCATTCACAAAAGGGAGCACAAGACCATTGAGGAAGCACACACCACATGGTAGAGGGTCATCCTCGGCCTTACCTCGTGAAAGAACCTAGAAGAGTGGGCGAAAGTCCCACCTTGACCCTTTGAGGGCATTGGGAAGTCGAGCAAGCAAAGGAGAGCCTTGAAGGCTTGACGCTATTCGAAAGCACATAGGCCCTGCAACACTTGCAACACTCGACAGTTGAATAGCGAGAATGAGGTAAAACAAGCCTTTGGCATATACATTTGATGGCGGAGAAACAATTTGCAGCAATAATGTCGGCTACCATCAGTAACACAACATCAAAAACCTATACACCTAACCTAGGTTAAAGGTAGCTACAGGTAGCTGATGCATCAAGAAACAAGAGTGTAACGGACCGCAATCCATGGAAGATAACTCCCTGCAAGTCGACTTCGAGACGTCTCAAAATCACGGATTACCCTAAGGTACACCCATCCTTCCACTGCCACTCAAGATCACAAGACCAACATAGTAGGATATCATGAAGACAAGATGGTGCTAGGCTATCTTATAAGAAGACGAGTTTAAGATCATCTTCATTTTCTCCCCTCTCCTCTCCTCTCCCTCTACGTAGTTTCCACATCTCAGTGAAAACCCTTGTTCAGATCCTAAATGCCTCCTATGTGTGCAATGGCAAGTAGCAAGGGGTTCATATGGATCCCTCGACACCAACTGGCTATAAAAAATGTGGAACTAAGAGTCAAGTTCCTCGCTGTCAACATGATTTCGAGTAAAGATGACTCAAATGGAGTCACCCCAACAAGATAAAGAATTGTCCCATGTTAGAGTCCACAACGATGCTAGCTCTCCACTATCTAGATAGCATACATGCAACAATAGCATCGTGCAATCAGCTCGTAAATAACCATAACAGCACAAGGTCATCCCAAGTCCTACATCAAACACTAGCAATATAGTGCAAATCCTTTCCACAAAGGCTCCTAACCATGGGAATCATAGCCCTCATCATAGCTCATCAAGACTATCTAGATGTAGTAAAAACATGGAAGGCATAACCCTCACAAAAAGTCTCTTCAAGCTATCACAACATGTGATCAATCCAACACGTCTTCAACCACACCCAATGGGTCTATAGAGCATCCAGAATAGGTGCTCATTGTGGTAGTCTCACTAAACAAAGCATCATTAGGATCAAGCACATCCCAACGCCCAATAATCCTCAAAACCCCTATAACTGTGCATCTAGGGTCTCACCTTGTTACCTCTCATCATGAGGAGAAGGTATTGCCCTCATGCTTATCACTTCTACCATGTCATAATCCATGCTTTAATCAAGGTCATCCATTCCTCTTGACGATGGATATCCCCACAATCCTCTAGAGGAATTCAGATCAGAGTGGCATACTCCACAAAACCTACATCCACACAATGACTCCCTTGATCAATCAAAGGTAATAGAGAAGAAACCTCTTTTGAGATGTAGCCCACATGTGGCGGTAGGCAGGAGATACTAATCATATCAAACATATCGGTATTTCATATCGGACATAGTAGTTCAAGTATTGATTAGATTGTTCCTTTCTTGAACATTCCATCAATTGGTGTGATCGTGGCTTTAATAACACTACCCGTCCATCCAAGGATGCAAAAAACAGCTATGTTTTACAAAAATTTTAAAAAAAAGGACTTTCTCTTTTCTACACTAAAAAAGTCATCAGTCATTTACTTCATTGTAAGTAAAACGATGCTCCTTAGTGAATCAAAAAGCACCATTTTACATATGTTTTGCCTTTACTTTCTCTCAAGTTTATTATTCTTCTTCTCAAAGCAATGGAGTACCCAAGAGGATCCTTTAAACTTTCATTCTTGACAATAAGTAAATCCAAAACTCCCCTGAAATTTAGAGTTAATATTAACAAAAGTGAAGCACATTATTAGCCGTATGAATAGCTCATCCAAGTGGTATGTGTTCAAATAGGATAATCTCAATTATTGAAACGGAAAGTAAATGTCACATACCCACATTTAAAGAAACAAAAACTTGGATCAAACCGCTTACTTTGACACAAGATAGTCACTAATATAATCTTAAGACTTGTTAAATTTAAAGAAAGAACAGAATATCATGAAGATTGAAAAAAAAAAAAACATCAGCATAAAGTCCTCAAAAATGCAACGATTAACTTTTGATTATAAGAGCAAAACATGTGAAGGACAACATGAAAAAGTATGAAACTCCTTTGAATGTGAAAAGCATATAATATAGAGCAGTTAACAATCTTCAAAAAACGATGTGAAAAGGCAATACACACAAGTTTTTATCGCAAAAACAAATATCTGCAATCATGCTCACTGGAACTTGGAAGAGATGAGAATATGAGCACATTTCAATCAAAGAGTCACCCATGACCACGATAATTCAGATGATTCTTGTTTCTCATAATAGAAGCAAAAGAACAAATGTACTTGACTGCTAAATCATATTCCAAAATTCAACATGTGGATCAAAAATCATGAAAGAAAACAAACTACTAATGATCAACAAGCACCTGCCCTGAATTCAACATCAAAAAGTCTACTGCTTCAATCAAAAGCATCAATATACACCATTCCCATCGGTTCAAACATAAAGCAGCAGGAAAAATACACAAACAGGTCAACCCATGTGTTTAAAAAAGGCTGAAAACAATTAATTGTAGGAACAACACAAACAGTATAAAACCTTTTTACTACAAATAAGTCACAAAATAAAGATAATTTCATGCAATTTGCAACGAGCATTGTGATTGCAAACAGGAACATATCGTAAAAAAGAAATGAGCATGCCTTTTCACTCTTGTTTTTGGTTCATCAACTGTATTGTCACCAGATGACTTCCTCCCCAGTGAGCCATCGATATTTGGAACCCCACTATTATCAGCGAAGGAACTACCTAAGCCATCTATCACACCACAATTCTGCAACAGATTGAGTTCCAAAGTACTAATGCCTCCAACTTCAAGTTTGCATGTAGATGAGATATCCTTGCTGTCACCAACCAGAGGGCCAGTCTGTTGATTGACGCGGATTCTTCCTAAAGCCCACTTTGACTTTACATTAGCTGCAACACATGTCACACATGTCCACTCATCCAGATCAGACACTTGACTCTCTTTGACTTTTAGACACCTCAAGTGATAGCTGTTTACACATGCATCACAAATTAACGTCTTTTTCCGAGTCTCAGGTTTGCCACAGCAACTACAATGTATAAAACTTCCATTATCTAAAGGAGTCCCTGCTTCTCCAATAAACTCTGCAGCTGCTCCAACATGATTTGTACGTAGCCGATGTTCAACAACAACTTGCAAGGTATCCCTACCAGAAATACCAGTAACGGGTAGGTCTTGGTTAAATGGTGTAGCAAGTGATACACCATGGGAGACGTATGTGCTGTCTGGCGCAATCCTGGCACTGTCAAGCTCTATGGATGTCTCAACTTGCCGGTTAAAATCAATCATCGTGGCTTCCTTGGCATCCATAAGAATGATCAAGCTCTGCTGAGCTCAGAAAAGGACTTCAAACGTATGTTAGTCCCCTACGATGATAGCGAGTGAGTCGAAAATGCAAGCACGTCCCGGAAGGCCGTAGCCTGATAGATTCGCACATTTATGAGAGGAGAAGCGCCTGTGCGCACGGATCTGCATGCTGCTTTGCTGTACAAAAGTTCAAAATCAATCCTAAGCAGCGATGTTCGACATCCTCGTTCTTCCTGCTCGCTTCTTCGTTCATCGATGTGAATAAAACTTTCGACTCGCATGGTTTTGTTTCCTCACTCGTGAAGGGGGCCGCAAAGGGTTCGGTATTGTTGAGGGTTCGACCACCGGTCCCCGCAAATGCCTGCTATAGAAATAACTTTCAGGTCCTAAGGTTCTGTCAAAAATATCACGTCGTATTAGATTCTCAAAATCCAAAGCATTACTTAGAATCAAGATAACATTTTGGTCAATATAGTCCGAGCTCGCGTAGCTTAGTGGCTGACGCCTTGGAGCTGTAGGAGGAAGTCCTGAGTTTAAGTCTTGGCAGGAGATGTCCATGAGTCTCTCATGATGGGTGCCTCTACCTTACGAGGTTGGGTGTGTGAGTGTGTATTTCTAATTCATTGTACTCTCAAAAAAAAAAACATATTGGTCAATATGATGCCGCTCAACCTCGTACAGCCAAAGTAGAGAGGGGAAAGGGACAAAGAAATCCTCGAGAGGAAGCCAAAGAAGTAAAAACCTCGTTTATTAAATACCATCACGATTGTGTGTGTCCATAGTTTCTTTGATGTCATATATTTAAGATGAAAAGATAGATATGAGGAATGGTAAAAGATCCCTAGACAATAAGCATGCCAAAAGACTTGCATACTGGAGAGTAATTCAAAAAAAAATCTAAAAAGCACAAGGTGTCTTATGTAACGATTCAAATATCATGTTTTTTTCCCCTATCTCGTATCTTATCTCGAGAATGATATGTGTCATCATTTTCTTATAAATAAACAATACCATTTATTAGATTATCCTTCATAGAAATATATTTTCTTTATTGACATGAAATATTTGGTGGACTCCACAATCTCGAGGAAGCTCTAATCAATATGCAACATCACTAAGATTTTTAACTATCTTCCCAGGTTTGCAAACCTTGGTGAAAGCTTATTGCACTTCCATGTGGATAATGAAGTTGATCTTACTGCCACTTGAAGAAAGACTATCTCCTTCCTCAAAGACTCTAGGAGATCCCTTCTTGTCAGCATATTCTTTATCCCTATTAGCTACTTGTTGCATCTGCCTTTAGGTATTTCTAAGTTTTTTTGCAGGTTTGATAAAAAATATGTAGCAATGGATGGTCACCACTACTCATTTTTAATGACACTTTAAGTTTGTCTAAGAAAAGCTTCTTAAAGTGTGCTATGAATCTAACACCCCTACATAAAACTATGAACATCGATAACCCATGCAATCTGAAGACATGTTGGATAAATAACTCTACTGTCTCTAGGGCTTTTATCATCTCTTGTATGGATATGAGATGAGCCACTTTGCTCAATATATCTACCAATACTAGGATAGCATCCCTCTTCCTTTGGGTATGTGATAACCTCACTATGAAGTCCATGGATATATTATCTGAGTTGTGTTGAATCTATAAAGGATGCAAAAGACTTGGTGTCTTAACCCTTTTTGTCTTATTAACCTAGCACATAAATCATTGTTAACATATGTGTGGACATCTCTGGCTAATCCATGCCATCAAAATGTATTTCTAACTAATTGCATGATCTTGTGAATAGTAGGATGCCCTGCACAACAAACATCATGGTTATCATGAACGAATTTTCTTCTCAAATAACGGGAATCTAGTATGCCAACATTTCCTTTCCATTTGAGTATTCCATTCTCCATTGAAAAAATGAAATACAGATTTGACTTGTTTGCTTTACTAGGGGAAAAAGCACATGGAACTTCCACAACTCCTATGATAGAGTGATCATTGAAGGCTCAATTAATCCATAACAAATGTGGATCTTCCACCTATGGTTCCTTTATCTCTTCGCACTATGGGTTTTCTAGAACTTAAAACTCATTTGATACATTACCTGAGATAATGCATCAACCATTTTTTTCTCTTTGCCTCTTTTATACATTTTTTTCCATATGAAACTCTTAGATGAGTTCAACCCAATAAGACTTTTTGTCTCAAATATTTTGCTAACCACAAAAATGACTTAGTGTATGGTGATATTTTTATACTTGAAAGCTTGCGCCATAAAGATAGTGTCTCAACACTTTAAGAGCATGCACCATTGCATATGACTCTTGTTCATGCACTGGCCAATTGTGTTATGCACTACTCAATTTCTTACTTTCAAAAGTTATAGGTCTTCCATCTTTGCTCAAAAACACCCCTATGGCTATACCACTAGCATCTACCTCCATTCATATGGCTTCTATGAATTCATCACTCGCAGCATACAACTCCCCGTCGTACTGCGCTCTCCATTGAGTAATTGAGCCTCTTAAACATCTTGTCTTAGAGTAGCAAAACTATCTTGTTGTTCTTAGTTCCATGTAAATGGAACTTTTTCTTGACGCAAAATTTTCATAGGTGCTACTATAAATGAGTAAGATGAAATGAATTTCTGACAGAAACCAAAGGTATTTAAATGCTCAAAGCTTACCCACATCGTGAGGAGTTTACCATTCTAAGATAATTGAGCCCTTCTTGGGGATCGATTTTGATCCCATCAGTCGAAAGTACATGCCCTAGATAATCTACCATAACATATCATAAAAGTGATAGATGCATTTATAAGGCCCATTGTCATGACCAAGTACTCATAATAACTAAACCATGTCCTAAAATTTGTCGTATATACATTGCGTTCTCTAACTCTTATCTAGTGATAGCCACTTTTTAGACCTATTTTACTAAATACAATTGCTCCAGCTAGAGCATCAAGTATATCACCTATTTTTGGGCATGGGTATCTGTTCTTTATATTTAACTTATTGAGTCTGTGATAATCTATGCACATATGATAAGATCCATCTTTCTTATTCACTAAAAGAATGAGTGCTACAAAGGTGAATAGTTGGGTCTATTCAACCCCTTCTCCAAATACTCATCCATTACCTTGTGGAGTTTGTATCCTCTTTGAACCTCATGCAAAATGGTGGATTAGTTGGACTTCCATCTGGCACCAACTTGATCCTATGCTCAATGTTCCTACAAGGAGGTAAAACCAATGCTGATTCAGATAAAAACAATTAATGGGATGCTACTCTCACCTTCTATGAAAGTGCTTGAATACTCTGGTTGGAACTTCCATGACTATAAGAATTCATCACGACACAAGATGAATACACAAAATATAAAAAATAAATATACTTACAATCAATTTTGAGGAGCTGGATTGTAGTCACCAATCACATCTCTTGGAGATATTGCTCTCCACAAATTAATAGTCACCTTCACTTGTGTAACTAGAGCAATTACTTGTTGATCCTATCTCTGTGTCCTTCACATTAGCCAACTCCACTATGTAGATATAATCTGACTACAATTTGTCTAAGTGTAGCCATATGAAAAGATGAGAACCAATAACATTGTGTGTGGAGCATGTGTCAAAGAATGCCTTGACAATTTTTCATGCCACAAATTTTCTCATGACTATGAGCTTTGTGTCTAGGAACTGTTAACTCTTTCGTGCCATAGGCAAGAGCATAACATCTAGCATAGAAGGTATATTTTTAGTGACCATCATGTCCACTATGGTATTGATATATTTCAGTAGTGATGTGTGTGTACGCAACTTTAGGAGGCTTTTTCCCCTAGCTTATATATATACCTATAACCCTAATGGGTTACTTATCTTTGTACATTAACTTGGTAATACATTCAATATTGAGTGTTGTGCTCCAAGCTTCTTTTTATTTTTAGGATATTCTTTAAATTGATGTTGCCCTAAATAACCACAACATAATCCTTCCATTATTGCCCTCTCTTTCTATTGAGGGGTGAGACTATAATTATTGGAATCCCTCTGAGCAAGCGCGAACACTTTCTATTTAGGCCCTAAATTAGTTCTGATCATGTGTATTGTTGTATAAACTATGGGTTTGGGAGGCTAAGTATATGGATTCTAAGCGTTAGAATATGATGTGTATTGGCCTTGGTTTAGCCCTTGATTTACCCTTGGCACTTGCTTGAACCTTTGGGTTGAAGCCTTTATTTTAGCCATTGGGTATTTATTCGTATGAGCTCCCAATTTAGTGGTTATGAACCTTAGGCTTAATTTATCCTAAGGTATGGGAACCTCAGTCTTGGGAGAAGCTTCTTTAAGTGCTACTTTGGGGTGTATGTGAGAGGTGGATCCTCATTTGAATTAGAAGGCATGTGATAGCCTTTGAGGAAGGCATGGGTGACACTTAGGCTTAATTTATCCTAAGGTGTGGGAACCTTAGTCTTGGGAGAAGCTTCTTTAAGTGCTACCTTGGGGTGTATGTGAGAGGCAGATCCTCATTTGAATTAGAAAGCATGTAAAATTCATTGGGAAAGTGTTCACATGAGTGACACTTGGCTCAACACTTGGATGCTCTCAAGGGCATGTAACCCCCTTTCTTAAAGGTATATATATGGGTGGAGTTTGATGGGTGGATACATGCTCTCTCTTTAGCATTGTAGTCTTGCTATTTACTCTAGTATTTAGAGTTGGCTTTTAATTCTGGATTCTATCATAACTTAAGAAGTAGGCTTGGGCAAGGTGGATAGATTCCATAGGGCTCATAGGCACCTAATGGACTTGAGAAAAGGTCCTTGAGCACTTTGTATCCCAAAAGAGTACAAAAATAGCATGTTTTGCTTTGAGAAATTTTCCAATTAAAATGTATCTCTCAATCCATAAGTCGGATTAAGACGTGTAAGTTACCATTGGAGAGCTCTTGGAATGTGGTTTCCTTTGGAAGCAGTTGATTGAAAACTCAAAATACATTGAATGGGTGGTAATTACGTTCATGATACTAAGGTTGAGAATGAGTTTCAAGATACCAAGATCGAGTGCGAGCAAGAACATTTAAGACACCGAGGTTGAGAATAAGTGTTCAAGTCACAAAAGAAATTGTGAACAATAAGATTCAAGACACCAAGGTTAAGAACAAGGGTTTAAGACACCAAGGTTAAGAAGAAGGGTTTAAGACACCAAGGTTAAGAACAAGGATCTAAGACACCAAGGTTCTGAATAAGAAAGTTTCAAGAGCTATGAAAGGGTGAGGACATCAGCTCAAGGACATTTAGGGATCTTACGAGTTGATCATTGAGGACAATGATATCTAGAATGGAGAACCCACTATGGAGTGATGATTCTAGTCAAGACCAATTTGCCTCGAGGAGTTCTGGGCTCTCTTCCTATGTTCCCTTGCTCTATGTCACCTATGTCCGTTTCTGGGATCACATTAGCAAATTCATATGTCCTATCTGGGTGATTCCTGACTACATGCATGGTTCCTTCTTTGTTTAGGTATGCACCATTTTCAAACTTGACTATTGGATGTTCTAGTCCAATGGGCTGATCTAGGTTTTTGATATGGACCACGTATCTTCTTAAGCCGTCCTCATAGATGCAACCACCTAATCGGTTGGTCCTAAGGTATTCCAGTTGCGTCTTGTAAGGGCCTTCAACCTTTTGTAAGTAGGCCACACCTAGACTTCCTATGGGTCTCTCCATTCCGTGAGACATCTCTGATTCGCTAGTTTCAGAGCTAGGGTACTGTGGGTGAGCACTCAACTATTGGGCCCATGGTGTGAGTGACACTCGCCTCCGACGACCTAAGGCTTTGTCTATCTCTCCCTAAGTGTCGTCCTGATCTAAGGTTCATATGCCTGAATGAACAATCCCAATCTTTACCCAAAGTACAACCTCGTTACGGATTCTTTCTTATCAACCACTGGATTCTTTTTATTTTGCTATCGTGTTTATGATCTTGTCTGCTGTTGTGTTGTCAAGAATACTTGAATGAATTTTTGCACTTGAAGTTGATCGCAATAAAATTGGTTCTTTCCGTTAAGGTTATCGTCACATGCACAGGTTATCTCTTGACTTGGACTTGATTACTTAGATAGTCTTCAACTTGTCTCATGCCTATCATTGCCCTAACTTACTTCCAATGCTATGCGTTCTTAGCTTGAGCTAGGAATTGACTAAGGGATTTGAGAGAATTTCCAACTTCAAGCTCTTTTCCTTGTGAGTGCTAGATGAGCCCAGGACACGCTCGCCCAAGCTCCATGATCACCTTGATAAGGTTGCTTGAACTCCTTGCTTACACACCCGAACCTACAAATTTTACCAATTAAAATATGGACTTGACCACAATGGATTTGCAAGCAAAAACAATCTTCAACATTCACTGAGAAGTACAATCCCTTTGCTTTCCTTTTTGCCCAAAACAATATTCTCACTCCCTAGTACCGATTGATGGTCAACACAAAAATACCTATACTAGAACCCCATGTATTGTACCGATTGACGGTCAACAAGCTTTCCAACGAGACCAAAATTGTAACAAACGGAGTCCGTATGAAGATGTTATGGCTGGTCATGCTCTTGGGAGTCAAAACAGGTGAAACAAGCACTCAATAATAGCTCACAGTGTTTTCTAAGGTCTCTTTATGTTCTAGATTTTCCCCAATTTTGGCCAAATATAGGTTTAAATTTTTTAATCCTAAAAATATGCCGAATTTGCCCGTCAATCGCAATCGAGTGGTCTGTCAATCGCGATTGATGTGTCAATCACGATCGATTGGTCGATCGCGATCGACAGGTCCGTTGTGGCTGTCAGTCGAGATTGATGGGTCAATCGCGATTGACATGTGGCCCAAAAATCCTGTCAATCATGGTCAAACAATCGTTGACTAGGTCGATCACGATGGATAAGTTGGTCGGTGCTGTCAGTCGCGATTGATGGGTCAGTCGCGATTGACACATGGCACGTGAAGGTTTTTTTGATCGTGGTCAATCAATCGTGGACTCTGTCAGTCGCGATCGACATGTCGGTCACGATTGATGCGTCTGTCGGAAGGTGTCCTTCGTCATTTGTCAATCGCGATTGACAAAAAAAGGAGGCATTGTTTGTCGATCGCGATTGACAGAAGTCAACGCCTTGGGAACTACACAGTAAAAAAATTTTACCTGCTGGAGCTGGTACAGCTGCGGGGGATGCTGATTCCTGTAGAAAATCTCACAAAAAACACAAAGCACAAGCACACAATCGCTCTCTTGCTCTCTCTCAGAACTGAAATGAGGGAAATGGAATGGGAAGGATGATATGACCAAAAAACTGAAAAATTATGTGAAGGTGGGGATGAAGACAGGAGATGGTGATGATGATGATGGTGATGAAGATGGTGAAGGAAACAAAAGGAAATAGATCAAAGTGAAGAAAATACCTATGACTCTGACGTCTTACCATCACACACTCGTCCTCCAAGCTCGGTCCTCGACAACGGCACCAAAATTTGGTGTAGCTCAATGATGAGTAGCACCTCCTTTAATGTCAATCTGGAAAGACATGAGGATGGTATGAAGACCTCAAACAAGTGATGGCACAAGTGTGTGAGTGAGAAGCACACGAACATGCACACACATACACACACACGCGCACTCAAGGCAAGAACAAGGAGAGAAACAATGGAGTAAGTTCTATTACAAAAGAGTTCTTGTACAAGTTCAAATCTACAACAAGCTAACCTAAAACATGAGCTCTCTAGCTCTTTTTATAGTTTTTTACTAGCTTTGGTCCTGTCCAAACCTAGTGTTCGACCTAGTTAAAAATTAGGTTCCTAGGCTATTTTGGAGGCTCAAACGGGCTCTGAAAATTATGAAAACATAAACACTTCTAATACTCCTCAAGCTTGAGAATTCCTCGACTTGAACAAAATGGAGTCGAATCTATAAAAAATGGTATTTACAATGTTCATGAAGTGATGAAAATCATTGTTACAAAGAGGTTAAGTCGGGAAAAAACTGAATGGCCTACTTGCCTGATCTTCGTTGAATGCCTTGCTTACTTGTTCCTTCTCTCTTCTCTGACTCCGTTTGTTGGCTTCCCTGTCGTGTAGGTCTTTGAGTGCCCTGACTGCTAGCAACACCTCCCTTCTAAGTCAGGTGTTCTTTCTCCTTACGTTCTTGTTGTCTGAGTATGTCGGCGCACTCAGGAACAATGCCGCATTAGATGTGTGTGGCCTTCTCTAAACTCGCAGCAATTCATTCCTCCTCCCTCTCTGTCTTCTTCTCTTTGTCACAGGCCTACGCACAAATGATGGATGCCAAGGATTAGAGTGTGCAGTTTAGTTCAACACTTGACTTCATAGATATTCATGCTGAAGATGACCCTCTCTTTGAGGCGCATATAGATGGTGCTACACGAACTCTCTATGATTCTGATGGTGTAGTTAGTCACCGAGGAGAGGCCTATATCTATGATGGTAGGATCGGGTATTCGGGCTGCTGGGAGTAGGTAGAAGGTAGATTCTATATAGGATATGCTCTATCTCTGATTTATTTCTATAAATCAGAGATTTAATCTACTTGTAGTAGTGTGTGCGTGAACACTCTGTATTTTGGGTGCTGATGGATGTACAACGTGTTGTTGATGCTGATGGATGCACTAGCGGTTTAGTGTGACCTCGTTGCTTCAGTAGGACACACTAAGCATAGCGGGTATGTTATTTGAGCGACTTATCACTTGATGGTATCGATGTATATCAATATAGATTCGGCCATGGATATCACCATGTACACGTTAGATCACCTCGAGCCATACATTCTTGAAAAGACCAGATTGCGAGCTTATGATGCATGCATGCGATCCAATATACTCAAAACTGTCATTGACATATGTGACAGAGTCATCTATGAGCATCTTTGATTGCAAATAATTAGTCCTCCTACTAGACTACTAAGAAGGGATAAAAGCACGCATATTCAGATACCAACCAAAGTATATCTATGAGATCCCAGATAGCATTGCGAAATAGTGTTTATAAACACTATTAATGATGACAACATCTAGTAACTCTGCATAAATATACTTCAAATTGAAAGAATATCACACTCAATGCTAAAAAAATGGTGGGAGGGAGGGGAAAATAGGATGAAAAAATGGATGGAAAGGGGTGGGAGGGTGGGCAAATGGGCACAATATTGGTACCCAAAATGCTCTATGAGCATATAATTATTTGTCATTCATAGAGTTTGCTTATCACAATAGACCTCATAAAGTGACAAGAATGTCTCCTTTTGAGATGAACTATGGCATGAATCCCACTGCTCCCAGTACCATAGGAATGCCAAAGAAATGTCCTAGTGCTTCGGAGTCCTAATCTCCTAGAGTCTTTGAGGAAGGGGATAGAGTTTTTCTTCAAGTTCCAACTAGATCTACTTCACTATCCATAGGGACATGTATTAAGCCTTCACCAAGATTTTGTGGACCTTGGAAGATAGTTAAGAAGCCTAGTGATGTTGCATACCGATTAGAGATTCCTCTAGATTGTAGAGTCCATCTAGTGTTTCATGTCAATAAACTTAGAAAGTGCATTTCCAAGGAGGTATCTAATAGAGGGTATTGTTTTTTTGTAGAAAAGTGATAGCACAAATCATTCTCTAGATAGGATAAACAGATCGGAGACAGAAGTGGTTGAGAAACTGTGTCATCCAAGAGTATCTAGTAGCTTGGAGAGGATTACCACTTATAGATTCTACTTAGGAATCAGAAGCTCTAGTTCGCGAGTACTTTCCCTCATTGATCATTAAGGAAAATGATCTTCAAAAGGGGGAGAGAGTGTCAGACATTGGTCTATAGAGACCACTCCATGTGTGTGTGTGTGGGACAACACCAACCATAGCCAAGGTACCAAGCTTGGGGGATATCCTAAGGTATTCAATGGTAATGGGGATGAGTGTTGCATGATAGCCACATGGCAGCACTAGACCATTCTAGATCATTACTATTTTGAATGCAAGAGGATATATTGGATGGGAGGAGAGTGGCACACACATCATTCACAAGCCTTGGTTTTATTCTGAAGAGAAAAGTCTATCATTTACATTCATTTGGACTAAGGGAAGTGGTTTGGGCATGGATTATGATTTCTATCCTTTTAGATTGAGGAAGGTAGTAACCCTTATTTGATTACAAGAGATGACCATGCTCAAAGTATATATCATGGTGCAAGGGAACATAATCCACATATTACACATCTACACATTTTCAATGACAAAAACGCTTTAAAGAGGGAAGAATTTTGTATAAATCATTGGTTCAGAACGCTAAATTCATTAGCTTTGGTTCATCTCATACATAATGTCTAGCCTAGTTAAAAAGTAAGTTCTATAGCTAATTTGGGGGACCTAATGAGCTCCGAAAATTATGAAAATTGGTATGTAATTGAGGACTCCTCATCTTCCAAATATGGAGCATCCGTTTATAAAATTGGGTTTTGTATGTACAAGTGTAGTGATGAAAATCACTGTTTTGAGTTTGAAACAATATGAATCATTACCACATCACCATGTAGACCATTCTTGCATTGTTTTACGTACTTATGCACCTTTTGGCTACTCCCTCTAGCTTGAACTTGGGCTTGTATGCCAAAACTCACATCCCTCTTGCATTTTTCATCCTGACAGTACCTTGTGGAAGAGAATGTAATTCTATAAAAGGTCAATCACTAGGGAGTGCTCGACCACGCATATGCCTTTTGCATAATTTTCTCTGAGCTTTGTCCAATCACTAGCAACTAGCATATCAAGTTGATCAAAGAAATAGTGTACTAAAAACTAAATGTCTTGCAGGTGAAGAGATGCAATAAATGAGTTGATTTTGATATGAAGACTTATGAGTGGAACTCCCGAAATCCTATCGTAAACATTTCTTCAAACATTTTCTTATAACATGCTAGTAAGTACTTAACTATGCAATGCCATGCCTACCAAACCTTGATTGATGGTATCATGCTCATGTCATTGACGAGGTCGAGATTGCCATGTTCAATTTTTGGAGTCAAGACATGTGGTTCCTTGACCTTTCTAAAGATTTTAAATGTTGTTTGCATTAAGTTGAATGTTTTCGTCTACATGCATGTCACAATGTATGGCATCTTATGTAATCTTGGCAAGCAGCTATGTATAATGGCCATCATATAGGCAAAATTTGGTGGACCTTTGTGGTGGTGCGAGATAAATGTATTTTACCAAGTCTTGATACTTATCATTGTTTACCTTGATTGTGAAGGTAGGCTAGGTTCTTCTTCAGGGGATTGGACCGTACCATCAATTATATGGTGTTTTCTCCAAGTCTGCATCATTTCTATTAGAGTTAGACATCTGCGCAAGCACACAAAAAGCACAAGGAAGAAGAAGAAGCTTGGAGCACAACACACAATACTGAATGTATTACCAGTAGAATGTACAAAGTTAAGTGGCCTATTAGGGCTATAGGCATATATACGAGCCGGGGGAAAAAGACCTCCTAAAGAGGGAAAAAAGTGCCCCGACGGTCCTAGCGTGTTCACACACATGACTACCTAAATATATCCAAAAATCCCACCTAGGAGTGATGCGGTGAACAAGGAGCTAGCACTCATGGATAAGGAAGTGCCAAGCTATGTGGAAATCACTCCACAAAAGGAAGTAAGCCCAAAGCTCTGTGGAAAGCTTCAAACTTCTCCCTAGGCAGAGCCTTTGTGAAAAGGTCTACAATGTTCTCTTGCGTGGGCACATATGCCAAGCTGATCTCCCCAGTAGAGAACCTCTCCCTGACATAATGATAATGCACCTCAATGTGCTTAGTGTGAGCACGGAACACAGGGTTCCTCGCAACTGCCAATGTGTTCTCACTATCAGTGAAGATGGTGGTGGTAGAAGATAACCAACACCCAAATCAACCATAATGCATCTGAGCCACACACACTCAACAGTCGTTGTGAAAGCTGCTCTATACTCAGCCTCACAACTGGAAGTGGCCATAGTAGGCTACTTCTTGCTCAACCAAGATATACATGAGCTACCAATATGAAGCAAAAGCCACTAGTGGGCACACGAGTGTCATAGCAACCAGCCCAATCAGAGTCAAAAAAAGAATGCAAATATGGCGGTGGTGATCCCCCCTTGGGATAAAACAACCCAAGCAACCGAGTACCACTCAAGTAGTGAAAGATGCACTTAACCGCTTGCCAATGCTTGACTCCTGGGCAATGCATAAACCTGCTCATCTGTGAGACATGAAACTGAATATCTGGCCGAGTAATGCATAAGTAAATCAAGCATCCAACAACTTGCTGATAGAGAACAACATCAAATGCATCTCCAACATCACAAATACTTAATCGTAAACCTATTTCCATAGGAGTGGCAATAGGTTTATAGTCTTCAAGGCCAAAACACTCCAATAATGTGTCAATATATTTCGTTTGAAACAAAGCCATTCAACCATCGATGTGCATAAACGGAATGCCCAAATAGTGATGCTGCCCCAAATCAGACATCTCAAATGAGGAATGCAAATCAGCCTTAAAATCAGCAATATGCCTCTCATGAAGACCAGTGAGCAGCATGTCATCAACATAAAACACAATGATCAAAAGTACATCATTAGCATGCTTAACATATAAGGTGCTTTCAGTTGGATTGTTCTCAAAACCATGTGCAATAAGATAGGCATGTATCTTTTCATAACAAGCACGTGGTGCTTGCTTTAAACCATATAACGCCTTCTTTAACCTGCACACCTGCTTCTCATGAACTTTCTGCACAAAGCCATGGGGCTGAAAAACATACACTTCTTCATGCAAGTCACCATTCGAAAATGTTGTTTTAATGTCCAATTGATGTACATTCCAACCATGATGAGTTGCAAGTGCACAGATGCTACGAACAATAGTCATTCGGCAAGTAGCAGCAAAGGTTTCATCAAAATCAATGCCTCTTTCCTGCGCATAACCCTTTGCAACAAGCCTATCCTTATACCTGTCAACTGTACCATAAGGTTTACACTTCAGCTTGTATACCCACTTAGTGCCAATGGCCTTCTTGCGAGGAGGCAAGTCAGATAAAGAACAAGTATCATTATTCATTATAGCATCATATTCACATTCCATAACAGCCATCCAATTTTCTGAATTTTGTGCTTCATCAAATGAAACAGGTTCCTTTTCATCACAGAGGTTAGATGCAGCCATAGCATAGTAATCTGATGCAAAAGAGGCACTATGAGAGCCTGAACGAGTACGATATTATAGAGGTGCATCTAATTTGCTGTCATGCAAAGTCTGCACCAATCGTTTTGGCATAGTTTTTGCCTCCTCAATATCAGTTCTCTCATCAACAAGTGCATCATGTATATCTACATAAAAAATGGGATGATCTTCATCATCACATGAAACCTGCAAAGGCTGAGAAGTTGCCTCATCAGGACCAGCACTAGATTATCCACCTGTAGAAAGTGGCAGCAAAGTATGATACATGTCTTTGGAGCTAACAAATGTCTCCTTAGTACATGAACGCAATGGATGGATAGCATCTTCCACAAAAACAACATCACGGCTAATGAGAATGTGTTTATTCTATGGATGATACAGATGATAGCCTTTACTTTCTGAACTGTACCCAACAGAAATACATTTTACTGCCTTATCATCCAATTTTCTACGATGTTGTTCAGGCACTAATGCATATGCCAAACAACCAAGAACATGTAGATGAGCAACAAATGGCTTGTGATCATGCCAAGCCTCATATGGAGTGATAGATTGCAGCGCTTTAGTGGGACACCTGTTAAGTACATATGCTGCACACATGACAACCTCAAGCTATAAACTATTTGGTAAAGCCTGACTCTTGACCGTACACCTCGCCGTCTCCATGAGTGACCTATTCTTTCGTTCAACAACTCCATCCTATTGAGGTGTATACGACACTGTACATTGGTATTTTATCCCATGTTTAGCTAGAAATGCATTAAAATCATAAGATATATATTCCCCCCCCTCGATCAGAGCGGAGGGTGCCCATTTTACATGCTCACAGATTTTCGCCCAAAACCAAAAACTGTTTGAAGCACATGAAAACTTCAGACTTTGCCTTCAATGGATATACCCATGCATGCTTGGAAAAATCATTGATGAAAGTCACAAAGTAAAGATAATTTCCAAAAGAAGGTGTTTGCATAGGAACACATACGTCACCGTGTACAAGCTACAATTTCTGAGTGGCCCAAACTGAACCATCTTTTGGAAAGGAGGAACGCTGCATTTTTCCCAAATACAGCCTTCACAAACATGTTTTTGAGGTGCCTCAAGTTTGGGCAAAGAGGACACCATTTCAGATTTCTGCAAGTGTAGCAAACTAGCAAAATTCAGATGACCAAAGCGTGCATGCCAAAGCTTTGCATCTGACATAGCCTGAGAATCATGTACTGCACATGCCAAATCATTTATAGATCTTTCATAGTCTATGAGCTTATACAGCCCACGACATGAAATGCCAGAAGCAATAATCATGTCGCCATTTGACAGATCATGAATTGTACATCTGTCATCAACAAATTTCACAACCAAGCCAATCTTGGCTAATGCAAAAACTGATAACATATTTTTCTTGATCCCTGACACAAACAAAGCATCTAACAAAGTGAAAGAACTACTAACAACAATAGTCAAAATGATCTTACCAACTCCCATAATAGGATAAGAGGAGCTATTGGCGCATGTAACATATTCCTTGTAGGGGCAGGCTCGAGTGAAGAGAAGAAACTACACTGTGAGGTAATATGTTTGGTCATCCCATTATCAAAGTACCAAACATCTGAGTCTACTGCAGACATGCACTGCTCATGAGAAGATGGGTCAAAACTACAAACAGTAGTAAACGCCCATTCTTCTTCCTGCACATGATTAGCGGACTCTGTTTTCGGTGTAGAGGCCTCTGCAACAACCATTCCAGCCTCCTTTTTCTTTGCCTCTTTTGCAGCCAGTTTTGGATAGTTCTTTATGTTATGATCATTTTCTTTACAGTACTTGCAAAACAATTTCTGCTTTTCTGATTTCTTCTCATCTTTATCTTCCTTCTTTGAATGTGCAGTATTTGCAGATTTTTGGTTACTAGTAGAAGAGCTCCATTTTCCTTTGCCCTTCTGACAAGCCAGGAAAGCTTGATCTGCAATACCCATAATAGAACATTTTTGCCTAGACTGATCTTCTTGCAACATAACAGAAACTAACTCCTCAAATGACAAGGCATTTGGATTGCCTTTCATCATCAACCGAAGAGTAGAAGCAAAACTCTTATATGAATCGGGAAGACCATTCACAACGGTCTGCACAAGTGAGCTATTTGGTATAACCTCACTAGCAGAAATCAATTGTTCCTTCAAGTCTTTGATCTTTGTTAGAAAACTGTCCATAGAATCACCTTCATTCATGTGCTCACTGTGCAACTGTTTTCGAAGGTAGGCAACACGAGCCTCATTCCTAGTTTGGTACAATGTGGTAAGTGTATCCCAAGCATCCTTAGCTATTTCGCAAGAGCGAATGTGAGGAATAATGGCATGTTTGACAGACAAAGCTATCAATGCATGTGCCAGACATCTCTACCATCCCAACAAATTTGCTCTGCAGCAGGTGCAGCAGAAACCGCAACACGAACAGGAATATGCAGAATATCATCATCTTCGACACCTTCAGCTTCAGTACCTGCAATTGTAACATTTGCATATGTAATAGGACATTTTTCAACACCTTGCACATTGTTCCACAATCCTTTTGCAACCAATACATGTCGCATCATATAAGCCCAAAACGGGTAGTTGGTATCATCCAACTTATCCTCAACGGCCAACATACGAAATACATCATTACTTTCAGCCATGGTCGGTGACTAAAATACCTTGATGCATAAAATTGATTGTATATCAAAAAGTTGAACAGAACTGCCCAGATGAATTCTGCTAAACCTATAGGAGACTTCGAAATGCTTATACTAACGAACCAAAACTGGTATATACCTTTGGCACAAAAAGACAAAATAGCCTGCACAAGCACTACAATAGTGCGTTCGGAGGCCAAAACAAACTCAGATCGCGATTTTGGCACCACAGAGTGAAGATGTCTTGGAGACCACAATCGAAGAGGTGTCAATGATGCCCTAGATGAAGTGGCGTCTTGCTCTAATACCAATTGTTGGAGTTAGACGTCTGCGAAAGCACGTGAACAACACAAGGAAGAAGAAGAAGTTTGGAGCACAACACACAATACTCAATGTATTACCACTAGAATGTACAAAGACAAGTGGCTCGTTAGGGCTATAGGCGTATATACAAGCTAGGGGAAAAGAACCTCCTAAAGAGGGAAAAAAGTGCCCCGGCATGTTGAAGATAAATGTACAAGCTCATTTTCATATGAGATATGATTGGATAAATTTACCAAATGTAAAGATAAAGGAAAAGAAGAGAAAATAAAAAAAGAAAAGAAAAAGTCTAGTCAAAATTCATGATGAGTAAAAGATACATTATCTCCCATGTAGTTAGTGGCATGTAGTGGACAAAATGGTGATTTAAGAAGGAGGCACAAACTTCTTCACATGCTCATTGGTTATAAAAGTGGAGTGGGATCATGTTCTAAACAAGAAGAGAAAGAGTCAAGAGCTCTCAATAGTCAGATCTGGCCATTTTGTCATTTTGTCTTCCCTTAGACTCCTTCTAGCCGCACATTAGTTTGTACATAGCTCTCTTGTGAAGCTCATATCTCAGTGTATATGTAACCATTTCTTGCGTTTAAACATTCATTGGGAATCTTATCTTCTACAGATCAAATATCTTGTTCAAAAATTATATATTCTATGAGATATCAGTGAAAGAGTGAAGTCTAGTTTTCTAGTATACCTGTGTAGATAGGTAGTCTATTTTGGTCGGTTACGTTTCCCAACCAAAACATATCCAAATTGCTTTATTTTTTACTTGTTGGAAAGCTCTTGGCATTTATTTTTACTGTCCCAAAGATCTCATTCAAGAGATCTATATTCTGTGAGATATCTATCAGAGAGTGAAGTCAACTTTTATAGTGTACTTATGTGTGTAGGTGGTCTATTTTGGGCAGTTGATTTTCCTTACCAAAAGTCATCCAAATTACTTGTTTTTTAGCTTTTGGAAAGCTATTTGTGTCTAATTTCTCTGTACCAAATATCTTTCTCAAAGGATATATATTCAGAGAGTTAGCAGTCCGAGAGTGAAGTTCAGTTCTTCAACATACTTGTGTGGAAAGATAGTTCATCTTTGTCAGTTGCGTTTCCTAATCAAAATTTGTCCAAATTAAGTTATTTATAGCTTGTTAAAAATCTCTCTTTGTCTACTTTGATTGACTAAAGGCACAAGTCCATTTGAATTTTGTGTTGAGAGCAGCTATCTAAGGTGCAACTATTTGTCCAAGTGTTGGACATACAAGGGTTCACTACACATTTTCATTGCGCATATGAGAACTCATTCTCCACAGTTGGTATCAGAGCAAACTTGGTGTTGAAGCTTCATCAACAGAACTAGAGATAAAGGAAAGCAAAAGAGGAGCTATAAAACAAGGAGGAGCTTCACAAATGCAAGAGCAAATTATAATATAACTATTCGAGGTAACTCTCAAAGTCTTTGATACTCTTCAATGGCTGACTTGAGTTAACAAATAGAGAAGTTGGATAAGGATAACTATCCCGTGTGGAAGCTTAGAATGACCAACTACCTAATGGGCAAAGGCTTATGGGGTATTGTGAGTGACGATAATGCTCAACCTCAAATCAATCAAGCTATGGCCACCGAAGTCCAAAGGAGGCAAGCAAAAGAATGGGAAGAGAGGAATAGGCGAGTCATGTTCCTCATTTCGCAAGTTATTACTAATGCCATGGTAGGGCATATTCAACATCTAGAGAAAGCTAAGGATGCTTGGGAAGCTCTTGAAAGGATGTATTCAACAAATACCAAAGTTAGGAAACTTCAACTCAAGAATGAGTTGAACACAATCAAGAAAAGTTCGAGTCAATCCATAGCTGAATATACTTTGAAGATTAAGGAGCTAAGCGATGCTTTAGCTTCTATTGGCACAATGGTTGAAGACGAAGATCTTGTGTGTCATACTCTCAATGGATTGGGAGAAGATGAAAGATGGAAGCCTTTTATAACTTCCATTAACTTGAAAGATGTATATCCAGGTTTTGAACAACTAATCCCTCATCTTGTCAAAGAAGAGCTTAGATTTGGTGGCCCCAAAGGAAAGGACAGCCACAACCAAATGTTATATGTAGGTCGAGGTAAAGGAAGGAAATCAAGGGGAGGCTCAAGAGGAAAAGGAAGGTGGGTATAACATGCTATCATTGTGGTAAAGTAGGACACTATGCTAGTGATTGTTGGCTGAAGAATGGAAGACCAAATGGAGGCAATCAAAGAAACCAATGCAACTATTCAAGCACCTCAAGTGAAGGATGCAAGGACACACTAGTTGTAATGAGACATGAGTATAGAAGCTCTTGTGAAGATGACAAAAAATGGTACATTGATTCAGATTGTAGTAACCATATGTCATGCCAAGGAAGTTTGTGCACTAATCTATAGGTACCAAGTGGAAAAGGATGTGTTGAAATAGGTGATGATACTCAACACATGATTGAACATATTGGAGATATAAGGCTTGGAGATACAAATAGAGCAAAGGTACTATCTAATGTTCTTCATGTTCGTACAATTTCAAAGAACTTGATTTCAGTAGGACTAATGGTAGAGAAGGGTTATCATGTCATATTCAATGAGAATGGGTGCTTCATAAACAATCCAAAGGAAGGCTTCAAGGTCATTGCTCGAGGTAGAAGAGAAGGAAGGATGTTCACTTTGGACATCCAACATCCACATGGAAAGGTCATGTACATTCAATGTGGGAACAAGAAGATTTCAGAGTTGGACTTATGGCACAAAAGAATAGGACACATCAACATTCCGAAGCTGAAGGACATGAGCAAACATGAAGTGGTAAGAGGTCTTCCAAAATTCAATAGCATTAGACTACATGATTTATGTGAAGCTTGTCAACTAGGAAAGCAAACGAGGCAGCCATTCAAGAGGAGTAATTATGTGCCCCAAATGTCTTGGACTTGATACATACAGATGTATGGAGACCAACCCAAGAGGCATCAATGGCTGGTAATAGATTTTTTGTCACCTTCATTCATGATCACGCAAGAAAGGTATGGCTGTTTTGTATGAAGCAAAAATCAGAGGTGTTTTCTATATTCAAAAGATTCAAAGTTGAAGTTGAAAAAGAAATAGGGAGACCTATCAAAACCTTAAGGTCTGATGGTGGAGGAGAATACTTCTCCAAAGTATTTTCAGATTTTCTACAAGAGAATGGGATCAAAAGGAAGTTCACTTGTAGGTATACACCACAACAAAATGGAATAGCTGAGAGGAAAAATAGGCAAATTGCTGAAATTGCAAAATGCATGCTCAATGAGATGAAGGTACCATTGTACTATTGGGCTGAAGCTACCACAACCGCAATTTACTTGATGAATAGGTGCACAACATCGGGAATACATCACTTGACTCCAGAGGAGGTATATTCCGGTAAGAACCTGATCATACACACCTCAAAGTGTTTGGATGTATTTGCTTTGTTCACATTCCACAAGAAGTTAGAACAGAGGTGGAACCAAGGTCAAAAAATTGCATTTTCATCGACTACTCGATGGAGCAAAAAGGATACAAGTGTTACAACCCTAGAACAAAGGAATTAAGAGTCTTGCCAGATGTGGTCTTTGATGAACTAAGACCATGGTATGAAGATAAAGGAAAGGAAAAGATTCTTGAAGAAGATTGTGATGATTATGCAGGAACAAATCAAAGAGAAGTTCAACAATCAAGCACAAAGGTTTTAGGTCTAGAGGCATCTACATCAAATGAAGAATGTTCAACATGGAGGGGGGAGTCATTCTGTGTCTCCAAATTCAGCTCATAGTAGAATCGAAGAAGCATCCAAACAGTGAGACAGATGCAAGTGAAGAAGAATATGAAGAAGTAATCACTCCGATGTCAAAGATGAATAGGTTAAAGAAGCAACTTTCTAAAGGCAATGAAAGAAGATCTTCAAGGACAAGCTATCCAACTCAAAGGTTGAGTTATGATAGTTTCATGGCGACACATTTTCCATACATGATGCAGGTTATCAAAGACAAAGAGCATTAGACATATGAAGAAACTTGCACACAAAAGGAATGGAAGCAAGCTATGAAAGAGGAGATCAAAGCTCTCAAAGATAATCACACATGGGAGCTAGTGCCAAAGAAAGAAGGTATGAAGATTGTTCCAAATAAATGGGTGTTTAAAGTAAAAATGAATGCTGATGGTTCACTAGCTAGATATAAAGCTAGATTAGTTGCCAAAGGATTTAAACAAACACAAGGCATAGATTATGATGAAGTTTTCAACCTTGTTGCAAAGATGGGAACTATCAGAACATTAATAGCAATTGGTGCTTCAAGGAGATGGCCATTATATCAACTTGACATCAAAAATGCTTTTCTTAATGGAGAACTACAAGAAGAGGTATACATGAGTCAACCGGTTGGATTTGAAGATGAAAACCATCCAGACTTTGTTTGCAGGTTGAAGAAGGCACTTTATGGCTTGAAGCAAGCACCAAGGGCATGGAATCAAAGATTAGTAGAATATCTAACTAAGTGTGGATACAACCCAAGTAGTGCAGATCCTTCATTTTACATGAAGAAGGACGAAAATAGAGAGGTATATATTTGCATATACATCGATGACCTCATCATAACAGGAATTTATGTTACAAGGATTGAAGATATCAAAAGGAAGCTTGGTAAGGAGTTTAAAATTTCAGATCTTAGAGAGCTGAAATATTTTTTAGGAATTGAAGTTGTTTATGGAAAGAGTGGCATCTACTTGATGCAAAGGAAGTACTTGTTGGATGTTCTTTTCAGATTTGGAATGAGTGAATGCAAACCACTCACTCAACCCATGGACACAAATACAAAGATTTGTTCAAATGATGGAGAACCATTGGAAGACGTAACGACATACAGAAGCATTGTAGGATCATTAATCTATGCAAACATTACAAGACCTGATTTATCTTATGTTGTTGGTGTACTTTCAGAGTTTATGCAAGCCCCGAAAAGTGAACATTTAAATTCAGCCAAGAGAGTGTTGAGATACATAAAGCATACAATTAATCATGCTTTGTTTTACAAGTTTGATGAAGAACTATAGGTCAAAGGCTTTAGCGATGCTGATTTGGACAGGTTTAAAGGAAGATAGGAGATCAACCTCATGTTATGTGTTCATGATAGGAAGCAAACCTATCACATGGAGCTCAAAGAAGCAACCTACTGTTGCACTTTCATCCATGGAGGCTGAATATAGAGGATTGGCATTTGCCACATGTGAAGCAATGTGGATTAAAAAGCTCTTGGCTGATCTTGAAGTGCAAGTTGCAACCATCCCTATATACGGTGATAACATGTCAAGTATTTACTTGGCAAGCAATCCTATGTTTCATGCAAGGAGCAAGCACATAGAGGTCCACTACCATTATGTAAGGGAGAAGGTATTGAGTAAAGATGTGGAGATAAAGTTCATCAGAACCAAAGAGCAAGTTGCAGATATGTTTACAAAGTTCTTGGATGCTTCTAAACTCAAAGGTTTCAAGGATGTGATAAATTTGTAGGACATGGTTGAAGATAACTCCCAAATGAGCTTGAGGGGGAGTGTTGAAGATAAATGTACAAGCTCATTTTCATATGAGCTATGCTTAGATAAATTTACCAAATATAAAGATAAAGGAAAAGAAGAGAAAAGAAAACAAGAAAAGAAAAAGTCTAGTCAAAATTCATGATGAGTAAAAGATACATTATCTCCCTTGTAGTTAGTGGCATGGGCAAAGTGGTGAGTTAAGAAGGAGGCACAAACTTCTTCACATGCTCATTGGTTATAAAAGTGGAGTGGGAGCATGTTCTAAACAAGGAGAGAAAGAGGCAAAAGCTCCCAATAGTCAGATCTGGCCATTTTGTCATTTTGTCTTCCCTTAGACTCCTTCTAGCCGCACATTAGTTTGTACATAGCTCTGTTGTGAAGCTCATGTCTCAGTGTATATGTGACCATTTCTTGCATTTAAACATTCATTGGAAAGCTTATCTTGTGCACTCTTTGCATATCAAATATCTAGTTCAAACCTTATAAATTCTATGAGATATCACTAAAAGAGTGAAGTCCAATTTTTTAGTATACCTATGTAGATAGGTAGTCTATTTTGGTCGGTTAAGTTTCCCAACCAAAAAATATTCAAATTGCTTGATTTTTGTCTTCTTGGAGAGCTCTTGGCATGTACTTTCACTATCCCAAATATCTCATTCAGGAGATCTATATTCTGTGAGATATCTATCAAATAGTGAAGTCGAGTTTTATAGTGTACTTATGTGTGCTTCCTGACCAAAACTCATCTAAATTACTTGTTTTTTAGTTGTTTGGAAAGATATTTGTGTCTAATTTCACTATACCAAATATCTTTCTCAAAGGATATATATTTAGAGAGTTATCAGTCCGAGAGTGAAGTTTAGTTCTTCAACATACTTGTGTGGATAGATAGTTCATCTTTGTCAGTTGCGTTTCCTAATCAAAACTTATCCAAATTAAGTTATTTATAGCTTGTTAGAAATCTCTCTTTGTCTAATTTTATTGAATAAGGCACTAGTCCATTTGAGTTTTGTATTGAGACAGCAAGCTATCTAAGGTGTAGGTATTTTTCCAAGTGTTGGACATACAAGGGTTCACTACACATATCCGTTGCGCATAAGAGGACTCATTCTCCACACAGTGGTCCTAGTGTGTTCACACACATCACTACCTAAATATATCAACAATTTCTTAGTACTCTTGAAGTAGTTGCACTCACTAGTTGGTTTGAAAAATAGTGTCGTGATGCAACTCTGAAGGTAAATCTTCAAGCTCGAATTGCATAGTGAAAGTAGGAATGTTTCTTGTTATTTATTTGACTTAAGTGTTATGCTCAGTCATACTCATAAAGTACACCATATATTGTACCTCATTTGTAGAAATATATATGTGAGGTGCAAGTTCTACAAAGTATTCCAACTTGAGAATAGAATCTTTTATTATTGCCATTGCCTACACTAGAGTCTCCATACAGGCAGACTGTGTCCTACCAATTCTTCGATGGGTTTCGTCCATGTTGGTCTTTCTAGCTCAAAAGTGTCCTAACCTTCATCAATAACTCATCCACCAATAACCAATTGAGGCTCATACTCCTCTTCAAATGATGGATCTACAAGAATTTGTACTTAGTTCCTCAGGTTTGGGGATATCCGGGGGTGACATGGGTCTTTCAAGAGAAATTATGGAAAATGCATACTTCATTTCTGCCACTTGGTAGAAGAGATCTTCTAACTCTACAAGTGCGGTGTCAAGAAGAGCTGATGTAGTTGGTGATTTAGAGGTGATTGCAAGGGTGTTCGTGCATGTTGCTTGCACTACCACAAATTCCTCACATAACTTTTCATGTGCATCGAGGAGATTTGTATAATCCCCAGTAATAATTTCGATGTTGTCGGGTGCCACCACCAGAAAGCGAGATGGGCTGATTGGGGCACTCAATGTGTTTATAGTAGCTTCAAAGTTTTCTATGTTTTGCACTTGTAATCATTGATTTTCCTCTCTGGCTACAATGAGATGCATTCATAGTAAGCCCATATTCTTGGTGAGTTTGGCATTTCTATCCAACTACACTTGAAGCTATTCTTTGATTTCTTTTATGGCTTGTTTATTCTATGCTTCCAGATGTAGTTTGAGGGCATTATGAGTGTCTTTGAGCTGAGTGTATCAAGATTTTAGGGTTGTATTTTCAACCATTAATGAATTGAGTTGACTACAAGCTATTCGAGTGTTCTTGCAATTGTGTATATACTTATCCTAAATTGGTGTATTCTTCTCTTATGTGATTCATATATGTGAACATTTGATTTAATGTAGTACCTACAATTGATGATGTATGTACAAGATTCATTCTTGTGAAGAGAGACTCCAAGGCTAGAAACCATGGACTAAGGAGGAAAGATTGATCAAGGATCCAACAGACATGCCATAAATATTTCCAAATGAAGCTTTTGAGCCTCATTGTTGGATGGAAGTATAAGCCACCTTAGATGTATGTGTCAATGAACATGTCATTACCATGAATGAGTGTGTGGATGAAGAAGGATATAACAAAATCTTGCTTATGGTAATGATCAAGGAAGAAGATGAAGATGAGGAAGAAAGCTATGAAAATTGTGACAGTGAAAGCATTATAATGGAACCAAAAGTTCACTCAGAAGAAAAGTACTTAAAAGAAGTTGGGGCAATCCCCACTAGGAAATATTTCAATATGTTCTCCATTGAAGAGTGTCTAAAGATTATGAATCCAAAAATGTTGGCATTGAACAAAGGGATCCATCTAGGGAGTACTTTTAAGTTCTTAAAAACTTCAAGAAATATGAAATAGAAGAGAAAACTATAGCTATTCAAATGCCTAAAAGAGAGGATGAGGGACGATCACATGCCTAAAAGAGAGGATGAGGGACGATCACATGCTATAAAGTAATTGGGAAATCTTATCATACTCACACAATACGTACAAGAATAATTATTCAAAGAGAAAAAGCAATCAAGAAGTTTCTAAATGGTGCTAAGGCATTGACCATATCTATTTATCATGCATTACAGTCATGAAGTAAATTTCTCTTAATGCCTATATCATTGGGAATGGCACAATACATCAAGTCAGCCTTGGTGCCGAAGAAAGACAAATAAGCAAGTTCTTAGGGGAAGAAATAAGTGCCACCCCAAAAATGCAAGGATGCAAAAGAGCAAGGGAATATGACAAGGCAACCACACCTTCGATGGCTAAATGGGCCCATAAGTTACCCACATTAACATTGGCACAACCACCTCCCATCACTCAAGAAGAATTAGAGGAAGCCCTTCCTACAACCCATGAATATACTAAAGGACAGTGTTAAACACTTGTTCTAACTGTCAGAAGCGTGTTTAAACGAGAATTGGGTTCTTGGGAGTGGAAGGGGTCTGTAAAGACAGAGGCCCTCTGCTTGTTTCCCAAAATTACGTCACAACACACAATATACCAATATTCAAGATGTTATCAAGAATTGGCATCTCATTCTCATTCTTTACGGTTCATCATTTTAGCTCTGTCAGAGTCTACCGAATACACTAAATTGCTATACTGCTCCACACATAAACTTATTGAAATACCAGAGGCAATAGCAGTAAGTCAACCTTTACCGAATAGGTATAAACAATCAGACGACACCGCAGACACAGAGAACTCGATAGTTTCAGACACACAGTACTGAAGACTCAGTGCGCAACTTAGGAAGACTCTTACTGTAACTTAACTTTACCATATGAAGATACTGAAGACAACACAATACAGATCTGAATACCAGAACACTACTCTAGACTTCACCAACACTGGCAGAATATTCCAAGAAGGAGTAACAACACGATACGCGTAATCACAACAGTCATAATAGAGACTTGCAAACGACTCACTCAGGCAACAGTTCGGCGATCTACTGGAGGTCGAGGAAACTCATACAAGCAGGTATCGATAGACAACAGACACGGATACGTACAGTATACTCAAAATACTCAGGAATTAGACAAGCAACGCTACAACAACCCGAACAAGTGTCGATAATACCACACAGAAATGAACAGAGTACTCCAAATTAGCCAACTCGACACACAGTAACGACCACGACAATCACCCAGACAGACAGTCTGGTGATTCCACGAATCGTCACCCTGCATCTCTTTTACATTGCTATATATAAAGATTACAGATGTCTTTGTAACAACTTTTCGCGTGTGCGAAACAAGATTCAGTTATACAGTTGCCAATCCGGTGGCCGACTAACACTCTGGCACGCACGGTGGACTCGAACCTGCAGATTTTTACAAAATTACTGCTCGTCTATAATGCCTTCTAAATACATGCTTCTTTCCAGCTGATTCTCCCTTCTTTCGATTTCTTGATTCTAAAAATTTATGGTTCTGGAGTATGCATCCTTTTCGCTTCGGAGATGTGTTATTAACTTTTGTGTTTGAGCTTCCTTGGTCAAATAGTGTTTGAGCATGTTGTTGACATCTGATAAATTTTCGTTTGTTCTTTGAAGTTCTTCTTCTGTTTTCCTAGCTTGCCTCTGCTGTTCTTGGCTTTGTTGTACTACTTCGTGTAGTTGAACTCTGGTTTCTTCTAATAAATTGCCTAAGGCGACTCTGGCATCTTCTTTATCCTGTAGCTCTTGCTTCAGCTGAATTATTTCGGCATTTGCAACATCTATTAACTTATCTTTTTCTTTGAGCCCCGCCAGCGTTGCATCTCTCTGACTGATAGTCACTTCCTGTTCGGCAATTCTGGCCTGTAATTCTCTAATTTGTTCATGTAGAATATGGTTTTGTGATTTGACTGCATCAATTTCTTCCTGTAGTGGAGTGATGTCTACTTCTAGCATATCGACCTTATGTTGGAAATCATTTTTGATAGTATCGGTTGCCTCTTTCAATTGTATTGGTAATTGTTGCGATAGATTGATTAGCATCTGTCCCATATTTGCAAGCTCCGAAAATACCGGGAGTGTTGGAAGCGAAAGAAGAGGACGATGTTGAGAAGAGGATTCGGTGAGCAGCTGTTGTGAGTTCGGTGGAGAATAGTTTGGGGATGAGGAAGAAGAGGCAGTGGGTTCTTCAGTGAGGATGGGTGGAGTAGGGATAATTGGGTTAAGCGGAGGTTCCGGTGGTGGAGTGGGGAGAACAGTGTGAGGTTCTTTTCTGTTACTTGTTGTGTTTCAGCATTGTCGGCAGCTATGGACTCGACTGCTTTCAGAATTTCGTCGAAAACATTTTTAACAATCTGTTCTTCATTTCTTTGGTTTTCTGGCTCCGATTGTTGCTGCGATGTCTCTTGTGATGAGCTTGTTTCGAATTCAGTGTGATCTTCCTGTTCTTGTTGTCCTTCAGAAGATTGTGCAGATGATTCGTGTTGCATAGATGTTGCGGTATCATGGAAAGTGTCTTCGTCCTGCTTCTCTTCTTCTTGGTCATCTTCTTTATTTCCTTCGGCTGAACCCTGTGCTTCACTTTCAGAGGAACTGATTCTAATTTGTTTCTGGCGGAAGAGTTGATTGAGTTCCTCTTCGTCTTCTTCATCATCTTATAATAATTGGGCCGATTCTTCATGGTGCAGGACCGGGCCTCTGGGTGGTGGTTGTGCTGCAAGTATGGTCGGAAAAAGGAAAGAAATGATGTGTGGTAATCACGATTTTGGCATTCCTCCCTTGTTTACCTATTTGATTATTGAAACGCATTCCTTGTGAATGCGGTGGAAGAAGTAGGATGCAAAATTGACGGGTTCTCGAGCAGCTAAATCAATAGCGGAGTAGAAAGGCCTAGAGATGCCATAAGTTCGCTTTTGGAGGTTAAGAATGGCTACGAGGAATTGCAGTGCGGATCTCTCAGGTTTCGGTCGACATAGGATCGCATATTCGTTTGATGAATACCTAGGAAACAATTCTATCATTGTGGCGATTGGCAGACTCGGGCCATTTTCCCGACCTTGCCGAGGGAGTCTAAATGCTTTAGCAAAAGCTTGGAAGGTGATTACGGTTCGGGAGGGTAGGGATGTGATAGCCCAACTTTGCTCGTTGGCAGGTGTTTTAGCGATAGCGATGATAATCTGTGCAAAAAACGGGTGGGATTCCACTGAATGCCACGGCAATTCAGCGAAATTGGATAACCCACGGGTGCGCAAAAACTCTCCTACCTCGGTAGGGAGTCCGTCACGGAAAGCGGCATAGTTTGCCAGAGCTTCCATGGCGCAAACGATGACAGCAAGCACAAAATGCAAACGCACAGGGTATACACAGTCACACAAATCACGCAAGCACAATAGCGGTTTTCGGCAAAACGGAGAAGGTTAAGTAGATGCGCTGCAGTGGAGAGCAATTAAAAATCACTAATCATCATGCGACGTTGAGATGATAACTTCTTAACTTCGGTGTGCATGTATTAGTAGCTAGAAAGGGTAGGGTGGCTGTTGACATAATTAGGTATCAAAACGCGGATATTTACATACTTATTATTTTAAGTGCACAAAAACAAAAGGAAATAAAGGAAAAGAAAAAGAAAGAAAAGAGAACGCCAAAAGATGCGACCAACCACGAAACGTTTCAGTGCGGGTTAGATGTTTGTTGATATGGCCGTAGCTTCGAACCGTTGACGACTTTCGGAAGGGGATTTCTGATCAAAGTAGTCAATCGAAATGTTGTGGGGCCCACTTGTTCAGAAATCCGATAGGGGCCAAACCATCGTAACTTGAATTTGCCAGCAGAGCGATTTGACTTTGCATTGTAAAATAGTACAAGTTGTCCCACCGTAAAAACTGGGGTCTTTAGATAGCGATCATGTGTTCGAGCTTGTCTTAGCTGTACTTCCTGCATAGTTAGAAAACTTTGCCATCGGTGCTCATCCAGTTCTCTGAGTGTATCTAGCCGAAATGATAAAGAATCTTCTGGTATTAATTTTTGAGTGAGAGCCACACGTAAGCTTGGCACAATAATTTCCATGGGTGCTATGGCTTCTAATCCATAAGCTAGTTTGAAAGGTGTTAGACCTGTTGCTACCTTATAGGTAGTCCTGTATGCCCATAATACTGCAGGTAACAGTTGATCCCATCTTTCCGGTGCTTCCAGAATCAATTTTCGAAGGATATTCAGCAAGGTCTTGTTTGTACTCTCAGCCAAACCATTTGCACGAGGATAATATGGTGAGCTGAATTTATGCGTGATTTGAAAAGAATGTGTGAGTAATTTCATTAGATTGTTAACAAAATGAGTGCCCTGATCTGTAACAAGCTCCAGAGGTAAGCCAAAACGCAGAAAGACATCTTTCATTAGACACTTTGCCACCGAACCAGCTGTGGTAGATTTTAAAGCCCATGCTTCTGCCCATCTGGTTGCATAGTCTGTACAAGTTAGAATATAACGATTATTGCTGAGTATTGCTGGCGGTGTAATAGGTCCGATAAAATCGAGACCCCACTTCTGGAAAGGCTCCAATGGCAAGATAGGTTGTAGAGGGAAGAAATGATGTTGTAGTGGTTGTCCAGACCTCTGACAATTATCGCATTTTTTGACAAACTGCAATACATCCTTGTACATAGTAGGCCACCAAAGTCCACTCTGAAGAATTTTTCGGTGTGTTAAATCTGCAGCAAAATGGCCACCGGAAGGAATTGAGTGAGCCAAAGTAATAATTGAATCAACTTCATGAGGAGAGATACAACGAAGTAAAATTCCAGTGTGATCCATATAGTATAGTTCCCCAACAATTAGCCGAAATCGGCGACTAAAAACTGCAATCTTCCTACGTATTGCAAGAGATGTTGTAGTCGAGAGGCATCCATCAGTAAGGAATGTCAATATCTGATCATAATATGTAGATGGCATAGGTGGGTCTGCAATTTCATCATTGGTTGGTTCAGAAACATAAATTGCTGGCGTTGTGTCATCTACACCGACTAGAGCTTCACCGGAATCTAATCGAGAAAGTAAATCTGCTAAGGCATGTGAACTGCCTGGCCGATGAATAAGTTCATAATCAAATTCTTGTAAAAGTAGAACCCATCGCGCTAATCGACCACCTAGATGTTGTTGCTGTACCAGGTAGACAAGTGCAGCATGATCTACATGAAAAGTAAATTTTGGGCCAAGTAAATAATGCCTAAATTTCTTGACAGAGTATACCAAACCCAGACATTCCCTTTCGGTTACAGAGTAATTCTTTTCAGCAGGAGCAAGCCTTCGGCTGGTATAGTACACAGGCCGAAACCACTTATCTGTTTGTTGCATTAGAACGCTCCCAATTGCTATATCTGAAGCATCAACAAATATATGAAATGGACGATCCCAGTCAGGAGGCTGTAGGATTGGAACCTGTGTTAGTAATCCCTTTAGACGATCAAAAGCAATTTGACATTCCTGAGTCCATTCAAATTGTCGAGGAGTCTTGGTTATTAACTTGTTCAGTGGTATTGCCAAATGAGCAAGCCACCGTAAGTGCCGACCATGCCATCTTACTTGGCCCATGAAGCGCATCACTTCCTTAGGTGTAGTGGGCACAGGTGCTTCTAACACAGCTGTAATTTTATCTGGATCCACCTGTATACCTTGTGCAGATACGATGTGGCCAAGTAGCCTTCCACAGGAAACCGCAAACACGGATTTGTTTGGGTTCAAATAGAGTCTGTATTCTCTGCACTTCTCAAAGCAACACCATAAATGGAACAAGTGTGCTACCATTTTTCCAAATAATGAAAAATCATCAAGATAAACTTGCATAAACGAGGTAAGGTAAGGGGAGAATATTTCCTGCATACATCTCTGAAAAGTACTTGGGGCAGGACATGAATACATTTCATGTCTTGCTACTCTATCAAGCATCGTGTCCAAAAAAGGTAGCGAAAATGGATGAGGCACCGTAGCTGCGTTCAGTTTCCGGTAGTCCACACAAATTCGTAGTTGCTTATTCTTTTTAGGAACAATGACAATTGGTGAGATCCATTCAGCATGCTCTACTGGTACAATGAATCCGACTTTGAGTAGCCTATCAAGTTCTGCTTTTACCTTTGATGCATAGTTCGGATTCATCCGGTAGCTGGGTTGCTTGATTGGTTTTGCTTCCGGCTTCAGCATGACCCTGTGCTGATAGATGCGCGGGTCCAAACCTTTCATATCTTTGTAATCCCATGCAAAGATGTCAGAGAACTCTCGGAGTAGCTGGATTAAGTCTGCTTGAAATACTCCCGGTAGGCTTTCCTTTATCTTGACAACACGCGGATGGTCCTCATCTCCTAAATTATAGGTGATCAATTGATCCTCTGGGACATAAAATTGTCGAGGCTTCTCTGTATCGTTAGCTGGCTTAAAAAGTTGTTGTAGATCAGCGTCATCTGTAGCAGTGGTATCTTCTTTCTTATCTTATTTCGTTACAAGCATCACCGTACAAACTGCGGGATTCCAATTATCTACAACAGATTGTAGATCAACAGTTCCTAGGGAGATCAAGTCAATGTTATTCTTTAAAAACTGTTCTTCTTCATCATCTGACAACCCATCTAGCATATGAATTGGTTCTGCAAAATACGGTATAGCATGCAATTCGCAAGGCTGTATAGCATCTAGTTTTACAACATATTTACGATTATTATCTTTGAAAGTGAGTTCCTGTGGAGACCAATCTTGTATGACCTTAGTTTGCTTCAGCCAAGGACGGCCAAAAAGAAGATTATAATCAAGGGTGGATTCCGGTAATTCTAGGATGACAAAGGTCATCTTAAATGTGGTACCCTGCAAAGTTATTGGTACATTCCGTACAAGTCCTACTGGATGGACTCTTGATTGGTCAGCCATTCTGACAAAGAACTGAACTGGTTCGATTTCGGTCCATCCTAACTTCTTACACAGTGCAGTAGTAGCAATGTTGACACCAGATCCTCCATCAATTAGTACCTGTGTAATTTTATGATTTTTATACCATACCGTAATTAAAGGAACCGAATGATCGACCGTAGAATCAGGTTCCGGTTGCACTGTCGCTGTTGCTGGAATGCAAGAAGGTACATGACTGAACTGCTGTTGGAATTGTTGCCGAACTCCTGGTACTAGTGCAAGTAATTGGCCAAAAGGAAGAGTAATGGATGCTTTAGATAAAATATCCCAGGCCTTATGTGATTGAATTGTGTTTTTCGCCGATTTTGAAGATGATGTGCTGGTTGAAGATGATGTTTCTGCCGAAGATTATGTGCTTGCTACTGAATCATGTTTTTGTGTTCCTTCGTTGGTTAACGTAGCCTGGGTCACCGGAATAGGGTCTGGAAACACTGGAGGTTCGGCGGTGGTCCATTGACTTGCCTTATCATACATCCTTTGTTGTTCACGTATGCCTGGTTCAAAGACTTCTGCTGCTGGTTGCAGTTGCTTACCGGATCGTGTCTGAATTATTGCAGCTTGCGTTTCTACTGGTGTGATTTGTACCATATTAGTCATTGGGTTTTGGCGTTCTTTCTTCCTCTGATCATACTCAGTTGCATCCTTATAAAATCTTCTAATGTGACCAAATTCACAACAAAAATGGCAGCGCGGTGGTGGCAAATTGGGATTTTCCTATGCTGGTCTGGCCTGCCAACGATTTGCATTGTAGTTATTATTTCTCTGTCCTCTGTAATTTCGATAGCCTAGTTGCTGGTTGTTTCTCATTTGCGGAGGTACATAATGATTGGCTTGTTGTCCTGGTTCCTGTATAATAGCATTGACAGTTGCGGTTCCCTGCACTTTGACGTTGTATGCACAGTTTTTGGTAGTATGTCCGGTCGTGTTGCAGATAGCGCAAAACAACTGATTAAGTGCACAAGTGGCACTAGTGTGCCCTGAATTCTTGCATGTGGTGCAGAACAATTGTCTGGTTGGGTCTTTTGCAACATTTTTGTTTGCTTTTAATCATTCCAAGTCTTATGTAAATCCTCAAACCTTGTTTTCCAGCTGCAAAGCCATTGGAATCACTGCATCTAGCGTCATAGCTCCTACACAGCGTATGATCATAATCTGTTTAAGTTGCGGAGTCAATCCATTGATAAACCATTGAGTGATAACGTCATCCGGAAGGTTGGCATGTGCTGGTGGTAACTTCCTCAAATGAGTCCTGAATAGAGTGGCGTATTCCTGCACTGTTTGATTTATCTTCTGTCTATTGTTTTGCAGGTAGTCAAAAATTTTGGCTGGATTCTTCTTTAGCCTGAATCTCTGCAAAAAGGCATCCCTTACTGCTTCATAGGTGCCAAAGTGGTTAATATCATATTCTGTAAGCCATCTAGTTGCTTCGTTAACCAATGTCGACTGGAAGACAATAGCCTTATACGTCGGATCAGGTGGATGATTGAGCACTGCGTAGCTTATCTCAAATGTGCGTACATGAGCATCTGGGTCATCTCCTGAAAATCCACCAAATTTAGTGTACGTTACTCTGGTTGGAGTCAGCCTTGGTGGGCATAGTTGTTGTGGCTGCTGTTGTTGTTGCTCGTTCATGGTGCTGATGGTTGTATTGTGACTATCTTCTGTACCCCGAGGCTGAATATCTGGATCGTCAAAATCTGTATCGTTAGCCTGTGCACTTTCCAGTTCGATAATCTTGTTCAGTATGTTTCGAATCTCAGTTTCGAACAAGCTACCTTCCTTCTTGATGTCAAATATAGGAAAGCTAACTCCCAATAACGGTGACTGGATTGAAGATTCACCAAGAGAGGGCAAATCGTCACCGAAAAATTGTGAACTTTCAACAACTGGTACCGGAATAACACCGGAAGGTGTCGATTTTTTCACCAAAACAAGGTGCTTTTCCTCCTTCACAGATTTCTTTGACTAAGGCGTTTCTAGTCGTATACAAATTTGAATATTTACCTAATGGTGTTAAACTAACTTCATGCTACGTCCCTGTAGATTCTGGAGTTACTATATCTTCGACAGACTGTGCCGAAATCGCACCGGAATCTGCCAGAGATGTATTACGTTCTACCGGAATATGACCATAATCACTACTAACGTTCTTCACTTTCTTGACAACTGGGTTAGACCTATCTGTATTTCTACCTCTTGGAGGCGTCCTTAGCAAATTAGGTACCCAAGGCTGTCGGTTCTTCGGATATGTTTCACCGGATCTAGTAACCGGCATGTATCATCTTTTGTACTAATCGCGTACTATTACTGTCGATTTACAATCTATAGTCGCGTTACCACAATCGATTTTGCAACAATCTGATCTGTTGCCACCTTCCCACAGACGGCGCCAATGTTAAACGCTTGTTCTAACTGTCAGAAGCACGTTTAAACGAGAATTGGGTTCTTGGGAGTGGAAGGGGTCTGTAAAGACAGAGGCCCTCTGCTTATTTCCCAAAATTACGTCACAACACACAATATACCAATATTCAAGATGTTATCAAGAATTTGTATCTCATTCTCATTCTTTACGGTTCATCATTTTAACTCTGTCAAAGTCTACCGAATACACTAAATTGCTATACTGCTCTGCACATAAACTTACTGAAATACCAGAGGCAATAGCAATAAGTCAACCTTTACCGAATAGGTATAAACAATCAGACGACACCGCAGACACAGAGAACTCGATAGTTTCAGACACAAAGTACTGAAGACTCAGTGCGCAACTTAGGAAGACTCTTACTATAACTTAACTTTACCGTATGAAGATAGATCCCAACACTGAAGACAACATAATACAGATCCAAATACCAGAACACTACTCCAGACTTCACCAACACTGGCAGAATATTCCAAGAAGGAGTAACAACACAATACGCGTAATCACAACAGTCGTAATAGAGACTTGCAAACGACTCACTCAGGCAACAATTCGGCGATCTACTTAAGGTCGAGGAAACTCATATAAGCAGGTATCGATAGACAACAGACACGGATACGTACAGTATACTCAGAATACTCAGGAATTAGACAAGCAACGCTACAGCAACCCGAACAAGTGTCGATAATACCACACAGAAATGAACACAGTACTCCAAATTAGCCAACTCGACACACAGTAACGACCACGACAATCACCTAGACAGACAGTCTGGTGATTCCACGAATCGTCACCCTGCATCTCGTTTACATTGCTATATATAAAGATTACAGATGTCTTTGTAACAACTTTTTGCGCGTGCAAAACAAGATTCAGTTATACAGTTGCAAATCCGGCGGCCGACTAACAGACAGGTAAATCTCATGATAGAGGGGCACCATTATTGACATATCATCATGGCAAAGGAGAGACAACGAGAAGGAAAACAAATGAAAAGGTTATCAAGGTATGGAAAGCTTGGTTTAGATGATTCCATCTCTTATTCTAGTTGGAGGAAGAAGAGGATAAATCTCAAATAGATGCACACCTACAACTTGATGAAAATGATGATAGAGATTGGGAAGAATTGAATTAGGTACCCTATAATAATGAACAACTTCAGCAAGAAGAACTAGAAGTAGCAAGGTAGGAATCACCAATCCATCAACCCTAGCAATGTGTGGATTTAACATTTTGATTCAATTCATCAAAAACAAAATCAATTGAACCAAAAATGTCTATATACACTAATGAGGAAAGCAATTCTCAAGAGCTTGAGGGATAATAGGAAGTGCCATCTCTACCACTGCAATAACATATTAAAAAATCACTCAAGGAAACAATACATATTATCAAGGGTAAACAAGTTCGAGTCCACCTCCCATATTTCCGACCACTTGGTTAGATCTCGATGTAAATCAACTCAAGCCAATGGTTCATGTGATATTACAAAATGCAATAGATACCCAAAATGAAATGATGGAGGTCGATAGAGTATATGAAAAGGAAAACATGGAAGAAAATCAATTCAAAGTCCTTACTGAATAATTCTCAGAACAACTAGTGACTTCTCAGAGTCAACATGAAAAATCCAAGAAAGAGTTGGAAGAGGCAATGTTGAAGATTGATACTTTAATGTCCTACAATACCACTCTACATAAAAAGGTGAAAGAGATAACAATAGCTTATGAGCAAGCATCTTCCCAAAGTTCAGTATTCAAGAACAAGTGTGTGTTATTAGAAGCTGAAAAGGTACAACTACACACTAGAGCTAAATTGATTGAGTCTCAAGTAACATGTTATATGGAAGAAATGGAAACATCAAGAAGGAGGAACAAAGAGCTAATGACTTCATTATTATACAACCAACCATTGGAGACAAGTGATACTACTAATGAAGAGGTCATCATGTTAAGAGTCAACTAGAATAATGCCAAGCTCAACTCGGTGAGGAGAAGGCACTGCAAGGACAAATTGAAGAGGAGTACGGGATGTTAGTCGGCCGCCGGAGTAGGACAAATGTAATGACTGCCGGATGTAATGGAGTTTTCGAAATACGCGCGAAAAGTTGGTACGCGCATCTTGTAAATTCTATATAAAGCAATGTAAGGAGAATGGTCAGAGAGACGTCTTTTCTGGAATTGCCAGATTGTTCGCCTAATTACTTGTCAGAGTATTGTTTACACTGTTGTGAAGTTCTGAGTATTGTTTGTGTTGAGTTTTGCATCGTCTGTTTATACTGAAGTTCACCGTAACGGGTAGTTGAATGACGGATTGTGTGTCTGAGTATTGTTATCGTATCGTATTGTCGTGTGTTCTTCAGTTGTTAAAGTACCCTGAGTCAGTCTGAGTAGTTATATTACTGCGTGAGTTGATTTGATAACTTGATGCACTGTTGAGTATGTTCTGTTTGTTTTACTGAACTTATTCGGTGACGAGGACGAACTATTGCTTTCGGTAAACGTAAACTTTTAGTTGAGACCACTGGAAAGTGTTGTGACGAGTGAATCTATCTGCTATCACATTCACTCTGGTTGATCTATTACATACTAGTGAATCTGTAAAATGGACTACTGCTCTGTTCCAATAGCAGGTTAGTCTGGAGAAGTTCGGTACGCAGGAGTAAAGAAACCAAATATTGTCTAGTTACTGCCAGTAACTGAGCTAAGACGCGCATTCGTGTTTTTGATGTTGTGACTAAGAATTGGGAAAAGAGTACAGGGCCTCTGTCTAACAGACCCCTACCACTCCCAAGAACCCACGTTGGTCTGGTAACGCCTTTCAGTAATGATACTGAAAGTTTAACACAGTTTACGGTGAATCACTATTTTACGTTTAATATTTGTTCGGTAACGATTTCGGCTAGTCAGTAACACAGCGTCACTATTTTACACTTAACATTTGGCGCCGTCTGTGGGAAGGTGGCATCAAGATTGCCAATCGTTTGTTAGAATCGCACATCCAGATTATCGTTCGATTGGAAGTAGCAACAGAACCAGATTGTTGCAAACTGTTCCGTTAGTAATACTACGCGATTAGTACAAAAAAAATGATACATGCCGGTTACTCGATCCGGTGGAACGTATCCCAAGAACCATCAGTCTGGAGTACTTAATGTACTAAAGACAACTCTGGAAGGTAAAAGTACAACTAGGTCTGGCCCAGTTGTCAAGAAATTTAAGAACGTTAGAACTGCTTCCAGTCATATTCCGGTGGAACGTGTTACACCTCAGGTACATTCCGGTACTATTTCGGCACAGTCTATCGAAGATATAGTAAGTCTAGAACCTACCAAGACGCAGTTGGAAACTAGTTTAACAATCTTGGAAAAAGATTCAGATTCATCTACGATTAGAAATGCTATAGTCAAAGAAATCAGCGAAGGCGAAAAAACACCGTATTCGGGCATAATTTCGGTGCCTTCCAGTGATTTTTCGGTAAGAGAATCATAGTTTTCGGTGACGGTTTGACGTTTTCTACTGAATCTTCAGCCCAACCACCGCGCTTGGAAGCGAGTTCCCATACATTGGACATCAAGAAGGAAGGAAAGCTGTTCGAAACAAAGATTCGAAGCATATTAAGCAAGATCATCGCACCGGAAAGTACGCCATCTGACGATACAGATTCCGATAGTTCAGATATTCAGCCCCGAGATACAGAAGGAAGGTATAATACACTCACGATCAACGAACAACAACATTTATGTCCACCCAGGCCAACTCCAACAGGAGTGACGTACACGAAGTTTGGTGGATTCCCAGGAGATGATCCGGATGCTCACGTACGCACTTTCGAGATAAGCTACGCAGTTCTCAACCATCCACCGGATGAGGCCTACAAAGCCATTGTCTTCCAATCTACACTTGTCAATGAAGCAGCCAGATGGCTTACAGAATATGATATTAATCACTTCGGCACCTATGAAGCAGTACGAGATGCTTTTCTGCAGCGATTTAGGCTAAAAAAGAATCCAACCGAAATTTTTGACTATCTGTAGAATAACAGACATAAGGCAAATCAAACCGTACAGGAGTATGCTACCCTCTTTAGAACAAACTTAAGGCAGCTACCACCGGCCCATGCTAACTTACCAGATGACGTTATCACTCAGTGGTTCATCAATGGCTTAACTCCACAACTTAAGCAGATCATGATCATAAGATGTGTCGGAGCTATGACACTCGATGCAGTCATTGCAATGACTCTGCAACTGGAAAACAAAGTCGGTGGATTTACAGAAGATTTGGAGTGGGTAAAAACAAACAAAAATGTTGCCGAAGATATGACCAGACAAGTATACTGCATCACATGCAAAAATTCAGGACATACTAGTGCCAATTGTGCACTTAATCAGACATTCTGCGCTATCTGCAACACTATCGGACACACCACTTAAAGTTGCGCATACAACGCTAGAGTACAGGGAACATCGACTGTCAATGCAATTATCCAGGAACAAGGGCAGCCAGCCAACCACTATGTGCCTCCACAAATGAGAAACAACCAGCAACTAGGATATCAAAATTACCGAGGACAGAGGAATAACAACTATAATGCAAACCGCTGGCAGAACGGACCACCACCGGAAAATCCCAATTTACCACCACCAAGCTGCCATTTTTGTGGAAAATTTGGACATATTAGGAGATTTTGTAAGGATGCAGCTCAGTATGATCAAAGGAAGAAGGAACGTCAAAATCCAATGGCCAACATGGTACACATCACACTGCTAGAAACACAGGCTGCTGCAGTCCAGACCCGTTCTGGTAAACAACTGCAACCGACAGCAAAAATATTTGAACTAGGGATACGTGAACAACACAGAATGTACAACAAGGCTAGTCAATGGACCACAGAAGAACCACTAGTCTTCCCAGAGCCTATTCCGGTAACCCAGCCATCGTTAACAAAGGAAGGAACACAACAAAGGGAGTTAGCAGCAGGAACATCATCAGCAGCAGATACATTACCAACCGTAGACACCTCCGCATCAGCAGAGGCATCAACTTCAACATCAATAGAGCTTATCGATCAATCTCAACAGGCCTGGGAAATCCTATCTAAGGCATCTATCACTCTACCTCTAGGCCAACTACTGGCATTAGTACCTGGAATTCGACAACAGTTCCAACAATAGTTCAGTCCGGTGCCTTCTTGTATTCCGGCGACAGCAGCAGTTCAACCGGAACCAGATTCTACGGTCGATCATTCAGTCCCCTTGATTACAGTATGGTATAAGAATCATAAGATTACTCAGGTATTAATTGATGGAGGCTCTGGTGTTAACATTGCGACTGCGGCATTATGCAAAAGGCTAGGATGGACCGAAATCGAACCAGTTCAATTTTTTGCCAGAATGGAAGATCAATCAAGAGTCCATCCCGTAAGACTTGTGCGGGATGTACCCATCACTTTGCAAGGTACGACCTTTAAAATGACCTTTGTTATACTAGATCTGCCGGAATCCACTTTGGATTACAACCTTCTTGTTGGTCGACCTTGGCTGAAGCATGCGAAGGTAATACAGGACTGGTCTGCACAAGAGCTTACGTTTAAAGATGCCAATCATAGATATGTGGTAAAATTAGATGCTATACAACCCTGTGAGCTACACGCTAGACCGTATTTTGCTGAACCAGTCCATATGCTAGATGGATTGTCAGATGATGAAGAAGAAGAGTTTCTGAAGAGTAACACTGATTTAATTTCCTTAGGGACTGTTGATCTACAGTCCGTTGTAGATAATTGGAACGCTTCAGTCTGTACAGTAATACCCATCACAGAAGAGGCTAAGAAGGAAGACACTGTTTCGACACATGACGATGAACTGCAGCAACTTCTTAAACCAACAGACAACACAGAGAAACATCAACAGTTCTATGTCCCCGAAGATCAGCTGATCACTTACAATTTAGGAGATGAAGATCATCCGCGTCCTGTGAAGATAAAGCAAAACTTACCGGAAACATTTCAAGCAGGTTTAATCCAGCTACTCCGAGAATTCATCGACGTCTTTGCATGGGACTACAAAGACATGAAAGGATTGGACCCTCGCATCTACCAGCACAGAGTCATGCTGAAGCCAGAAGCAAGACCGATAAAGCAAACCAGCTACCGGATGAATCCCCTTTGTGCATCTCAGGTAAAGGCAGAACTTGATAGGTTACTAAAAGTCAGATTCATCGTGCTAGTAGAGCATGTTGAATGGATCTCTCTGATTGTGATTGTGCCAAAGAAAATCAAGCAATTGAGAATCTGTGTAGATTACCGGAAATTAAATGCAGCAACCGTACCGGATCCTTTTCCAATCCCCTTTTTGGATACCATGCTTGATAGAGTAGCAGGACACGAGATGTATTCATTCCAAGATGGATACAGTGGCTACAACCAAGTGAGAATGGCCGAAGAAGATATACCAAAAACTACATTTATTACCAACTGGGGTGTCTTTGCTTGTACGGTAATGTGGTTTGGATTAAGAAACGCACCAAGCACATTTCAAAGATGTATGCAGGAGATATTTTCTCCTTATCTCACTTCCTTTATGCAAGTATATCTCGACGATTTTTCAATTTTCGGTAAGATGATAGCACACCTGTTCCATTTACGGTGCTGCTTTCAGAAATGCAGTGAGTATAGACTCTACTTGAACCCAAACAAATCTGTGTTTGCGGTTTCATGTGGCAAGTTACGTGGCCACATTGTATCTGCACAAGGTATCCAAGTAGATCCAGATAAAATTTCGGCAGTATTAGAAGCTTCGGTGCCAGCTACTCCAAAAGAAGTTATGCGCTTTATGGGCCAAGTACGGTGGCATGGAGGCACTTACGGTGTGGCTTGCTCATCTGGCTACACCACTAAACAAGCTAATCTCCAAGACACCTCGACAATTTGAATGGACCCAGGAATGCCAGATAGCATTTGATCGTTTAAAGCATTTATTAACACAAGTTCCTATCTTACAACCACTGGACTGGGATCACCCATTTCATGTATTTATCGATGCTTCAGATATAGCAATAGGAAGTGTGTTGATGCAACAAATTGATAAATGGTTCAGACCAGTGTATTATGCAAGTCGAAGATTAGCTCCTGCTGAGAAGAATTACTCTGTAACAGAAAGAGAATGTCTAGGGCTAGTATATTCTGTCAAGAAATTCAGACATTACTTGCTAGGCCGTAAATTCACATTTCATGTAGATCATGCTGCACTTGTCTATCTAGTTCGGCAACAACATCTAGGTGGTCGATTAGCGCGATGGGTCTTACTTTTACAGGAATTCGACTACGAAGTCATTCACCGGCCAGGCAGTTCACATGCCTTAGCAGATTTCTTATCCCGCTTAGATTCCAGTGAAGCTCCGGTGGGCATAGATGACACGACACCCACGATTTATGTGTTAGAACCAGTTAATGAAGATTCTGCAGACCCACCTATCTGATTTTTATATTATGATCAGATCTTGACCTTTCTCACTGATGGTTGCCTTCCATCTCAGATTTCTAGAGCAGTACGCAGGAAAATTGCAGTCTTTAGCCGCCGATTTTGGTTAATTGCTGGAGAATTATATTATGTAGATCACACCGGAATCCTACTTCGATGTATTCCACCGCATAAATTTAACTCAGTTATCACTTTGGCTCACTCGATTCCTTCCGGTGGTCATTTTGCAATAGATTTAACTCACCGGAAAATTATGCAGAGTGGTCTCTGGTGGCCAATGATGTACAGAGATATCTCACAGGTTGTCAAACAATGTGATACTTGCCAAAGATCTAACCAGCCTTTGCAACGACATCTCTTTCCTCTGCAACCCATCTTACCATTGGAACCTTTCCAAAAGTGGGGTCTAGATTTTATCGGTCCGATTACACCTCCAGCAGTCTTCAGTAACAACCGTTACATACTGACTTGTACAGATTATGAAACCAGATGGGCAAAAGCCTGGGCTTTACGGTCTCCTACAGCAGTTACGGTAGCAAAGTGTCTACTAACCGATGTCTTTCCATGTTTTGGCTTACCACTGGAAATTGTCTCAGATCAAGGCACTCATTTTGTAAACAATTTAATGAAGGCACTGACACAGTCGTTCCAGGTCACACATAAATTTAGTTCTCCTTATTATCCTCGTGCTAATGGTTTGGCCGAAAGTACAAACAAATCTTTACTGAATATGATTCGGAAATTGAACTTGGAAGCACCGGAAAGATGGGATCAACTGCTACCTGCAGTGTTATGGGCATATCGGACTACATACAAGGTAACAACAGGATTGACACCTTTCAAATTAGCTTATGGCTTAGAAGCAATAGCACGAATGGAGATAGTCATACCAAGTTTACGTGTAGCAATCACTCAGAAACTACTATCGGAAGACTCACTGTCATTTAGGTTGGATACACTCAGAGAGTTGGATGAGCACCGATGGCTCAGTTTTTTAACTATGCACGAAGTCCAACTAAGATAGGCAAGGACGCACGATCAAAACCTGAAGACTCCAATGTTTTCGGTGGTCAGCTTGTACTTTTCTATAATGCAAAGTCAAATAGATCCGCAGGCAAATTCAAATTACGGTGGTTCGGCCCTTACAAGGTCTCAGAGCAAATCGGTCCAGCAACTTTTCGGTTGACTACGTTGACCGGAAACCCACTTCCAAAAGCAATCAACGGTTCAAAGCTGCGATCGTATCAACACGCTGCTAGCCCGCATTAAAACATTCGGCGGTGGACCGCATTTTTTAGTTTTGTTCTTTACTTTTCCTTCTGTTCTTTCTTTTCTTTTTTTTAATAGCCGCGTTTTGTCATAAGCCGCCCTCCTTACCCATTACTCAAGCATGCACGCCAAATTGAAAGCATTATCATTCCAGCACCGCACAATGATAACCATCACTTCCTACCCCCAACCGTAATGTCTCTACTTAATCTCTTCGGTTGCGCCAAAAAACGCTATTGTGTTCTTTTGATTGTGCTTGTGTTTTCTGTGTTCTGTGTATCCGTGTGCTGTGCTTTGTGTATTCGTGTTCGCGTGCGCAATGGAAGCGTTGGCAAATTTCGCAGCCTTCCGTGATGGTATCCCTACCGAGGTAGGAGAATACCTGCGCACCCGAGGGTTGGCCAACTTCGCTGAGCTGCCATGGCACTCAGTGGAAGCCCATCCCTTCTTCGCGCAGATCATCCCTGCCATCGCCCAATCCCCCATCGCTGAACGACAATGGATCTTCTTCTCCCTACCATCTAGAACCGTAGTAACCTTCCAAGCCTTCGCCGAAGCCTTCCGCCTCACCCCACAAGGCCGCGAGAATGGCCCAAGCATCCCCGTAGCCAGAATGGTAGAACTTTTTCCCCGCTACTCATCGAACGAATACGCCATCCGCTGCCGCCATGAACCCGAAAGAACTGCACTCCAGTTCTTAGTCGCCATCTTAAACCTCCAGAAATGCACCTACGATATATCCCGCCCGTTCTATTCCGCCATCGACCTTGCTGCACAAGAACCCGTCAACTTCGCATCCTTTTTCTTTCACCGTATCCATAAGGAATGTGTAGCCATAGTGAAACAAGTCAATAAAGGAACTACCCCTCGATCTAGACTACCCCACATCCTTTCCTTTCTCTTTCCAACCATACTCGCCGCTCAACCACCACCATGAGGACCCGTCCTGAGGCCTGAAAAGTCAGTACAACTACTAGAGGATGAGGAAGAAGAAGATGAAGAAGAGCTCAACCAATTGTTCCGCCGAAAACGCATCAGAATTAGCTCCTCAGAAAGTGAAGCACAAGGCTCAGCCGAAAAAGATAGAGATGACGATAAAGAAGACGAGAAGAACGAAGAAGAGACATTCCATGATACAGCCACCTCAATGCACAATGAATCATCGACTGAGCAACAAGAACAACAGGATCGAACAGAAATAGAATCAATTTCGACCGAAAAAGAATCAGAGCAATAGGAAGATGAGCAGCAATCTGCTCGAGATGCACTAGATAAACTACTGAAGGCAGTCGAATCAACAGAAACGAACAATGCAGAAATGGAACAACAATCAATAGATAAGGTAACAACCACTGACTCTGCTCTTCCCAAACCACCACCAGTTAACCCCATTCCCCCACCGGAACCACCCCGCAGTCCCATCAAGCCCAGTCACCCCACCGAAACTGCTGAAACCTCTTCATCCTCCCTCAATTACTCCCCACCAAATCCCAACAACTCCTCACCGAAACCTCTTCGCAACCTCACCCTCCTCTGCCACCCCACCCCATTCCAGTCTTTTCTGAATTAGAATCTATGGGTCGCCTCTTGATTTATCTATCCCAACAACTGCCGCAACACCTGAAGCAAGCCACAGACAATGCACGAGATAAATTCCAACGAAAATTGGAAGTGATGGAGGCAGATATCACCCCCCTCCAGGAAGAGTTACAAGCAGCAAGAGCGGAAACCCATGCACTCCATGAGCAGATCAAGCAACTACAGGCTACACTCCAAGCACAGGAAGAAAGCTCAAGCCAGCGAGATAAGGCACTGGCTGCAAAAGAAGAATTGCTGATAGCTGCCGACGCGGAGATAATAAAGTTAAATCAAACAATCAAAGATACAAAAGACACAAGAATCGCGCTAGGAAACCTACTAGAAGAAACCAGACTCTAGTTGCAGGAAGCCATACAGAAGTACCAAGAGTAGCAGAAAGAAGCTAAGCTGGCAGAAGATCAACTACAAAGAATGAAAGAATCTCTCGACGAGGTCAATTCTATACTTAAACATCAATTTCTCAGGGAAGCTAAAAATCAGAAAGACTTAGCGAATGCCCGCAGAGAACGAGATGCATATCACAAAACCATACAGTTCCAGAATCAACAGTTTGAAAGACTAGATAATCAGGTACGCAACCAGAAAGACTGAATTAGTGAAATGCAGAAGTAAGTGAAATAAAGATAGCCAGAGATGCGGCACTATCCAACGACTTCTACTTACAGGAGGCCTTTTTGCAAACACAGGCCGAAATTTTACTTACTGAAGCCATCACCCTTAGCTCTGTTAGAGTAGATGCGCAAATATTAGAGCCAGACACCCTTAAGCAACTATTAGAAACTCTTAAGAAAAAGATAGCCCGAACATTTCAGAAATATGTATCTAGAAGGAATCATCGATGAACAATAGTTTTGTAAGCAAAATAACTTGCGGGTTCGAGTCCACCGTGCGTGCCAGTGTTAGTCGGCCGCCGGAGTAGGACAAATGTAATGACTGCCGGATGTAACGGAGTTTTCAAAATACGCGCGAAAAGTTGGTACGCGCATCTTGTAAATTCTATATAAAGCAATGTAAGGAGAATGGTCAGAGAGACGTCTTTTTTAAAATTGTCAGATTGTTCGCCTAATTACTTGTCAGAGTATTGTTTACACTATTGTGAAGTTCTGAGTATTGTTAGTGTTGAGTTCTGCATCGTCTGTTTATACTGAAGTTCATCGTAACGGGTAGTTGAATGATGGATTGTGTGTCTGAGTATTGTTATCGTATCGTATTGTCGTGTGTTCTTCAATTGTTAAAGTACCCTGAGTCAGTCTGAGTAGTTATATTACTGCATGAGTTGATTTGACAACTTGATGCACTATTGAGTATGTTCTGTTTGTTTTACTGAACTTATTCGGTGACGAGGACGAACTATTGCTTTCGGTAAACGTAAACTTTTAGTTGAGACCACTGGAAAGTGTTGTGACGAGTGAATCTGTTTGCTATTGCATTCACTCTGGTTGATCTATTACATACTAGGGAATCTGTAAAATGGACTACTGCTCTGTTCCAATAGCAGGCTAGTTTGGAGAAGTTCGGTACGCAGGAGTAAAGAAACCAAATATTGTCTAGTTACTGCCAGTAACTGAGCTAAGACGCGCATTCGTGTTTTTGATGTTGTGACTAAGAATTGGGAAAAGAGTACAGGGCCTCTGTATAACAGACCCCTACCACTCCCAAGAACCCACGTTGGTCTGGTAACGCCTTTCAGTAATGATACTGAAAGTTTAACACAGTTTACGGTGAATCACTGTTTTACGTTTAATATTTGTTCGGTAACGATTTCGGCTAGTCAGTAACACAGTGTCACTATTTTACACTTAACAGGGACAAAAACCAGAGAATTGAGAAAGAAGTTAGATGAGTCCTTAAAGCTTTATCTTGAACATTACAACCAAGATGTTGATAAATTAAAAGAGGTTTGTGAAAGCAAAATAAATTTTGAGATAACACTATAAGAGGAAACGACCATGATGATGGAACAAGATAAATTAATACAACAAGTAAAAGAGCAGATTGATACTTTGATAGCTCAAAGGGACACTATAAACATGGACATGGGGCCACATGCACCATCTATTCCTCAAGGGCATACTTCAGAGAATGATATACATCCCCTCTCTCTCATGATCGCTCCATCACCTATGAAATATGCAACATGTACAAATTTTGATATTCTACATATGTCATTCATAGCAAAGCTAGATTAGAAGGAACGAGCAATTTTGGTTGCTTGCCTTACTCAAGAGTTTGAGGACTCACTAGTCGAGTGTATGAATGATGCAAAGATTAAAAGGAAAGACTTGGAATAAATTATGAAGCCTTTTAACATACGATATAGATTGATGAAAGAGCAAACACAAAGATACATAATAAAAGTAACTCAAATGAATCCTCATGAAGATCTAAACTTTTTTATCAACACTAATTATAAAGAAGAATAATTTAATTCCATATATCCAATTTGGAGGAAAAGATTTTTGGAAAAGAACCCTATAGTCCGAGTACATTGGCAAGATGCACCTTACTTATTATAGGTTAGAACGGTTTTTTGTCTTGTTCCTAGATATTTTTCATGGCCAAAATTTTGGGAAGCATAATGAAAATGCAATATAAGTAAGAGATGGCTGAATTTTCCTCTAGTTCCAAGCCCACATCATGGATACTTACTAACATAAGATTATGGTAAGATAAATTGAAATTGGTCTTGCAAAACATGCTACAGTGATGGATGTGTCAATCAAGCTGACCAAGAAAATTTTGAGTATGCTCTTGATAGTCTTAAAAGTTTTCAAATTTGTAGAATATACCTTCTTGAATTTTATGAGCATCAATCAGGGAGTGGAGCCACTACTTTTTAATTTATTAGTTACTCTAAGTTGAGCCATAATCATGGCATACTTCTCTTGATTAATGTCTCTTTCGAGTTCATATTTACAAAATTTTGGAGAAGCATTTTTTATAGGCTTTTTTTGGCTCAATTTTGAAATTTTTCTAAAGAGGAGTTCAAATTTAAATGCCAAATTAGTATCTTGTGAACTTCACTTTTCTGTTGATAATTTATAGGCATAAAATGATGCAATCTAGCTTGAAAAATGGAAAAAATTCATGGTCCTTCATGCCAACACTATAAATATCAAAGAGAAACTTATCTATCATACATACCCATGCCGTCAACCAAGGCTTATCAAGGATGATAGAGTTCAAGAGGAGAGACATGTGGAAAGCGAATGTAGCAAAAATAAAAGAAGAAGAAGATAGAAGAAGAAAGAAACTACTCACCCAAGGTAAAAGAGTCCAACACCCACTATCATAAGCTCCGCAAGGGAACACATCAGCCTAAATATGCATGTAAGGACATATAGAGATTCGAGAACTAGTAGGATGTTCACGAATAATGAAGCAAGCCAGAGTGATTGAAGTTGAAAAGTACAAAGGGGAACTTTCAAAGATTAAACAATGGTGGACACAACCCTTTCTGAAAAGCATTGCAAGAATGCACGAGAGTAAAACTATGTAGTACTTTAACCCACAAGCAACACATCAAGCAAACATGAATGAATCCTTCCATGGATGACATATACTAGGAGGGGGTGAGTGTTGCTGGGACAAAGAAGCTAAAGAGAAGAAAGACAAAAGAGAAGCATAGAGGGAGTTTAAAGGCACATATTTTTCTTTCAAAAGAGTGCCCAATACTTGTGAAGCAAAGCCCAATTTCATGGATATTATTCTTTGTCTCTAGTTGTATAATCCCAAATATATACCATACTTTTGTATGAGGATAGCTTTCTTGAGTAATTTTTGGAAGTGATGGTCCATTTTTGGTATTGGCCTGATTGTGTAGGATATTGCTTGACTGGTTGTTTATTGTAGAAATACTTGGTATTTTAGTGTTTTGTCCACTTTTGCTCGATTTCAAAATATTGCACTTGTGGTTGGGTTGGAGGAGGTGGTGTTCTATTGCACACATGTGATGGATGATGTCCTCTATAGTGCAAGCACTTCCTAGGTGGACTCCTAGTGGCTTGTATGTTTAACTTCTTAGCAATGACCTCTAACATTTCCTCAATTGTTGAGGAGATTTAATTTACACTTGGAGTAGACTCTATGACCTGTGAGAAGACTTGAATATAATTGCCCAAGTCATCTTCCACACAAACACACTTTTGAATGAAATCCTCCAAAGTGCCGCAATTCATTAAGTAGTTTGCAGTTCTCAACTGAGCATTCTTCAATATCAAGAAAATGTGAAATCAATTTTGCCTCTAATGGAAGGCCCCCTTTTGGAGAACATGCTATATATTGCTTGTAGTGATGAGATTCTAACCTGAAGTCCTCATTGGCTTCTTATTTGAAGCTTTTGGTCATTGTCGAGGTGTCATGCCTAACTCTCATCTTAGCAAATTCAACTATGAATGCCTTTAGGAGTTTTTCACTCTAATACAATGGTAAGTAACAATGTGAGGAGATCCACCTCATAATTGTCAATCTAGAAAGATGTGAGGGGGATGCGATGACTGTGAGCAAGTGAAGTGCACAAGTGAATGTGTGAGAAGCACACAAGCATGCACACACACACACACAGAAAGACCAAGAGATGGAGCAATGGAATCCTTGATTAGCAAAAAATAAGATTACAAGCTCTTTTGTTCACTTCAATTCCAAATTTGCCAACCCGAAAAATGAGCTCTCTAGTTCCTTTTATAGTTTTTGACTAGCTTTGGTCCTGTCCAGACCTAGTGTTCAACCTAGTTAAAAAATAGGTTCCTAGGCTAATTTGAAGGCTCAAAAGAGTTCTAAAAAAATATGAAAATTGGTATGTACTCAGATCGAATACTCATCAAGCTCAAGGACTTATTGGCTTGCATAAAATGAAGTAAGAATCATCAAATATGGTATTTACAATGGTGTGTAGTGATTAAAATCACTATTGTAAAAGATAAAAAAATATGTAGGCCTAGTTGCCAAGCATTCATTGATTGTTGTACCTGCTTTTTCTTGACTCTCCCTCTATTATGATTCTCTCTTATGGCTTCCTTGTCTTGTAAAGCCACCTTGACTACCTTGGCTGCTGCAAACACCCCCCCTCTCATGTTTGTCGTCCCTGATAGACCCTTGTTGTGAAGAGTGTTTGATGTAGTATTCTACAACATCCATGGCAAGATGATATTCACTCAAGTGAAGTACTTGTTCCAAATCTTTCATAAGTTGATCCCAATCTACTAGACCTAGGACATCCGGATGTAGTAGTCATAGCTGATCTGCATGGAGTGCTTGTACTACTACAAAAAGGTGCAATAGGTGGATGGGTTTGGGAATGAAAATCTAAGAGTGGTGCTCCCATAACTCTGTAGAAAACATCTCCTCAAAGGTCTGTGTTGACCTAAGCATCAACTTAGGGACTTGCGGAGAAAGAGACTATACCTCAATCCCCTCACAAGTGCATATAGTGGGGATACACGCTTTTAATTATCAATCCAAAGAGTATACAAACCTAGCCGAGTGTATGAGGACATGCAATCATGTAATGATCAATGCAAATGAACTACTCAAAGAGTACAATCAAGGTAAATACTTATCCAAACAAGCTTCAACTGTCGGTTATGGCGAAACGATACTTGGTGCAGCAGTCGTCAGTATTTTGGACTTTTCTCCCAGCTCCGAGCTCCAAATATAGCGAATAGCATATGCGTTTCGAAGCTCTCGAGAAGACGCATCCAATGGCAGTGGTTTCACTCAATTTTGACGCTCCTACTTCAAGTTATGGTCGAAATACTGAGTCGCGGGAATACTTTCCTACACTTCAGCACTTCCTACACGTCGCACACACCTTACCTACAGCAAACAAAAGCTCTCATGGATAGACAACACTCACAAGCACTCTTTCCAAGCAATACACATGCATACAAGCTCACGAAGAAGAAGATAAGGAGTGAAGAAGACACAAATTCGAATTTCTGTGCTCTCTATTCGCACAATGGCAAAAAGTTCTTTACAAAGAGTCACATTTGACTTATATACTAGTGCCTTAAAAATGGTCTTTTCACACAAGAGACCGGCACTTTATTCACTAAAAGACTAATTTCCTACTATTTTACATGGGTAAGCTTCTAATCTTTTATGGGGATGCATCTAGAGGACTCCTCTAGTGCCTTTACAACGGAAAATATATTACAAGAATGATTATGATACAAAAATATGATGTCCAAATCGGAAAAATTTTGGGGCCCGTCTTTTTCTCTGCTTTGTGCTTTCTTTAGCTCTGCAACACTCTCCCCCTCTTCGCCTCTGTCGTCCCTTGACAAGCTTTGCTTTTTGTCCTCAGTTTGTTCTCTGCACGCCACCTTTGCGCGTTGTTACCTGTTTATAAAACAGGTGTTCACTTTTGACGGCCTCTTCTCAATTCTTGTTTTACATTCTCTGGGCCTGATGCATTTGACTTGTTTGCCCGCAACCCTTGGAGTTTGACTGACTGCCTGATATTTCACAGTCTAATTCACCTATAGGTTCTTAATTCTGGGTTGCCACGCACGCCACCTTTGGAAGGTTGGAGATGTGGTGCTTCAGCCTTCGATCTGGACGTTCTAACAGATCAAGAGGTTGAAGCACCCATGTGGGTTACGTCCTTTCCTTGGTGTGTGTGCCCCTGCGGGGCTTCTTGCATAGATATATCTTCAGATATTTCCTTTTAGTGAAGCTGCTTCTTTCGTTGTCTTCTTCTTTTCTTCTTTTTACTTGATTCTCCCTCAACACTGCCCCCCTCCTGGACTCTGTCATCCCCGACAGGCTTTGATAAGCGACGGGCATATGTTTGATAAACTCTTTGCTCTGTATCATTCAGCAGATTTGCTTCACGTATCATGAGTTGTTTCCATTGTTCTGCCTTCACACTGTCATTGGGTGGCTGTCTGTGATCTGCGAAGAAGTTAAGTTCATATGCCACTAATCTGGCATTTAAATTCGACGACATCTTCAAAAAGATTTCGGAATCAAGTTCAAAAAATCCTGTAAAGAAAGCTTCTTCAAAAGTTTGCATATATACACTTGGCAAAAACATAATTCTAGAATAATATGCCATTATTGTTGAGCGGCTAGGCATGACTGAGAGATAAAAAATGAGGATCTCCGTTCCTTGATTAATACCGATGAAATTCAAAAAGGTATAAGCCGCGTGCTTGAACACCTTCAAAACGGTGAGGATCATGCTAAGTATTTTGTTTGTCATTTTTACAGCTAAATCAGGTACTGTCGTATAATTCTGTAGCCAAAATTCTATGGTTTTTACCATATACTCCTCCGTTGGTAAGTAATTATGTGGCGGGCTCGAAAGCATGGGATAATTGAGCCACTGCTTATTGATAGTGCCGCTTCTTTGCAAATCCAAAAATTCCCTGGTATCCCTTCTGCGTGGTAGTGGACAAAATGAAGGGTTTACCTGGAATGCATATGGCGCTGCTTGCCAATGCACTCGTAGTGTGGGATGTTTCTCCAAAAATTTTCGCCGCCACACCGGTTGCGCAGCTTCAAACTCTGCTTGAGTGTATTCGAATGTGTCATGTTTGAAATTTAGCTGCTCATCTGGACTCTTCCTTGTAATCTTTATTATATAGCGTCTGGTCTTTTCTTTCAAGAGTCCGTATGGAATATTGAATGGCTTCATGATTTTGTCCAGGTCTTTACCTTTGATCTTGGCCTCTCTCATGACTTTTACCACTTCATTTTCAAAATGTTCTGTTAACCGGGACACCACTAATGCCCGTTCCCTCTGACTTATTTCTGCAGTATATGGCATTGGATGTTCATCATGTATATCGGCCAACTGCTCATGTAGTGGAGAATTATAGATCGGGTGAGATAGAGGACTTACCTCTACCTCGTCAGTAAGATTTTCCTTAGCCGGCACTACTGGTGTCCCGATCGGTTCTTTCTCTTTTATCTGAGTCTGTAAGTGTGCTATGCATTCCTCTTTATCTTTTACCTCTTGCATGGCTACTCTGAGCTTTTCTTGAGTGGCCAGCAATTCCTTACCAACGTCAGCTACATTATCCATATTTTCACTGTAGCTCTGTATCAATTTGGCGTTCACCTTTTGTAATTGATTCCTCAATTCATCTGTTTCGTTGGCATATCGGCTCTGCCATTCCTCTGTCTTTGCTTGTTCTTGCTTTAGCAGCTCTTTATATTTTGAGATTTGATCTCTCAATTCTTTTTCTTTGGTTTCTGTGGATTCCTGTTGCTCTATTGGTTGATCATATAATAAAGACTTCATCAATTCCTTATTCCTGTTTCTCAATGTGTCATTTTCTTCCATATAGACTTTTAACTGTGTCTCAAGCAACGTACTTCGAGCTCTCATTCTCTCTTTGTCCGCCTCGCTGGCATCATATGATTTCTGTAGATTTGCGAGTTGTGCTTGGAGTTGGTGATGCTGAGTGATTAATGATTCATATTGTGTTTTTGTATCGAGCCACTCATTGCTTTTGATTGTGAGCTCCTTTTGTGTCGCGATGAGTTGTGATGATAGTTGTTCGCTCATTATCTGGAATTGATTCCTTTCTTGCATGGCCCTATCATAATCTACATCCATGTCCATCATTTGCTGTTGTGTATCCATCGCCGTCTGAATCATCTGCTTGACTACCGGCTTCAGCTGAGTGACATCCACATTCAGCCATGTTTTTGGAATGCTTGGTTCTTCTCCCGTATTAACATCTTTACCCTGTGCAATATGTAATGATGTGTCATGGGGCTGCCTAATCTGAAGCTGGATCCTTGCCTCAGCCCCCATGTCTTCTTTGTTTCCTTGAGGTGTGTCATCAGGTACCTCGATCACAGTCTGTTCTTGGGGTTGGAACTCCTTGGTTTCCTTACTCACTGGAGTTTGTTCTTCCTCTTTAATAGGTGGTTTTACATGTGTAGCACTGGTTGTATCTTCTTTGATGCTTATTTTTGTAGTGTCATTCAATTGAATGACGTGCTCCGGTTCCATAGATTCTTCGACTCTCTTTTCCTTTTCTTCCTGATTTTGTGGCGTGACTTCCACTTGATCAACCTCATTCCATTCTTCTTCTTGTGTTTCTGTCTGTATATCAGTATCTAAGGTATCTTTGTCAGGACTGGAGTCCGTGTTGGTACTAGAATCATCAATGCCCAGCTCTTTGTATCTTCCAGTTTGTTTTGGTGTTTTCTCTGGACTCCGTTGTGGCTTCTCTTGACTAGTCTGTCTATAATGATGGCCTTGAACGTTTAAATTTACCTGTCCTCGCATATATTGATGTGTTTCTTCGAGAGCAGCGGACAGATCTCTCTTTGTAATAGGCACTTGTGCCGTCGTGATTTTCGGTAAGAGATGAGTTCTCTTTGATTGTGGTGTAGCTTGGGCTTCCTCCTCCCGTAAGCGCTTCGTACCCCTCATGGGTTTCTGTGTGCTGGTTCCAGCTTCCTCACCCATAGCTACTGATTTCTTCTTCTTAGGGACCGTAGCCGATTTTGCATACTTGGCTAGCCCTTCTGAGGTTGGCATCTCCCTTAAGCAACTTTTCATCTCAAGGGCTTCATATATCAATAATGTGAGAGCCGAACTACCATTTAAAAATTTCTTCTGTCCCCATTTCTTCTGAGCTTCAAATAATCTTTCTTGGACATACCCTGTTAAATTGATTCTGTTTCCTATTTGTCTCATGGCATGCGATAGTAATTGTACTACTATCTTTTGTGGAGCAGTGTATCTGTGCATACTGGGGAAGCAGAAATGTTGATGCACCAGACGGACAGCATCTTCAATGTCTATTCTGTTAATCTCCAGGAAGGACCTCTTCTTCGGGTCATGACATTCCTCTTTGACACTAGTAATTCCTGCTTGATTCCATCCAAAAGTCTTATTGATTAGCTCATGTGTGAATTGGATTGTCTTCCAAACTCCGACTTTATCCAAGACTCGTGCTTCAGGAACTGAGATCTTTGTCGCGGCAGGTTGCATGGTATTCATTACCTGTGCACATCTCTGAAAATCTGGAACATAGATTGGCAATTTGAGAAATGCCTCTATGCCTGCTTGTGTCCATACATCTTCAATATGAGGTAATCCCTGTATTATTGTCTTGAAATCCTGTGACATGATTGGAAAATAGTGATTTGTATCCATAATCTTGATAGTGGCCATGAAAATGAGTTCTGCCACTGGTTGATCATCCCGAAACCAGTGACCTCTTGCTTTTGTTATTGATTCTAATGGAAGAAGTTGCACCTCTTCCTGCTGCGTAGATTCTGAATCAGTAGATGCCATCTGCACTCAATATAGAGTATGAATTAGTCGCCATATGTTATCAGAAATCTTCCTTTTGTTGTTTGTCATCAGCTCGATATTGCTCCGAGTGAATGGTGTCGTCCCTTTCCCGTGTGTGAGAAAGGTAATACCTGGATTTTTCACATTTTTATGTATTTTTATATTTTCATCTGAAAAGGAAAACAGAAAAGTTAGTTTATAGCCGAAGCGATTATTATTATTTTTTGGAGTAATTTCCTATATGTACAAGTGCTCTCCTATTTCCCCGTGAGGAAAATGTGCTTGACTATCCTGAAATAGAAGAAGGATGTGCCGAATGCTTGGCCTTGTAATGTGGCCCTATCATGCATACTTTGGGTCTCGAAAGCTCCATATGTGTGCAATTGGAAGTAGTTGGTGTATGCATGCCGTTCATTTTGTGTATCGGTATCCAAATTTGCTTCATTGTGCTGGACTTTGTTGTATGTTGTTCACTTCCACTGCAAGTGGCTCTTTTCTTCTTGTTGTACGTCTGCTTGATCTGATTTGTAAATCGCAAGATGGTACGGGTTGCCATTAAAGACTCCTTCTTTCTCCAGTAACTCCTTTTTTGTGGCTGTTTTGCCTGTGGACCATATTGGTTCTTCTTGTGCCAAGGACGATCATTTCGGTTTAGTCTCCTCGGAACGCAAGATTTAAGAACCCATATTTGCGAACGATCCTGTTGAGCAGCTACTACTTTCTTTGGAATCCATATTGTAGCAGTTCGTTGATGACTCCGTTGTTCCGACTGATTTGTTTTCCTATCTGATTGGTTGTTCTGATGTCGGTTGTGCTTTTGTCGTCGAAGATACTCCTCCACTTGATCTTTCTTTATCCACGCTTGGTTAGAGTATGGAATAGGGTATATTTTAATGGGTACAGATTTTGAATTACTCGGAGGGCTAGTCTCTTTTAGGCATTGTGTTTCACTGAGGTCAGTTCTAGATTGATTGACAGTCTCATGGCTTGCTAGACTAGAAGATTGTGTGCAAGCAGAATTCAATGTGTCCTCACATATAGTACTTGATGATGGTGTTTCTATAGTGCTAGTGATCATACATTCAGGACTTTGTGCATTAGAATGAACTGTTTGCTCCATGCTCACAGATCTGATTGGTCGTTCGTCTAGCAGACTGAATACTTCACGATGTCCTATCCTGGCAGAGATGTATCCTAACGCCAATTGAATGGTCACCTCGTATTCGTAAATCCAGTCTTGGCCTAACACTACCTCCTCAAGTAAATCTTGATCATAACACACTAATAGCTTTTGTTCCATGGTGTTGTTGCCAAGATGCAGAGGTAAGGTGATCTCACCTATGCATTGAGTAATCGTTCCTCCTATTCCTATCAGCTGTGCCATCGATGGGCGTACTTCCTCCTGGAATTTTTGGGTTAAAGAAAGTTTGATACAACTTACAGCAGCTCCTGTGTCAATGAGAGCATTCACCAAGTGGTACTCAGTTTTTCCCGCTCCCAAATTTAAATATGGTTGCGTTCTCTGAGATCCTAGGTTTTGAGTGGCTTTAAAATTAGCCATCGGGATGAGTTCTTCTCCTCGTCGATATCTCTCATCTCGCTCTCTCATCCACTCCTTCCGTTTCTTTATTCTTTCCAATGCTTCCTGTCTCGCTTCTTCTCGTATCCTTTCCTCTTCTATGCGTCTATTCTTGCCTTTGATTAATCGAGACATTGTTTCTTCGGTCAATGGTTCTAGATATTTTTTTATTCTACATCCACTGATATAGTTTGGTAATACATCCCCATCCAAGGTTGCTAAGTTGATGGCTCCACTTGTAGATATGCGATTAATGATTAAGGGGCCATATCCTCTCTTCTGCAACTTTTTAGCATGTTGTTTCAAGGTATAAATCAAAACTAAATCTCCTTCCTTCAAATTTTTGTCCTTAATGTGCACATCAAAGTAGGCTTTCTGTCGTCGTTTAGCAGCGTAAATGCCTGCTACTGCTTGTAACCTAGTTTCGTGAAGCTTTTCTATTTGATCCAATTGAGCTGATAGTTCATGTCCTGTCCACTCATAGGTAGTTGCTACTCTCAGAGTGGGAATTAAGAAATCAATTGGCAAAATAGCATTTTGTCCATACACTAAGTTAAAATGAGTAGTGCCTATGGCGGTTTTATAGGCTACTCGAAATGCCCATAAAGCATGATTTAACTGCTTATCCCAATCTGATCTACCATTGTTAACAATTTTGGTGAGAACTGTACACAAGATTTTATTAGAACTTTCGGCTTGTCCATTGGCTTGTGGGTGATAAGGAGCTGATTTCTTATGAATTACCAAGAATTCATTCAATAAAGCTTCTATCACTTCATTCACAAAGTGCGTACCTCTATCACTCACAATTTCTATAGGTAGTCCAAATCTAGTGAAAATGTTCTCAAAGAGAAACTTGGCCGTGGTTCTTGCGTCATTTCTCTTGGTTGCTTTTGCTTCAAACCATTTGGTCAGATAGTCTGTGGCTACAATTATATATTCGGCATGGGATCCTTTTGCTGGTGGGCTAATAGGTCCTATGAAGTCTATTCCCCATTTCGTGAAAGCTCGGGCACTCATCATGGGTCTCAGTGGCATCTCATCTCTCCTAATTGGATATTTGGTTCGTTGGCAAGTATCACATCGTTGCACATATGTTACTGCATCTTGGTGTAGAGTTGGCCACCACATTCCAGCAAAGAGAATCATTTTTGCTGTTTTATCTGCAGAGAAGTGTCCTCCTACAGCTCCTGTATGAGCCATCTCTAAAACAGAAAGATACTCTTCTTCGTGAATGCACATTCGTAATTGGTTATCTTTCCCTCGTTTAAAGAGTTGTTTTCCTATGATGGCATAATCCTTACTTTGTTCTTCAAGTGCACGTTTCCTCGCTGAAGTAGCTCCTTCTGGGTATTCTTGAGTTTTCAAGAACTTTACCAGAGGCATGCTCCATCCCGGTGCTACTGTGGAATAGCATAGAGTTGAGTTCTCTTCTGGATTTTGTTCTTGACAGATTTGGCATGCTGATACATAGTTATGTGAGTCTCTTTGCATGGTTGGCCAATATATGCCAAATCTCTTGAGTGTTTGCCACGTTCCATTTGCATTCAAATGAGTTCTCCATTGATTTACATGTGCTTTCTGAAGCCACATTTCTTGTTCCTCTTCTTCCACACATCTCATTAATAATCCGCTCGAATCCTGGTGATACAAGCTTCCCACAATGATATGAAGGTTTTTAGTCTTCCATAGATCTTGGGTTTGGTTTGGTGTGATCCCATCTTTAGGTCCAAGTGTAAGTATAGGGATCAACTTCTCTGCCCATTGAGGACATACTTCCAGGTTAAAAAGATACGTATCTGGCAAATCATTTGGTACTCCTATGGGTGGTTCTCCATGGGTCATTCTTGATAAGTGGTCTGCTCTTATGTGGGTATTTCCTTTCTTGACTACTACCTCAAAATCAAACTCCATTAGCAATAAAAACCATCGTACTAGTCTTCCTGTATTACAAGGCTTGTTGACTAAGTACAGTAGGGCTTGATGATCAATGAAGAATTTGAATTTGTTTGCCAACAGGTAATGTCTGAACTTTTTAACTGCGTACACCATCCCTAGGCCTTCTCTTTCCGTGGTAGTATAATTGCGTTCTGCTTGATTTAATTGTCTACTAGCATAGGCTATAGGGTGGTCTAATTTTCCTGTGTCAGCAGGTTGAGCTAAGATGCAACCGATGGCAAACTTGGATGCATCCACATGAATGTGAAACGGCTTATTCCAGTTAGGGACTCGAAGGATTGGTGCTGAACTCAATCGCTTCTTTAACTCATTGAAGGTTCTCTCGCATTCTTCGGTCCAATTAAATAGAGTCAATAATGCATAAAGAGGTCTAGCAATTATGGCGTACATATGTATAAATCTTCGATAGTATCCACAATGTCCCATAAATGCTTGAACTTCTTTAGCAGTTCTCGGTCATGGTAAATCCAAAATTACCTTGATTTTGTCTTCATCGGTTGAAATTCCGTTTTTAGAGACAATATGTCCTAATATTTTCCCTTGTCTAACCATGAAGACACATTTTTCAGGGTTAAGGCATACTCGGTATTGTCTACATTTGGCAAAGATCTTTTCTAGCTCAGGGATATGCTCTGACCGTATAGCTGAATAAGTACAAAGATCATCCACGTAGACCTCCATACTTTTTCTTAGGAATTCTTTGAATACATGGCACATCAATCTTTGGAAGGTAGCTCGGGCATTAGTCAGACCCAAAGGCATGACTCTAAAGGCGTATACTCCCCATTCAGTTGCGAACGCTGTTTTATGTTGGTCCTCAGGAGCAATGGCTACCTGATTATACCCTGAAAAGCCATCCAGAAAGCTATAGACTTCCTTCCCTGCCACCCTTTCCAAGAGATGATCCGTAATTGGTAAAGGATAACTGTCCCTTATGGTCGCGGCATTTACTTTCTTTAGATTGATACACACTCTCAACTTTCCATTCTTTTTCGGTACAACCACCAAGGGTGACACCCATTCCGTGTGCTCAATTTCGTATATAAATCCAGCATCTAGTAATTTGTCTATTTCTTCCTTTATTTTTGCTGAATACACATCATTGTAGGTATATGGTCTTTGTTTAGAAGGTTTGGCTTCGGATGTCATGGGGATTCTATGCGCACATATAGAAGGGTCGACTCCTTTCAAGTCCTTGTAGGTCCAAGCAAAGACATCCCGATATTCTCTTATGAGACGAATTAACTCTTCTTCTTCCTCTAATGACACATCCTGTCCTATGAAAGTACATCGTTCTTCTCCTTCTTCTAACGTTACTACTATCTTCTTGGTTTGTTCTTTATTATCATATGCTATTCCCGGCTGTGCCTCTCTTTTAGGCATTTGAATAGCGATTTTTCTCTCCTCCACTTCATATTTTTTAAAATGAGCTGGTACCTCAAATTGGTCTTGGAGTTTATTTTCTTCATCTTCTGATTCTCTTTCAAATTCTAATTCCCCCTTCTGTGTGAGTTCCTGGTGTTTTTCCTTGGCTGTGATATTTATGTTGATGGTACTATTCCTTAGATCCCTTGGTTCGGGCTCCATTTCAATGCTCTCGTAGTCCTCCTTCCAGTCTTTCTCGATCACTTCACCTTCTTCAGCTTCCTGAAGGACTACCACATACAGGCTCACATCATAACCCTCCTCATCGATGCATTCGTTCATGGTCACTACTTCTTCGTTTACACAGACATCGAGGGTCGCTAAAATTTCCATCCAACCGTGTGGTTCAAATTCTTCATCCGGAAATACTTGTGGCATGTAAGCTGGATCTTGTACAGACCTAGTTATTCCTTGTTTCTGCTGCCATCCTTTTCTTCTCTCCTCTTCCTTCTTTGCAGTTTGGCATATCCATAAATGAGTGTCCTCGTTCATCCAAGATTGATCACTAGAACCTACGCTATGAATTGATTGATCGTCTTCCTCCTTATGAATTTGATTCCATTGTAGAGGTGGAACATCTTGATAAGTGTACGTATGTAGGTTAATTCTAGTGGTGGTTCCTTCATGTTGTAGGTATACCGCGTCTTTTCCCCAATCCTGTACAACCTTTAACTCTCTCATGAAAGGCCTTCCCAGAATCATTTCATAATTGCTTGGCCTTTCGAAGTGACATATTGCTAAAGTGTGTTCGAATTCCACTCCACACGTAGTGAAGACTACTCGCTCCAACAATCCTAAGGGTTTCTCCGTATGTCCATCTGCCATTTGTATTTTCATGCGTGTCGGTCTTAATGCTGGTTTTCCCCATTTCTCCCAAATTTCTTTGGTAGCAATACCTACTCCAGCTCCTGAATCTAATATGGCTTTGGTTGTATAACCCCTAAAAGTAATTGGAAGGCAGGTATTTCCTTCATCTCCCTCACTAAAGTCTCCTACCTTGTCCACTGGAATTCTCACCGTGTTAACTTCGTCTGCTATTTCTTTCTTTTCCTCTTTGACCTCCCATTGATCGATTAATTTTTCCTTCAAATGTGGTTTTACCTTTAACAGTTCTTCGAATGTTAGGGTACAAGGGATTTTTACCTCTCTAAGGCGTTGTATGATCTCAGATGTTTGGACTGATGGGTTCGTTTCTCGTTTCCTCATTGAAGGAATACGATACAATTCTGAATTGTGTTCGTACTCCCCTGTGTAATTGGGTAGTTCATTGACATCTTCTTCTCCTTGGTTACTTGCATCCATCGGTAAAATTTCTTCTGAATTTAGTTCAGGTATTGAACCCTCTATTTCATCTCCTGCTTCTAGTTCTTCAAAGGGTGGTTCAATTCCTTCCACTTTCTTCCATTTGTCCTCTTGAACTCGTTCCCATAGATCTTTAGTCCATTCTCCTTCTACCTCGGGAACTATGGATCCTTCCTTTCTCTCATTACTCCGTTCGTCATTCTGTGTTCTACTTACTTCAGTTCTTTCGTGGTCATTGGTAATGATGCACTCTTGGAATTCTTTTTCAAGAATTCGGGTCTTGGGTAAAGGTGATGCAGGTTTTTCTAAAGTCTGTTGTGCAACTTCTATCAATTTTTTGCAGATCTCCAGTCTTTCCTTTTCTAAATCGCCTCTTGGATATTCCCTCTCGTGTTGTTCTATGGTAGGTCCTGCTTTTACTCGTGCCTTGTATGCCTGAATCCACATGGCTAATTCTTCAAGCATAGGATCTGCTAACACTGATCCTACCTCCTCTGTTCTGTGCTGTTCATTTTTATTCTCTTCTTTCATCTTCGGTTCTTCTTTTGGTTTTTGTTCGTTCTTCACATTTTCCTTTTTCCGTGTTGACTTCTTTTCTTTTATCCTATCTCTTCGGTGCTTCCATCTCTGGGACCTTTTACTTGTCATGCTTTTCTCCGGCTCTTCTGAGTCTTCAACTCTTTGAGGGGTGGGTGTGTTCACCTCCTTGTCACTTTGGTTGTTCTCCTCCGTTTTATCAGGGGTCTCTCTGGCTTTGGCTCTCGTTATTGCTTTCAATGGTACTGTGTACTCTTTATCACTCCCTGATGATTCAATCACTTCTATTACGTTGATTTGCACGTTAGATGTAACCTTGTTAGGATTCTTGGGGCAGTCTCTGAAAACGTGTTCCTTACCACAATCACTACAGTAGCCTTCCCAGACTCGTTGTGGTGGTGGTGGGTTTGGTAATATGCATTCTCTAATGTAGTGATCACCTCCACATCTGTAACAAGGTCCTCTGGGTACAGGCGGTCTGTTTATGGGTCGGGGTGGTATGGTTGCTCTAGGAGCTGTGTACATTAATGACACATAGTCCTGCTCATATCCATATGAACTATCTGGTACTTCCATGCCATAGGCATATGGTTCATTTAGCTGTCCATATTCCATCATTGAGCTTTCATGATTAGGATATGTTCCTTGACTAGGGTCACAAAACAAGTCATATGGTTCGTTGCTGGTCAAAGGTGTGGCTGGGACTATTGCTCTCTCTAGGTTTTCTTCAGGTTGAACAATCTTGACTGGGACAACGTTCTGAGGATGGGGCGGTTGTTGTCCTAGTACTGGCTGTGGTTGGGTGTATCCTTGATATGCATATGGTCGTGGCACTGGTGCTTGCGGCTCATAAGTAGGATATCTAACTGCTTCACCTCCCTGATCTCTCTGAGGGTATCCATAAGGTCTCATGTATTGCTGTGCAGGTCTCGCTTGTCTATTGTAGGGACAATTTTATGTGTTATGATTTGTGTATTTTTGTTCTACACTGCAATATTGTAGAGGTCCTGGGACAGTGGGTCTATTATAACCATAAGCCTGTGGTGGGACTACTCCCCTAGTACACAAGTGAGAAGGATGATCACCTCCGCAATGCATACACCTTCTGAGCATGGGAACTCTCATTGGGTTATTGGGGTAGTTCCTCTGTCCTTGAACGTTCAATTTTTTTGCTATCAAATCGGCTATTTCCTCTACATGATTTTTAGGAATTGATGTGTTACTGGCCGAATCTTCACTTTTCAAGCTTCCTTGAGGTATTTTCAGGTCCTCTGCTAGGTTATCTTCTAAATCTATGCATTCCTTCATGCATTCTTGCAAAGTCTGAACCCTTTTTACATACACCAATGATCTTAAGGATCCGTTCAATAATCCTTCCAAAAACAATGATACCATTTTATTTTGTGTAGGCCTCTCTTCCACTGGGCATCTGTCTACATATTGTTTGAATCTTCTGGCAGCCAATCTCACTGACTCGGTAGGGACTTGCTTGAAGCTATGGATCAATGATGAAGAATTGTTTTTGATTCCTGATTTAGTAAATTCCTCAATCATTTCTTGATAGACTTGCTCCATGTTTTGAAAACTATTAGGGTCCAATGGCTGAAACCATGCTAATGCAGTGTCTGACAATGTGAGACCAAAGGACTCATATTGGATCAAAAAGTCTTCTACCTGTTCGGCTCTGATTACTTGTTTGAATTCAGCTATATGATTATAAGGTTCACTAGAGCCATCATAGTGATTTCTCATGCATTTGGCAACTTGGATTGGCCTTAGTCGTCTTCCTGCTTCGGGTGGTCTAGGCATTACTGGGAAAATGGGTCTTCCTATTGGTATGCCTGGTCCTCTTACTACCGGCGGTCTGACTGGAGCGTGAGTTCCATGTCTCGGGTCAATACTTGGTTGAGGTCGGTAATTAGGGTTATTTGTAGGCAATGCAAACTGCACATGTGGTCTAACTGGTATTTGTGTTTGTTGTGTTTGTTGTGTTTGTTGTGTTTGTTGTGTTTGGCCCGACTGCTGGTATGAATCATTATGGGATGTTCCAAGTGGATGTCTTGAAGTAGTGGCTTGGTCCCTGGGAGGAAACACTAGGATATTTTGATACTTCAACTCAGCTCTTTCTGCTTCTATTAAGGGCCAATATCTTCTCTGATTCTTGTCCAGATATGTGATGATGGTGGAGAAATCAGGATCTTGCAACTCATAAATGGTGACTGGGTTAGGAGCAGCTTCCCAAATAGAAGAATGTGCCCTAAGGAGATGCTCCATCCCATTGATCAAATATACATCCATTAAGGTGTCATCTTGGGGAATCAGATCTCCTCTCCATATTCTAGCCACAGTAGATCTCCCTCTGGGTGTAGTTACTTGCTCCTCATTCCCTCCTCCATTCAAGTTTGAAGCATTATTTTCTTCACCAATTTCATTAATGTTTTCTGGGTGTTCTGTGACAACATATTGAATGTCTCTTTTGTCCATGTAGAATCCTCCTACGTACTTGACTGCTGGTCTAGGCACTATGTAAGCTTCTGAAGCTTTCCTTAACCTGGCCACTGATCTGTTTAGACCATCCACATAAATAGGGATCTCATTTTGGTTGGTGTTCACATACTCCAAAGAGGTCCTGTACTCTCCCTCAATGATTGACATCATGCCAATCATGGGCACTGTGTTCTGCATGTCCTCTGAAGCCATGGAAGTAATGTGAACGGTTACTTGGCTCTGCTACACTACCTACAGAAGAGATTACACTTCTTCGGCTTCCTAGGGTTCTTCCGGATCTCAGGTTCATCCACTTCACAGCTTAGGTCAGTCCTTTCTAAACTCCTAGCCTCTGGGATTCTTCACCAAAGGTCGGGGTTTTTAGAAAACTTTGGCAAGGAAAGGACTAAAGAAGAATTCCTTCCCAGTCACGATACTTGACTCCCAAATCTCACGATACACGATCTCTGGCTAAAAACGATATCTCGGCTAAAACGATCTCTGATCTGAAACGATACACAATACTCATCAGATATCGCGATCTCTGAGGACCAGACGATACACGATATCTCACAAAACGATACCTCAGAAACGATCTCTCGCAGACGATCGCTGATAAAACGATACACGATACTTGTTAGGTATCGCGATCGCTAAACCAAACGATCTCTGGGCCAAACGATACCCGATATTTGATGAAAACGATACTTGATACTTGAACACAAACGATACACGATCTCTGCACTGGAACGATTGACGATACACGATACTTGGTGAGTATCGCGATCTCTGAGACGCGATACACGATACTTGACCCAAACGATACTTCTTACAGACGATACTTGGGTCCACGATACACGATATTTCAGATCCACGATACACGATCTCTGAACTGAAACGATCGACGATAAACGATACTTGGCACACACGATACACGATACTTGGACTAGCAAGCGATACACGATACTTCGGCTCAGACGATACTTGACCCAAACAATCGCTAGGAAAACGATACACGATACTGGCTAGGTATCGCGACCTTTGACCAAGCGATACTTCTCAAGTATCGCGACCGGCACGAAACGATACACGATCTACGATACACGATAGACGATCGCTGGCAAAACGATCTCTGATCAGGTATCGTGATCGGTATGAAACGATACACGATCGACGGGAAATATCGCGATACTCGACCACAGGAGCAAAACGATACTTGATAAGTATCGCGATACTCAACCGCGGGAGCAAAACGATACTTGACCCTTAGGCAAATTTGAAAGATGTTTTTGAAGTTTTGTTTTGATGCCCTTGACCCCCTATCTCCTCTCTCCTCTCCTTACTCTCTGTATCAAACAAAACACCTCTTTTACCCCCTGAAAATCTCAGACGATACCTGACGCAGATCGTTTTTTCTTTCCTAACTTGATTTGCAGAGAAATTTTTGATCAAAATGGAGGGTTAGCTCACCTTGGTAGTTGATCCCACTGCTTTCTCACTACCCCTTGCTCTATGCAACCCAGATTGCTCAGTTCCTTGTCCACGATCTCTGCCACAGCACTCACGATACTCGACAGTCTCTCTCACGATACTTGCTCAGAACACAAGTAACTTGCAAAATGATTTTTTGGCTTTTATAGTTGGGATTTTCTTGCTTACAAAAAAGAAACTTTTCTGAACAAAACTAAACTCTACCCTAATGACTTGGTCTACTCTCTAACTACTCCTACTCTACTCCTTCTACTCACTTCCCTCAACTAACAACTCACTACACACACTCCAAGAATGAGAAGTAGCAAGTGCGGCTGAAAATGACTTACCAAAGAAGAGAAAATTTCCACTCCTCCACGTACTTCAATGCAAAAAAGCTACTTACCATCACACGAATGCCTCGGTTGATTCGTCACTCCCCGGCAACGGCGCCAAAAAGTGTGTTGACCTAAGCATCAACTTAGGGACTTGCGGAGAAAGAGACTATACCTCAATCCCCTCACAAGTGCATATAGTGGGGATACACGCTTTTAATTATCAATCCAAAGAGTATACAAACCTAGCCGAGTGTATGAGGACATGCAATCATGTAATGATCAATGCAAATGAACTACTCAAAGAGTACAATCAAGGTAAATACTTATCCAAACAAGCTTCAACTGTCGGTTATGGCGAAACGATACTTGGTGCAGCAGCCGTCAGTATTTTGGACTTTTCTCCCAGCTCCGAGCTCCAAATATAGCGAATAGCATATGCGTTTCGAAGCTCTCGAGAAGACGCATCCAATGGCAGTAGTTTCACTCAATTCTGACGCTCCTACTTCAAGTTATGGTCAAAATACTGAGTCGCGGGAATACTTTCCTACACTTCAGCACTTCCTACACGTCGCACACACCTTACCTACAGCAAACAACAGCTCTCATGGATAGACAACACTCACAAGCACTCTTTCCAAGCAATACACATGCATACAAGCTCACGAAGAAGAAGATAAGGAGTGAAGAAGACACAAATTCGAATTTTTGTGCTCTCTATTCTCACAATGGCAAAAAGTTCTTTACAAAGAGTCACATTTGACTTATATACTAGTGCTCTAAAAATGGTCCTTTCACACAAGAGACCGGCACTTTATTCACTAAAAGACTAATTTCCTACTATTTTACATGGGTAAGCTTCTAATCTTTTATGGGGATGCATCTAGAGGACTCCTCTAGTGCCTTTACAACGGAAAATATATTACAAGAATGATTATGATACAAAAATATGATGTCCAAATCGGAAAAATTTTGGGGCCCGTCTTTTTCTCTGCTTTGTGCTTTCTTTAGCTCTGCAACAGTCTGCTTATAGCAAGCAGGTAAATATTTAATGCACGCATGCTAGGCATAGATGGTGTTGATGGAGGGTGTTTGGCTCATATCATATACCAAATAACGATTACCTTCAGAGAACCCTAGGGTAGAAATATACGATGCTTGGACACTCCTGAAAGTTTTCAAAACGACTATCATTAGCTCAAAAATCTTCATGCACATCTTGGCAACAATGTCTGGCACATTCTTGAATCTTGATGACCAGTGGTGTATAGTGGATATCATGTAAGTGATTGTGGGTGGTGTTATGGGGGAGAAAAATAAGGATAGTTTAAGCACTCTGAACACCCTTTGGTATTGTGGACTTTGATTGCAAATGTTGGTCATGGTCGACGATGATGCCCATGCCTTTTTGGATAGGTCATTAAGCTCGAACTAGATAGCAAACATGGGTTCTGTTCTAGTAAACCTCTTGATTTCCACATTGTAATCTGCCAAAACTACAAAATATGGCATGTATTGCAGTTTTGAGATGGTGATGAGTCATTGATGCAAAAGGATATGAAAATAAGCTGACTTTAGAATTGTTTCTTCAAGATTGAACATAGATTATATTTGTACAACCATCGTATCATCATGAGTACAACATATTTGTTTTACCCGCTTCAGCCAATTTGGTGCCTCAATTTCAAAGGTGTCTTGGCCCTCTTCAATAGTGTGCCCTCTGCATTCTAGCGTGGATTCATAGGGTTCTTCAAAAAATTCTTCTATAGGAATTTCCACTAGTTCTTTTGGCTATGGGTCTACAAGTAGAGAGGGTGGTCTTTCATATTGTAATAACCGTGCTTGGAGTTCTTCTGCTTGTTTGTGGAGGGTATCCAATTCCTCTATAGTATGTGGGATGGTGGTAACCTCCAACCTATATGTGCTTGCTGTAGTTAAGTGGTTCTTGAGATTGGCAGACTCTGCTTCAAGCTTCTCGTATGACTCTAGAAAACTAGCATGTTCCTTGAGTAATATCTTGATGTGATTCAAGGAAACAACTTGAAACCATGTTGGACTGATCAGTGTGCTCGATGTTCCTTCCATGGCGGCCTCAAGATTGTCTTGGTTTTGTTGTTGTAGTTTCTTATTCTCTTCCAATGCTGCAGACATGTGCCTCTTGAGAAGCCCTAGATTTCTTTGTAATTTTTCATTGGTTACCTATTTCTCACATAGCATGTTCTCCAAGTCTTTGATAACTTACGTGTCCACATCCGATACCTTGGTCTCCAGTTCTTTGTGAGCTTGCTGTAATGTAAGGCATTTAGCATGGAGTGTTTTGTTGTCAACTTCCAACGTTGTGAGTTGTGCTTGTAATCTTTGAGATTCTGCTTCTAAGGTAGCATTTAGGTCTTTGAATTGTCGATAATCTTGCTAAAGTTGTGAGGCACACTGAATCATTGTATTGAATGTATTATTTACACTTGTAGGTTCAAAGGAGGTAGGCTTTAATGCAAGGGGAATGGGAATGGGAATGAGAATGGTGGATGTAATGCATGATGGTATCGGTTATGTCGGTGGAAGGGGGATCGGGCATGGTGGAAGTGTGGGGGGAGAGGGAGGTGCAATGGGTGGAGAAATGTCCATGGGGTCGGATAGTGCATTGTATGTGGGAGCTACCATGAAGGTGGGGATGGTAGGTGTGATGATTTTGGTATCTATGTACAGTGAAGTGGATATAAGTGTTCGTGATCCTAATGTGTGTGTGGGTGGGAGCACGAGTGAAGCTTTCCATGAATGATACATAATGAGATGGGGTGATGGTGGCGATGGAGGTATAGGGAAAGATGGATGAGGTGACTGAAAAGTATGGATCATGGGGTAGGGGGATGTGTGAACAAGGATAAGCAAGGATACCTAAGCTGCCCTGAGTGGGTCTCAGGTGTCCCTCTACACTAGGTATGATGAGGTGGCCAATGGCAAAGTCTACAAATAGAAATGGAGAAGCAAAAAGTGGATTGGTGATGGAAGAAAAAGGGTCACTTAAGAGATCCGTTCATGGAATGAGAAAGAGGTGGTTGAGGTTGGGGTGTGGGTAGTGGTTGTTAAGATTATAATGGTTTCTACAGTGGTGGGTGGCAGAGGGGGAGGGCACTAAGGTGAGATAGGTGAAGCTTGTACAAAGGTTTCAATGGTAAGATTAATTGTGGCCATTGAAGTAGTCGATGGTTCTATGGTTGCTTCTTGTTCAGATATGGGGATATATATATTCTTGCCTAATTGTGGCCATGTCTCCACTCTTCGTCTATCATACTGGATTGACTGGCACAGTGCAATGTGCACTACTTCTTGAACTCCCAATGATTTTGTCACTAATTTGAGTGAATTAATGAGTTGGGGGTTCACCCCTTCATTTGTGAGGCCAAGCCTTGATGAAGCCAAGCCTTCATCAAGGCTTGGCTTGACACGAATGTGACTCTATGTCATTCCTACATAGTCATAATTGTATCATACAATCATTGTAATTGGCCTGTATATGTGGGAGCACCTATGAGTTTAGGCATTTCTTGTTTTTCTTCATGGCATCCTTCTTCATGTTCATCGTTGTCCTCTTCTGATTCTTCATCTTCTTCTTCTTTGTCCTCCTCTTTGCCAACTATGGCAACCTGCGCTTGTGATGTAGTTGCTTGTGGATGTGTTTGCTCCACAACTTGTTCATCACCCGACTCAATGCTCACCTCTCGTATGATCTGCTCAAAATCTTTGTTGGTGAGTTCTTCCAGGTGGACTCCTTCAAGGAATTCGAGATTTGTAGGCACTAGAGGAAATATTAAACTTGGACCTTCAAACCTATGTCTTGGGAGGTGGAGTGTGAACGGATGTACACATCATTGTGGTGGGAGTGATTTTGAGGGTTAAAGTGGCTCCTTGAGGTTGAGCACACGGTATTGCTCCTCACATCCTCTTTGATGGGGGACTTGTGGAAGTATTGCCTTTGAATTGTTGTACCCTATTCCACATCAAATCTCTCTGGATTGGAATGTCATATGCAAGACATTGATAGATAGTCCTTGTGAGGGCACAACATCCATACAATACTGCCTTGCACGGCCATCATTTGTGTGGTAGGTGAATTTGATCAATGATCCAATGTGGTAGGCTAATAGCCAAGTTCTAAGTATTGGTGAGATACAACATGAACCATACTTTCTTATGGGGCATGGTGAACCTATCCTGTGCTGGAAAAGTGAAATGCTGCATGCATATTCTCATGTGGACCGTGATGTTGGGAATCATGGCCATCATATCTTTGAGCTTTGTGAGGTTCATGTTCTTTATACTTTCTAGCACTAGGATTTCCTTCTCAATGGGGATGTGCATCCCTTTTATGTCCATAGTGTCACAAAATAAGTTGTTGGTTAACCTGAACCACTTCAATTTGTTTCCCTGAGTTAGAGATGGAAGCACAAATGTGTTTGAAGCTTTGGGATTCTTGTTGTGTATTAGGGTATTGATGAGATAATAACATCGCAAGAAATTAGTTTTGGGAATCTTAGCATTGAAATACATGTACAATCTTGCTTTTTGCCACACTGGGCATAGCTATTCCACATACTGTAATTTCTCAAACTCACAAGTGAAAAAATGGTATTTCCCCATTTTCCATTGAACTCTATTTCTGCCTCCCAAAGGTAAGAGCCTTCTCCTAATGGTCCCGCTACCTCGCTAAACCAATGGGAGATATTTCCGACTAGCATGGTGTGGCCACCGAGGGGATCTTGTATGGGGATGATTTGTATGGTTCGTAAGTCCTCTGATCATTCATTGAGCTCGGATATGATGGGTAAGCTTTCCATATTGATAATCTACTGACTTATGCCTGCCTGCAAATTGGTTCTTGCTACTTCAGCCATGATACTGGTGGTAGTGGCTGATGATTGCTTATGTGTTGGAAGAATAAGATCATCTTAGCATTGCATAGGAAACATGATAATTCCTTGTTCCCTTTACAATACCAACATGGTGTTTCTTGATGTTAGAGGTTAGTCAAATAGGTGTGTTGTGTGTGTGTGAGTGAGAGTTAGGAAGTGAATAATTTTTCTATATGCATACTCTAGTTGTCCAATATACTCAAATGCATCTATTCCTGTGCATAGAAGTTTACATGGTTGGATGAGGGGGTTTATTACAGGGCTTGACTCTCCAAACTTCCTTTGTGGAGTTGCATAATTTGACATTGATGATATTTTGAAGATGTCTCAGGTGATGCTACCTAGATCAAGGACTTTTTAGGTTTCCATTTCCAAGTGGTCCTAGGTGTGACTTGAAATTTTTTTGTGGTGATAATAGATGTTCTTCATGAATTGTGTGGAGTGCATGTCTATGAGTTGTGATTCAAGCCAAGGGGCTTATGTGTGGCTACTTAGGTGTGCAAGCAAGTCTTAGGCACCTAGAATTGTCATGCCTTCGGGTCAGCCTTTATCGATTGCTTTGGTATCCAAATAGAAATAATACTCCATGGTTGACTCCTAGAATACTCTTTTTTTGCGACCTTCAATCGAGTCGTTGGGTTTGTGTGTACTTGGGCTTTGCATCGGAGCAGGGGGTTGCTCACCCGTATGTATCCAAATCTGCTTCACGGTTTGAGTCATCTTGCTTCATGCTATCCATTGACTATGAGCATTGGCCACCTGCTTTATCTGCTTCTTGTACTCCTTTGTTTGCATTGTCGATCATTTTTGGACAAGAAGGGTGTTCCATCAGGTCCTTGACTCCTTTGTTGAGGGCATCATCCTTCTGTATCATAGAGTTTTGAACAAGAACAACATCTTTATCTTCATGTATACTCCTGGAAGGACCAGGAGTTGGTGCTTTTCTTAATTCCTTGAGTGCTCCATTTGCTAGTTCAATTGTGACATGTTGCTAGTTCACCCAAACCTGAAGAAGTCCACTTCTTAAGTTCAAGTTCACAGCATGGTCATAGATCCAATTTTGACCTAAAATAAGAGGTTCAATGAGGTCTTCATCTTGACATACTAGCACTCTCGCTCTCATTGGCACATCTTGAAGGTAGATGGGAAGTTCCACCTTGGCCATGCAAGGGGTTTTCACACCTCCCAATCCTGTGAGATACACCTCTATAGGACTGATATTCAACTACAAGTCTTGAGAGTAATAAACTTTAAATGCACTAATGGCAACACCTAAATCAATTAAAGCTCTTATAATCCTTGTATCCTTTCCTTGTTCTAACTCTAGCATCATGAAAGTATGCCTATCAACAATTTGTTGAGGGGTCACACTCGTAGCTTGGCACATAGTCATATGATATCTTGGTGCCTCTTGAGCTTCTTGTCTAGGTTGATCTCTACCCTGACTCCTTATCTTCATCCATTGAATGCATTCTATGGCTTCTGCCTGAGCTTCTTCTCGAATCCACCTCTCCTCTTCCTTATATTTCTTTGCAATGTTGAGTCGATTAAGCATCTCTTATATGTGAGGTTCTTGATATAATTCCACCCTACAACTACTGATGTAATTAGGTAGAATATTGCCTTCTAGAGTAGCTAATTGGATTGCTCCATGTGGAAATCTTATTGATGATCATAGGTCCACACCATGCTTCTCCAACTTTTGTGCATGTTGCATCAATGTGTATACTAAGGCTAAATCTCCCACTTACAGGCCCTTATCCTTCACATGCACATCAAAGTATGCCTTTTTTCTTTTCTCAACTGCATATATTCCTATAGCTGCTCTCAATCATGTCTCTCATAGTCGCTCTAAGCCAAAAATTCCAGATGAAATCTCATGAATGGTCTAGTAGTGTCCTTGCACTACTTTCAATGTCACTATTAAGAAGTCTAATGGCAACGCAACATTTTGTCCAAAGACCATATGAAAAGGGGTGGCTCGGAGCATCATTTTATAGGCTACTTTGTAGGCCCAAACAACATGATGTAGTTGTTTGTCCCAATCAAAACTCTTATTATTCACCAATTTAGTCAGAACAATACAAAGTATCTTGTTTGTGCTTTTAGCCTAGCCATTGGCTTGTGGGTGATATGGAGATGACTTCTTCTGAACTACCATGAATTCTTGTAACAAGTATTCAATGACCTCATTCAAGAAGTGGGTGCCACGATCAGTCACCAATTCTATTGGCAAACCATATCTTGTAAATACATCCTCAAATAAGAACTTGGTTGTGGTTTGCTCATTGTTCTTTCTTGTTGCCTTCAATTCCACCCATTTACTTAGATAATCGATGGCAACAATGATGTATTCAGCATGTGAACTCTTAGTTGGGGGATTAATAGGACCAACAAAGTCTATTCCCCACTTAGAGAATGCATGTCCATAAATCATGGGTTTTAGTGGCATCTCATTTTTACGTATAGGGTACTGAGTTTGTTGAGAAATATCACACCTCTTCACATAGGTATGTGCATCCATGTGAAGATTTGGCCACCAAAGACTTGCAAAAAGTATTGCGCTGATCACCCTATCTGGTCCAAAGTGTCCTTTTGCTACACCTTGGTGAGCAATCTCTAAGATCTTGAGGTATTGACTCTCCTGGACACACAATCTGAGATAGCCATCTCTTCCTTGTTTGTATAGATTATCATATATGAGTGTGTAACCTAGGTCTTCTTGTTCTAAACTCCGTCATTTGACCAATGTCATTTCTTGAGGGAATGTTTTTGTCCTAAAATAATTTACCAATGATTCACTCCAATCAGGTACCAGAGACATTTGATATAGTGTAGCATGTTCCTTAGGTGGTCTAATATGATATATTGAGCATTCATTGCATAACTTATGACATTTGCTTCCATACTTGGCCAATATATACCTAATCTTTGTAGAGTTTCTTGGGTTCGATGTTTGGAGTGATGTTGTTGTAGTGCACCTACATGTGCTATTTGCAACCATTTTGTGTGCTCATCTTCATCTACATAGCAAGCTAGTATGCCTTGATTTGTGTGCTTATATACACTGCCTACTTCTTTATCTTTGGCTTTCAGTACATGATGTTTCGGTCCAAAGGTGAGAATTGGCACTATAGTTTTGGCCCATTCAAGCACTACTTCTAGATTGAACAAGTAAGCATCAAGAAGGTCATCTGATACTGGTTGAGGAGACTCTCTCGACGTTAGTCTACAAAACTTCAAAGTCATATTCCATTAGTAAGAGGAACCATCTTACTAATTTGCCAGTATTGCAGGGTTTGTTCACAAGATAGAGTAATGCTTGAAGGTCTGTTAAAAATTTAAACTTATTTGCAAGAAAATAATGTCTAAACTTTTTAACTGTGTATACCATGCCTAATCCTTCTCTTTCGATAGTGGTATAATTTTGTTCAGTTTCATTCAATTGTCTATTGGCATAAGCCATTGGAAGATTCATATTACCTTCACTAGTAGGTTGTGCCAATACACACCCAAAAGCATAATTGGATGCATCCACATGAACATGGAAAGGCCTGTTCCAATTTGGTGTAGTCAAGGTTGGTGTTGAACACAATCGTCGCTTAAGCTCATTAAAGGAGTTTTCACATTTGTCTATCCACTCGAAGTTGATCAAAAGGTTGTATAGAGGCTTGCAATGATTGCATACATATGAATGAAATGTTGATAATAGCCACAATGCCCCATGAAAACTTGTAATTCCTTGACATTCTTAGGCCTAGGTAGCTATGCAATGGCTCTAACTTTATCCTTGCTCGTGGAGATTCCATTCTTTGACACTATGTTTCCTAGAATCTTGCCTTGGATATTCTCTACATTTGTCAAATATTTGTCTTAGCTTAGGTATATGTGTTTGTCTAATGTTGGAATGAACACATAGATCATCAACATAGATTTCCAAGTTTTTGTGCAAGAATTCTTTAAACACGACACATCAGCCTTTGGAAGGTAGCTCGCATATTGCTGAGCCCAAATGGCATTACCGAAAATGCAAATATGACCCACTCAATGGCAAAAGCCATCTTATGCTGGTCTTCTAGGGCGATGGCCACTTGATTGTAGCCAAAGAACCCATCAAGGAAGCTGTATAGTTCCTTGCTTGCTACGCTTTCTAATAGATATTCAGTGATAGGAAGCGGATAACTATCTCTAATAGTGGTTGCATTAACCTTCTTCAAGTTGATGCATACACATAACTTTCCATTCTTTTTGGGCACCACTACAATGGGGGATACCCATTTAGTATGCTCAATTTCATAGATAAATCTGGCTTCTACCAACCGATCTATCTCTTCCTTGATCTTGGCTGCATAATTGTCATTATATGTGTAGGGCTTCTATTTGGAGGGTTTGTCTTATGAGGTCATGGGAATTGTATGTAAGCATATGTAAGGGTCTACACCTTTCATGTCATAAGTCCATGAAAACAAATCTCTATATTCACTTAAATGTTCAATCAACTCCTTTTCCTCTTCTTTAGTCAGGTCATGTCCTATGTACATGCATCGTTCTTCACCTTCTTCTATGGTCACTATCACTCTAGCACAATGCTGAGGACCAGTGTGAGGAGTTTCACCTCATAAATGTCAATCCGCGTAGAGGTGAGGACCGGTATGAAGACCAAGAACATGTGATGGTACAAATGCGTGAGTGAAAGCACACAAGCATGCACACACATACACACACACGTGCACAAAGTAAGAGCAAGGAGTGGAACAATGGAAGATCTTTGATTACAAAAGAACTCTCTTACAAAGCTGAAATCTACAACAAGCTAACCCTTAAAATGAGCTCTCCAGCCCTTTTTATAGTTTTTTGAGTGGTTTTGGCCCTGTCGAGAACTAGTGTCCGGCTTAGTTAAAAATTAGGTTCCAAGGCTTATTTGGGGGCTCAAACGGAGTCTAAAAATTATGAAAACTGGTAGGATGATACTTCTAATACTCCTCAAGCTCAAGGAATCCTTGGCTTGAACAAAATGGAGTTGTAAAAATAGAAAATGGTATTTACAATGTTTTTTAGTGATAAAAATCACTATTTTTATAGGGATTTCTTCTGAACATTTGACATGTCCTTCTTGGAGCTCCCTACATGCTCATTCTTCTTGTGTGTCCACTTCATTGATGCGCATCCATGCTTGTGTGTGACCTTGATTGTCAACAGTCACATAATTTTCTTAATTATCTCCTTGTTGTCATATGCCACTATCATGAGTGCTTCTCATTTAGACATTTTGATCATGACTTTCCTATCATCAATCTCGTACTTCTTAAAGTTTTCAGGGACCTCAAACAAAGATTCTTCATCTTGTGGTAGGAGTTCTCTCCTCTTTCCTTTCTTGCCTTTGCTCTTGATGGTTACCTGTGTGGTTAATCCCACATCGTTCATAAGCTCTTCTCATCCTTAAGAGTGAGCTTCTACTACTTATATGTATTCCTCTTCTGATGCACAAAAGGATCCATAATAATTGATTCTAGCTCAAAATTACTTGCTTGTTTAAGTTTCTATGCTATGCTTGCATGCTTCGATAACTGAATCACACGATTGGTTCTATGGTGAAAACTGAAATGTCATAGCCATCTTCATCACAATGTGATGTCCATTGTTCTTCATTGATAATTGCATCAATTGTGGCTAGGATTTTTTCCCAACCATGAGGTTCAAACTCTTCATTCGCAAATATTACAGGTGCATAGGCTAGGTATTGAATTGATCTATAAATTTCTTTTGCACCTACTTCTCTAGTGTTTTCTCTGTCTCCTCTTGTATTGTAACTTTACACATCCATAAGTGAGAGTCTTCATGCATCCATGAGGATACGGATCAAATGGAATGCGCTGACTCTGTATCATCTATGGCTCTATGGATGGGATTCCACTATATAGGGGGTGTGAGAAGAGATGGTGGACATACTCCAAAGATGTGTATGGTGTTGCAAAAACTTGCTCTACACCTACCAAGACAACTTTAGAGATGCTAAGTAGAAAACTTGAGATTTTTAATGATCCAGAAAAAACTCCATAGTACCTTGGAATATCAATCTCAAATTGATTCATCAAAACAGATGACTTGACACAAAACAGATGATCAAAAAACTTGATATTTTGGGATGAGAAGCACTCTGAAATTTCACTCAGAGCTCACAACCTGTTGAGAATTGTCCATAGATATTTTGCACATCTATAATTAAATATATATTGAACCTAAAGCAACAAATTTGATGGATTTTAATGAACCATAATAAGAGAAATCAATTTAGAAACATTGGGATGTCATCCCGACTTTTTAGGAGTTGATTGTAGAAATACAAAGGTGACTTCAAATGTATGTATGTCATAAAATAATGAACCAAATATGATGAAAATTGATATCGAGAAGGTATATTTATCACTTTACTTTACCTATAACAATTTAAATCACACCAAAAGACTTAGTATACACAGAGAAATCAGTGATCAAAGCTCACTGAAAATGAGACATATGCCTATAGCAGTAAATGAAGAGAACTCCAATGTGTAGCTTGAAATGTCAACCTGTATTGCACATATTGTACATGAATTGATGGGACATGAGGCTTAGGAAGTAGTAGCACAATGTGAGCTTCACTAATGACTTGATAGTTTATCAGAGTCTCCTTAGAATGTAGCTTGAATTGCTCTTTGTTTTGTGACTACTCAAGTACATATATAGAGAGAATTTTGAATTCAAAACTTGGAGGGATGCTACCTAAAAGTTCCTTCAAGTTAGGGGAATATTTGGCTAATCAATATTTCCAACTTAGCTTCATGATTTGTATCTAACAAGTTCATGAGATTCTCAAGGAGCTTTTACTTTTGATGTAATTACTTTTCAACTATTACAAGAGATAGTTTCCATGGTTCCTCTCATTGAGAGTACAAAAAATGCTATTGCAAAAATAATAAATCAATCACTAGGCTTGGATGAGAATGCAACAATAGCTCCCCCTCAATCCTAATATGCTTGAGTCTTCATTCTTCCTTGATTTCTAGAAATCCAATCATGCCTTTGAATCTGCTTATCTTCACGCCATCCAATGGTTTTGTCAACATGTCTACACATTGAAGATTTGTAGATACATGGGACAATTGAATATCCTTGCTCATTAACTTCTCTCTTACATAGTGATAGTGGAATTCAATATGATTTGTTCTAGCATGGTACACAAGATTAGCTCTTAAGTGAAGTGAGCTAGTGTTATCACCAAAAATGTGAGGAGTTGAGGTAACCCCAATTTTGAGTATAAAGACTTTAACCACATTGCTTCTTGTGTTGCATTGGCCAATCCTTTGTATTCAACCTCAGTAGATGATAGAGCAACAATAGGTTGATTCTTTGAAGACCATGAGATTAATTTTAAACCCACAAAAGATAAATAACCTGATGTACTGTTCCTGTCATCCTTTGATCCAACCCAATGTGAATCTAAGTAGAGTTTGAGATCATTTTGATGTGAAGGGGTAGAAAAGTCCTTCATTGATGGTACCCTTCAAGTATTTGAGCACTCTCTTGGCTTCTTCCATATGTGGATTCCTTGGCTTGTGCATGACTTCATCGAGTATGCTAACACTATAGCATATGTCCACCCTTATGAGTGTTGCATAGGTCAAGCTTCCTACCAAGCTTTGATAGCTTGTGATGTCTTCAATGAGTTCTCCCTCATAAGCACTTAGCTTATGATTCATCTCCATGGGTGTACTTCCACACTTAGTGTTTTCCATTTTAAGCTTAGAAAGCATGCCATGTACATACTTCCTTTGAGTGATGTAGATGCTAGAATCTGTATAGACAAGTTCAAAGCCTTTTTTAGTTTGCACACATAATTTGGATGATGTGCATCTTCATAACCAGGTGGTTGTGCCATATTTACTTCTTCTGAAATCCATCCATTGAGGAATGCATTTTTTACATCTAATTGGTATAACTTACAATTCTTAGATGCAACAATGCTAACAAGTACTCTAATGGAAGGCATTTTAGCTACAAGTGAGAAGGTCTCTTCATAGTCTATCCCGTGGGTTTGAGCAAACCCTTTGGCTACTAATCTTGCGTTGTGTCTATTAATACTACCATATGAGTTCTTTTTCAATTTATAATTCCATCTAGATCTAACTACCTTCATTGATGGTTTGCTAGGGACAAGTTCCCATGTGTGATTGTCGAGGAGAGCTTCCATTTATTCATTCATTGCTTCTCTCCACTCCTTCTTACTTTGAGCTTCTTCATAAGATGTGGGTTCTTCATGGTTGAGATCCTTAACCATGTAGATTGAATGCTTTGTGGCCAAAGATGTATCAAATCCATATCTTTTTGGTTTCTTCTTTTCTCTCATTAACCTTCTGCTTGGTTATAGAGAGCTTTTTGATCTTTGAGCTAGGTCTTGCATCTTTGCTTTTCCTTTATTCTTCCATAGCTTCAATTTCTCCAACTCTAGCATGTCATCTTCAGAATCACTATCTTGATGATGCTTTGGCTCCTTTGTTGATGCTTTGGATCCTTTGTTGGAAGAGATGGAAAGTCCTCTTCCAAGTCATAAGGTAGCTTCACTTTCTTGTCATCATCAAACCAAGATTTATTTTCATCAAAGACTACATCCCTACTAACTAAGAAGCCTTTTTTAGTGGGATTATACAATCTATATCCCTTTTGATTTTTCTCATATCCAATAAAGACGCACTTCTCTGCTTTGGGATCCAATTTCCCTCTTACTTGAGAAGGAATATGAGCATAGGCTAAACATCCAAAGATTTTGCAATGCTCTAGGCTTGGTCTTCTTCAATTCCATAGCTCATAAGGCATACCAAGCCTACTTCACAAGTAAAGGAAGAGTTGGAGGAAGAGGCAGAGGAGGAAAGCAAGGCAGGGGGAGACCCGAACATCTCAAGCTTTTAATGTATGTGGTTACTCTAATCATACTATTGAAGAATGTTACAGGAACCCAAGGAATTCCAAAGGAAGAGGATTCAATAGAGGTGGCTATGGACCAAATAGAGGCATATGCAATGGGGGATACAACAACAACTATCACAACAATAATAACAATTATCAAAATGGATATTGAGGAAGGAAGGACTACAACAATTACACTATGGATCAAAGTCAAGAATGAACGTATCATTGAAACAGGGTAAGGATGATGATCATGTCTTCTATATTGATTCAAGGTGCTCAAATCATGTATCAAGAAATGTAGCATCACTCTCTGACTTAGAAGATCCCAAGAACAAACATGAAGTGAAAAAAGGCGATGATACAAGGCATTCGGTAGAAAAGATAGGTAATGTCAAGACATCAGATGGGAATATGAATCTTCTAAGCAAGGTATTGTATGTACCTACAATAACCAAAAACTTAATAAGTGTTGGACAAATTATGGAGAAAGGATTGCAGGTCAGATTCACAAGACATGGAGCATATGTTGAAGACCCCAAGCAAGGATTTAGAAGGATAGCCAAGCGAGATAAGACAGGAAGACTCTTCACTTTTGAAGTTGAAGACACCAAGAACATAGCATTGTTTAGCTATGGATCTCAAACACTCTCTGAATTAGAGGTATGGCATAAAAGGCTTACTCATATTGGTGAAATAACTTTGAAACAAATATGCACGGATCAAAGTGTACTTGGATTACCCAACATCACAAAGCAACATATGATCTACAAGTGTGGAGCTTGTCAATTTGGCAAAGCACATAGACAACCTTTCAATAGGAAAGGCTATATCCATCAGGAGCTATTGGATCTTGTACACACAGATGTGTGGGGTCCAAGCAAGGAACCTTCCATTTCAAGTTCAAAATATTATGTATCTTTTATTAATGATTGCAGTAGGTGGACAATCCTATACTTTATGAAGCATAAAGATGAAGTTTTCAATCCTTTCAAAAGATATCTTGCACTTGTAGAGAACCAAACAGGTAAATGCCTCAAGGGATTCAGATCATATGGTGGTGGAGAATACTTCTCAAATGAATTTGATGCTTCCTTCAAGAAAGACGCATCAAAAGAGAGGTAACAACCAGGTACACACTTGAACTTAATGAGTAGCTGAAAGGAATAATAAGACCATAGTAGAAGCAGCTAGATCTATGCTAAATGGAAAGAACGTACCTAATTATCTTTGGGAAAAGGTTGTGTCACCAACCACACATCTTGTAAATAGACTTCCATCTAAGTAGAAAGAGCTACCTTCATCTTCATTCTTCTTCGACTTTGACTTATCCTTAGTTTTAGCTTTATCAGAGTATAAGGCAGAAGATTGATTACCTCTTGAGGATTCACTGTTCTTGTTTATATTTTCTTCATGTGTCAAGAGTTGGCCCATCATAGTACGGAGATCAGGTTCTTACATGTCCATGTACAGATCCATGGCAGTTGTGAAGGATTTTAACTTGTTATCAACCTTGATGCCATTGATAATTTGCTTTATGATTTGTTCTTCTTAAATTACTTCTCCAATGCTCCCAAATTGATTAGAGATCTCCTTTATCTTGGTGACATAATCAATCACACTTTGCTTGGAACTTTTCTTCAGGGTAGTGAACTCCATCCATAGTTGGTTCTTCCTAATTGTAGTGTTTGAAGAGAAGAAGGCAGCAAGTGCATTCCAGATCTCTCGTGAAGTCTTGCATCCTTTTACGTGAGGTACGAGAAAATTAGAGATTGAGTTTAGAATATAGGACCTGGCTAGTGCATCTTTTGAACACAAGGTTGTAAGCCTCTCTTGCTCTTCATGTGATGGTTGCCCTTCGCTTCTCATTGTTGGCATGACTTCATCTTCAAATATGTATGCAAATAGGTTTCTTCCTTGAAGGTAGGCCTCCATCCTCAGAGACGAAGCTGGGTAGTTATTTCTATCTAATTTTTCAATCGTAGAGGGAAAACCATCTTCCCTGTGGATTCAACTATGCTATAATACCACTATGAGAAGAGATGGTGGACACACTCCAAAGATGTGCATGATGCTGCAAAAACCCGCTCTACACCTACGAAGATAACTTTAGAGATGCTAATTAGACACCTTGATCTTAATAATGATCCATAAAGACCTCCTTAGTGCTTTGAAAGATCAATCTCAAATTGATTCATCAAAATCTATGACTTGACACAAAATAGATTATCAAAAAACTTGTTATTTTGGGATGAGAAGCACTCTACAATTTCACTCAGAGCTCACAATACTGAGAATTATCCAGAGATATTTTGCACATCTCTAATTAGATATGTAATGAACTCAAAGCAACAAATTTGTTGAAATTTAATGAACCATACCAAGAGAAATCAATTTAGGAACATTGGGGTGTCATCCTGACTTTTTAGGTGTTGATTGCAGAAATACAGAGGTGACTTCAAATGTATGTATACCTTTCTTGAGTTACATATACTCCATTGCAGTTGGTGCTATCCTGCAAATTTTTCAAATACCTTTCTTGAGTTACATATACTCCATGTTGAATATATGAGATCTCCATTCCCAAGAAGAATGACAAATTTCCCAAGTCACTGATTTTGAATTCTTTCTCCATCTGCTTCTTAATCATGTGTATACCTTTGTCATCTATTCCTGTAAGTATTATGTCATCAACATAAATACAAACATAAATAAATCTATCCTCACTTGCTTTGACTAGCAAGCTACTATCTGCCTTTGATGCTTGAAACCCAAGTTCCTTCAAGAACTTTACAAGCCTATAATTCCATGCCCTTGGGGCCTTCTTCAAACCATACAAAGCTCTCTTGAGCTTACACACATGATCTGGATACACTTGATCTTTGAAACCATCTGGTTGTTCCATGTAGAATTCATCTGAAATATAACCATTCAAAAATGCATTCTTCACATCTAATTGCGATAATTTACAACCTTTGCAAGCAGCAATTTCTATGAGAGTCCTTATGGTTGTCATCTTTGCAACATGACTATAAGTTTCATCATAGTCCACACCATATTTTTGTGCATATCCCTTTACAACAAGCCTGGCTTTGTACCTAGATATACTTCCATCTGCAAACCTTTTTGTTTTGTAAACCCATTTACATCCAATGATCTTCGGAATATTTGGCTTAGGAACCAAATCCCATGTCTCATTCTCCATCAATGCATCATATTCTTTCTGCATAGTTTTTTCCCAATTCTCATTTCCTTTGGCTTCATTATATGAGGATGGATCTTCATCTACTTTTATCATATAAGAATAATCTTTAGTAGTCAAGAATGAAGTATCATAGCTATACCTTGTAGGTTGCCATTTGTGCCTAGATGACCTTCTAAGTTCTCCACTTCTTGAAGTTTCTGGTTCATCATATTCTAGATCAAACCTTGGCCTTTCTTCTACTTCAACTTGTCCTTCATACTCTCTTCTTCATCACATATTTGAACCTTTGATTTACCTTTCTTCTGATTCAAAATTTCTTTATCACCTGCATGAATATTAAGTGTACCTGCATACCAAGTACCTTGCTCATCAAATGTAACATCTTTAGACACAAGGAATTGCTTTGTGGATGGACTCCACAACGTATAACCCATCTGCTTGTCATCATAGCCAATAAACACATACTTTTCTGCTTTAGGTTCCAACTTATGCCTCAACTGAGATGGCACATATGCATATGCCAAACATCCAAATACTTGTTGATATATTTAGGTAGTGATGTGTGTGAACACTCTAGGACTGCCGGGGCACTTTTTTCCCTCTTTAGGAGGTTTTTTTCCCCCGGCTTGTATATACGCCTATTGCCCTAATGGGCTACTTATCTTTGTACATTCTCTAGTAATACATTCAGTCTTCTGTGTTGTGCACCAAGCTTCTTCTTCTTCCTTGTGCTGTTCGCGTGCTTCCGCAGACGTCTAACTCCAACAATTGGTATCAGAGCAGGTCGTCGCTTCTTCTAGGGCGCCGTCGACACTCCTCCGTTTGCAGTCTCAGATTCGCACGAAATTTGGTGAGCATACTCAGGGTGTTTCCGAGATCAAAACAGCTTTGCTGTGTGGTGCCAAAATCGCGATCTGAGCTCGTTTCGGCCTCCGAACGCACTATCGCAGCGCTTGTGCAGGCTATTTCGTCCTTTTGTGCCAAAGGTATATACCAGTTTCTGTTCGCCAGTTTAAGCGTCTCGAAGTCTGCTAGAGGTCTAGCAGAACTCGTTTGGGCAGTTCCGTTCAACTTTTTTAGATACAGTCAATTTTCTGCATCAAGGTATTTTAGTCACCGGCCATGACTGAAAGCAGTGATGTATTCCGTATGTTGGCTGTTGAGGATAAGTTGGATGGTACCAACTACCCATTATGGGCTTATATGATGCGACATGTACTGGTTGCAAAAGGATTGTGGAACATTGTGCAGGGTGTTGAAAGATGTCCTGTTACACCTGTAACGACAGGTACTGCAAATACAGGTGTTGGAGCTGATGAAGATGGTGTCGAAGATGATATTCCGCAGATTCCTGTTCGTGCTGCTGTTTCTGTTGCACCTACTGCAGAGCAGATTCGTTGGGATGGCAGAGATGCCCAGGCACATGCATTGATAGCTTTGTCTGTCAAACGTGCCATTATTCCTCACATTCGCTCTTGCAGAATAGCAAAGGATGCTTGGGATACACTTACCACTTTGTACCAGGCTAGGAATGAGGCTCGTGTTGCTTACCTCCGAAAACAGTTGGAGAGTGAGCACATGAATGAAGGTGATTCTATGGACAGTTTTCTTACAAAGATCAAAGACCTGAAGGAACAATTGATTTCTGCTGATGAGGTTATACCAGATAGCTCACTTGTGCAGACCGTTCTGAATGGTCTTCCTGATTCATATCAGAGTTTTGCCTCTACTCTTCGGTTGATGATGAAAGGCAATCCGAATGCCTTGTCATTTGAGGAATTAGTCTCTGTTCTGTTGCAGGAAGATCAGTCCAGGCAGAACAGGTCCATTATGCGTGTTGCAGATCAAGCTTTCCTGGCTAGTCAGAAGGGCAAAGGAAAATGGAGCTCTTCTACTAGTAAGCAGAAATCTGCAAATGCTGCACAATCGAAGAACCAGGATAAAGATGAAAAGAAATCAGAAAAGCAGAAATTGTTCTGCAAGTACTGTAAAGGAAATGATCATATTATAAAGAACTGTCCAAAACTGGCTGCTAAAGAGGCAAAGAAGAAAGAGGCTGGAATGGTTGTTGCAGAGGCCTCTACACCAAAAACAGAGTCTGCAAATCTTGTGCAGGAAGAAGAATGGGCGTTTACTACTGTCTGCAGTTTTGACCCATCTTCTCATGATCAGTGCATGTCTGCAGTAGACTCAGATGTTTGGTACTTTGACAGTGGGGCGACCAAACATATTACCTCGCAGCGCAGTTTCTTCTCTTCACTGGAGCCTGCTCCTACAAGGAATACTGTCACATGCGCCAATAACTCCTCTTATCTTTTTATGGGAGTTGGTAAGATCATTCTGACTACTGCTGATGGTAGTTCTTTCACTTTGTCAGATGCTTTATTTGTGCCAGGGATCAAAAAGAATCTGTTATCAGTTTCTGCATTAGCCAAGATTGGCTTGGTTGTGAAATTTGTTGATGACAGGTGTACAGTCCATGATCTCTCAAATGGCGATGTGATTATTGCTTCTGGCATTTTATGTCGTGGGCTGTATAAGCTCATAGACTATGAAAGATCTGTGAATGATTCGGCATGTGCAGTTCATGATTCTCAGGCTATGTCAGATGCAAAGCTTTGGCATGCACGCTTTGGTCATCTGAATTTTGCTAGTTTGTTACGCCTGCAGAAATCTGAAATGGTGTCCTCTTTGCCCAAACTTGAGGCACCTGGAAAACATGTTTGTGAAGGCTGTATTTTGGGCAAAATGCAGCGTTCTTCCTTTCCAAAAGATGGTTCAGTTCGGGCTACGGAGAAATTGCAGCTTGTACATAGTGATGTCTGTGGTCCTATGCAGACACCCTCTTTTGGAAATTACCTTTACTTCGTGACTTTCATTGATGATTTTTCCAGGCATGCATGGGTATATCCACTCAAAGCAAAGTCCGAAGTGTTCATGTGCTTCAAACAGTTTTTGGTTTTAGCTGAAAATCTGTCAGCATGTAAAATGGGCACCCTCCGTTCTGATCGAGGGGGGGAATATATGTCTTCAGATTTTAATGCATTTTTGGCTGAACGTGGGATAAAACACCAGTGTACAGTGCCATATACACCTCAACAGAATGGAGTTGCAGAACGAAAGAACAGGTCACTCATGGAGATGGCGAGGTGCATGGTCAAAAGTCAGGCTTTACCACATAGTTTCTGGCTTGAGGCTGTCATGTGTGCAGCATATGTACTGAACAGGTGTCCCACTAAAGCGTTGCAGTCTATCACTCCATATGAGGCTTGGCATGACCGCAAGCCATCTGTTGCTCATCTGCGTGTTTTTGGTTGTTTGGCATATGCATTAGTGCCTGAACAACATCGCAGAAAATTGGATGATAAGGCAGTAAAATGTATTTTTGTTGGGTACAGTTCTGAAAGTAAAGGCTATCGTCTGTATCATCCACAGACTAAACGCATTCTGGTTAGCCGTGATGTTGTCTTTGTGGAAGATGCTATTCAGCCATTGCTTTCATGTACTAAGGAGACATCTGTTAGCTCCAAAGACATGTATGATACTTTGATGCCTCTTTTTACAGGTGGACAGGCTAGTGCTGGTCCTAATGAGGCAACTTCTCAGCCTTTGCAGGTTTCATATGATGATGCAGATCATTCCATTTCTGATGTAGATTTACATGATGTACTTGTTGATGAGAGAGCTGATATTGAGCAAGCAAAAACTATGCCAAAATGGCTGGTGCAGACTTTGCGTGACAGCAAATTAGATGCACCTTTGTCATATCGTACTCGTTCAGGCTCTCATAGTGCCTCCTTTGCATCAGATTGCTATGCTATGGCTGCATCTAGTCTCTGTGATGAGAATGAGCCTGTTTCTTTTGATGAAGCACAAAATTCAGAAAATTGGATGGCTGCTATGCAATCTGAATATGATGAAGAATGGTACATGGTCTTTATGTGACTTGCCTCCTGGCAAGAAGGCCATTGGCACTAAGTGGGTATACAAGCTGAAGCGTGAACCTGATGGTACAGTTGACAGGTATAAGGCTAGGCTTGTTGCAAAGGGTTATGCGCAGGAAAGAGGCATTGATTTTGATGAGACCTTTGCACCTACATGCCGTATGACTACTGTTCGGAGCATTTGTGCACTTGCAGCCCATCATGGTTGGAATGTACATCAGTTGGACATTAAAACAGCATTTCTGAATGGTGACTTGCATGAAGAAGTGTATGTTTTTCAGCCCCGTGGCTTTGTGCAGAAAGGGCATGAAAACCAGGTGTGCAGGTTAAAGAAGGCGTTATATGGTTTAAAGCAAGCACCACGTGCTTGGTATGAGAAGATACATGCCTATCTGATTGCACATGGTTTTGAGAACAGTCCAACTGAAAGCACCTTATATGTTAAGCATGCTAATGATGTGCTTCTGATCATTGTTGTCTATGTTGATGACATGCTGCTCACTGGTCCTATTGAGACACATATTGCTGATTTTAAGGCTGATTTGCATGCCTCATTTGAGATGTCTGATTTGGGGCATTTGCATCACTATTTGGGCATTCAGTTTATGCACGTTGATGGTGGAATGGCTTTGTGTCAAACGAAATATATTGACACATTATTGCAGCGTTTTGGCCTTGAAGACTGTAAGCCTATTGCCACTCCTATGGAGACAGGTTTACGATTGAGTCTTCATGATGCTGGAGATGCATTTGATGCTGTTCTCTATCAGCAGGCTGTTGGATGCTTGATTTACTTATGCATTACTCGGCCAGATATTCAATTTGTTGTCTCACAGATGAGCAGGTTCATGCATTGCCCAGGAGTCACGCATTGGAAAGCGGTTAAGCGCATCTTTCGCTACTTGAGTGGTACTCGGCTACTTGGGTTGTTTTATCCCAAGGGGGGATCACTACCGCCAGATTTGCATGCTTTTTCTGACTCAGATTGGGCTGGTTGCTATGACACTCGTGTGTCCACCAGTGGTTTTTGCTTCATGCTTGGTAGCTCGTGTATATCTTGGTTGAGCAAGAAGCAGCCTACTGTGGCCACTTCCAGTTGTGAGGCTGAGTATAGGGCAGCTTTCACAGCGACTGTTGAGTGTGTGTGGCTCAGACGCCTTATGGCTGATTTGGGTGTTGGCCAGTCTTCTGCCACCACCATCTTCACTGACAGTCAGAGCGCATTGGCAGTTGCGAGGAACCCTGTGTTCCATGCTCGCACTAAGCACATTGAGGTGCATTATCACTATGTCAGGGAGAGGTTCTCTGCTGGGGAGATCAGCTTGGCATATGTGCCCACGCAGGAGAACATTGCAGACCTTTTCACGAAGGCTCTGCCTAGGGAGAAGTTTGAAGCTTTCCGCAAAGCTTTGGGCTTACTTCCTTTTGTGGAGTGATTTCCACATAGCTTGGCACTTCCTTATACATGAGTGCCAGCTCCTTGTTCACCGCATCACTCCTAGGGGGGATTTGTTGATATATTTAGGTAGTGATGTGTGTGAACACTCTAGGACTGCCGGGGCACTTTTTTCCCTCTTTAGGAGGTTTTTTTCCCCCGGCTTGTATATACGCCTATTGCCCTAATGGGCTACTTATCTTTGTACATTCTCTAGTAATACATTCAGTCTTCTGTGTTGTGCACCAAGCTTCTTCTTCTTCCTTGTGCTGTTCGCGTGCTTCCGCAGACGTCTAACTCCAACAATACTTTGCAATGATCCAAGGCAGGTCTCTTACCCCACCAAGCTTCATATGGTGTCATACCCTGCAAAGCTTTACATGGTGGCCTATTGACCAAGTATGTAGCTGTATTTACAGCTTGAGCCCACATCTCCTTCATCATTGATCTTGCAAACTCAACAAGAGTTCTATTTCTTCTTTCTGCTACCCCATTTTGTCGAGGAGAGTAGCTGCAAGTAACCTCTCTCTTTATACCTGATTCCACAAATAATCACTTTGAAAAATACTCTCCCCCTCCATCTGATCTTAACCTCTTCGATTTTTGTCTTGAATTCTTTCTGCATATGCATGATAGTGTTTGAATGTATTAAACACTTCTGACTTGTCTTTGATCACATAGATAATGATCCACCTGGTAGCATTGTCAACATATATGGCATAATATCTTGAACCATTCATACTAAAGTCCTTTGAAGGACCCCACACATTTGTATGTACCAATTCAAGTCTTTCTGAATACATAAAACCATGCTTATTATATGATTGCTTATGAGCCTTACCTAACTGACATGCTTCACATCTGTATGTCATGTGTTGGCCTGCAACATTAGGTAATCCAAGTACTAAACCATTATTAATCATCTCTTTGATACCTCTTTCATTGAAGTATCCAAGTCTTTTATGCCAAAGATCCAATTCAGACACCTTTTGCTCTCCATATGTGAACATAGCATGTCCAACATTACCTTGTATCTTTAGTGTGAAGAGCCTTCCTTCCTTCTTTCTTGTAACAATTTGTTTATACTGTTGGCTAGGGTCTTCAACATAAAATCCATCATTGGTGAACCTTACCTCATATCCTTTTTCCACAATTTGTCCTACACTGATCAAATTCTTTGGAATTGTAGGATCATACAAAACCTTACTCAAGAGAGTACTTCCATCTTTGGCTTTACCTGAACCAATTGATTTCACTTTGTGCTTTGTATTATCTCCTGTTTGAACTGTGTGATTTTGATTGCCTTATGATCTAGATCAGTCATCAAAGCAATGTTTCCACTCAGGTGATTGCTACATCCTGAGTCAATATAGAATACTCTCAAGTCTTCATGTGATGATTCATATGTTGCATTCATAATAAGAGTTGAATCTTCTTTCTGATCTGATGCATAATTGTAGTAGGTGTTATTATAGGATTGATTTTGGAAGTTTCTTCCTCCACTTCTTCCAAAAGAATTCCTACCACCTCTACCTCTGAAGTTTCCTCTCTGATATCTGCCACCTCTTCCCCTTTGATTAAAGTTATGATTAAAAGCACCATTGCTTTGATTATTATGCCAACAATCATGAGATAGATGATTGGTCTTACCACATATCCAACAAGCTCTGACATTATCTTTGTTATTTCTACCTCTTCCTCTACTTTTGCCACTTCCTCTTCCTCTTAGGAAGTTTGCTTGACTTGGAGTACCTTCATCTTCAACTGATTGTTGCTTTCCTTTGCTAGCTTTCTTCTTGTATTTAGAATACATTGCATGACCTGCACTCTTATCAACATGTCCTTTGATATCCTTCTCAAAAGTTAGGATATGTCCTAACAATTGATTCAAATCAGGCGTGAAATGATCTAATGAAAGTCCTGTAGACAATATAAAAGGCTTCCACTTCTCATCTCCTCTTAGCCCTTTGAGAATTTGTCTTACCAACTTATCTTCTTCAATATCTTCATCAACTACACCTAAAGAACCAACAATGTCTTTCATCTTTGTCACATAATCAGATATTGATTGTGAAGTTTTCTTCTTGAGTGTAATAAACTCTGCCCATAATGATGCTTTCCTTGATTTGGTTGTATTCTAAAAATGCTCTTCCAAAGCACTCCAGATGTCACTTGCACTTTCAAGTCCTCTGATATGAGGAAGCAAATAATGATTCACTGCCATGTAGATTATGCTCCTTGCTTGAGCATCCTTCTTCATCCAAATCTTTAAATCTACAAGCTCCTCCCTAGTTGGAACACTAGGATCTTTGAACTCTGGCTTTTCTTCCTCTATTGTGATGTATCGCATCAGATCTTTGCTCATAAGATGAGCGTCAATCCTCATAGACCAAGTTGGATAGTTCTCTCTATCCAACTTCTCAATTTGGAGACTATCTCCCATCCTTTCTTCACCTGTACTATCAAATCTTTAACCTTATACAGAATGAATGTACCTTAGCTTCGAAGTTTACCCCTTATGATCCTTTTGATTGCTTTTGTGTGTCTCCCTTCAGCTTTTCTTTCACACTTTATCCTTTTTCAATCTTCAAAGTTTGAAATTTGTATATCTGCAACAGTGGGGGTCTTCCTTTTCTTCAAATCTGATGAATCCTGCTCTGATACCACTGATGGGGAGTGTTAATATCCAAAAGACAAGCTATACTTGATGTTAGACCACCTCTATATCAAGAATATCTCCAATCTTCAACCAATTTTGGAAGAAAAGTGCCAAACTATCAAAAGTTTAGCTAACTATGAAGAAAGTTACTTCATAGAAAAGTCTGCTACACATTACTCACTCATTGACTAATCAAATGTGTAAAGTTTCTTATGAAACTTTGTAGAAGGTGTTGTCTAAAGTTCATGCACCTTCTCCAAGTTAAAACATCTCAAAATGTTCAGTAGATTATGAGAAATGATCCAAACAATCTACTTATGTCTGAAACTGCCTTCTTGTAGAGTTGACTTTGATACCTGCAACTTCTAACACATGGTTCTCCCAAACTAGAATCCGTTTAAGCAAATGCTTTTAGCCATAGATGGATTACCTTCCAAATTAGGATTTTAGTCCTCATTTGTGCAAAACTTTACACTGTGCACTGAGAACTGACCAATTCTTTGACCATCGAGATTGCGCCTGTTTCAAAAGACACTCAACACTTCTTCACATACAAATGTTCCTACACACAATTCTCTCAGCCTGTTTGCAATTAGGCTCTCAAATCCTAATCATAGATGAGATGCATTAACTATGGAATTAGATATATACAAAAGGATTTCTGATATAATCAAACACAGAAGGAGAAATGGAGAAAGGATCGACGCACAATTCTCTGAACATTCTTTCTATTCAACTCATCATACATCTGATGGATGATACACACAATACTCATCATCTATTCCTTTCTATCTCATCCATATATCATTTATCTCATCTAATACGACCATATACATGTGTGTGTATATATATATATATATATATATATATATATATATATATAGAGAGAGAGAGAGAGAGAGAGAGAGAGAGATGATTATTGATTCACCATTACTTCAAGTATTTTGAAGTATTTACAGAACTAATGTACATATGTTTATAGAACTTTTCTTCTTGAACCTTCACTTCACTTCATGATCTTAGACTTCAATCTTTCCTTCATGTGTTCTCTTCTAAGCTTCATATAAACACCAATTGTTGATTGCCTTGCTCCAACAACAAAGAGTAAGAGAAGGAGGAAGATAACAAGAGACTTTGAGAAAGTATGCGTGTGAGTGAAAGAGAGGAAAATACATGAAAAGAGATCGAGTATAAGAGAGAAGCATAGTGAAAGGTGGAAAAGTAAACAAGTCCCATTTGGCGATTTCACATGGGATCATAAAAGGGGGTGCATTCGCACATGTTCATGAACTTAGGATAAGAAAAGCTTTCCAAAAAAGAGAAATCCAAGCAATTTAGAGACGAGAAAACACCTTTTTTGTGGCTTCATAAAAGACCATCAATAATAGCCAAGGCTTACGAACCTTAGATCAGGAAGACATCTAGGAAGGGATAGACAAAGCATGAGATCTTCTCAAGCTAGTGGGAATCTTACCACTAGGTAGTGGGTCCAACAATTGAGTGATTACCCATACGTTCTAAGGTTAGAAACAAGTGCCTCAGAAATGTCTTATAAAATGGAGTCCAGCAGGTAGCTCAAGATTGGCATACCTAGAAAAACAAGAAGGGCCATACAAGACTCAAGTGGAATATATCAAGACCAACCGATTACGTGCTCATATCTATGAGCATGGTATGAGAAGATCCATTGTCCAAATTAAAAACCAAGATCAACCTATTGGACTATAACACTTAGTAATCAAATTTGAAGATGGTTCATACATTGATAAACAAGGAACCATGTATGTAGTCACCAACTAGCCAAATAGGACACACAAATTTAGCAATGTAATCCCAGAGACTGAAATAAGTGACATAGAGCAAGGGAATTTGGGAGGAGAGCCAAGAACCCCTAGAGGCAAATTGGTTTTAACAAGAATACTCACACCATAACGGATTCCCTAGGATAACAAAAGTGTAGAATTCTTTTGGAATAGGGAGATAGGTGAAGTTTTTTGTAGGTTTAAGACCGATCAACCTAGTGAAGTAGGAAGCGTGATGATATATGAATTTAAAGATCACGATACCCTAGGCAAAATGGTCTACTTAGAGAACACATCAGAGAGAGTGTTCATGGTAATGGAACTTGGTAGGCATGCCTACACTTTGAAGGGTGAAATTGTTTTTCCCCAACCAAGATCCAAATCTCTAATGATTACCAAGGAGTTGGAACATCCCAAGCTCATGGAACTCATGGGGGCACAAGTAGAGATAGTCTTGAGGTAAGCTTTGCTAACCCAATGAGAAGACAAAGAACGGGAACAGAAATGGATAGAATGGAAAATGAGAGGCATAGAGGCCCAAGGAGTCAAGGAAATGTAGATGAATTGGCTCTGCCAAGGCCTAGAGAACACCCTAGTATCTTGAGGCCTACACAATTGGTTAAGTCCATTAAGAATTATTTCAATGGTACAAGAGGCCCCTACAATCATGTGGCAGAACTTAGGCAAGTCTTGAGAGCTAAGCAAGCTGATGACTTATTCATGCAATACAACATTTTTGGTCTAACACTCAAGAACATGGCTCTTGCATGGTTTCAACCACTACATCAGAGGCAATTCAAAAACATAGACCAATTGCTAGAAGCCTTCATCATGGAGTTTTTTAAGAGTGGCATAAGGCTCAACACTTCATCACTGACCCATGTCTTTAAACAAACACCTCAAGAGATAGTGAGACTTGCATGAAGAAGATTTAGGCAATACTTGGAGAGATGCTCCATTCCAGAGCTACCCACACTAGCCAAACAAGTGGCATTGTTCCTAGATGGATTATTGAGTGCTAAATTGAGATCCTACATGTACTTAAAGGAACCGAAAACCGTAGAGCAATGTGTATGCATGTGCATAGACATTGAGGAAAACCTAGGTGAGGAACTAGAGATTTCAAAAATTTATAAAGATTCAGATGGCTATACTAGATTCACCTCCAAAACATCTACATCTATTGAGGAACTGGTAGAGAAGGTCGCTTAGAAGTTAGGTGTCTCTAGCAAGCACGTCTAGATCTGTCTCAATGATGATGTTATACCTATGGAGCAAACCATATGGCCAATGTGTTCCCAATCATGGCTTGTTGCAGAGCAAAGGAGCATAAGAGTAGAGCCCCAAAATTTTCAAAATGATGGGCATATTTTTTTCTTCTTTGAGGTCTTCAAGAATTCCCTCAAGCCATGTAAATGCACTAGAGGAGTCCTCTAGTTGCATAATCCCAATTTGTTGTAAAATATCCCTTGTAAATTAGTAGAAATTTCACTTTTCTAGTAATAAAGTGCCGGTCTCTTGTGTGAAAGGACCAAACTTAGGGCACATGTATATAAGTCACTTTGTGACTCTTTGTAGAGACTTTTTGCCATTGTGAAGAAGGAGCACTCCTGAATTTCCGAATTTGCCTCTTTCCTGCAGATTTCTATCTTCTCTTTGATCTTGTATGTGTGTGTGATGCTTGGAATGTGTGTGTGGGACTGTTGTCTACCCCTCCCCACTGTTTTTGAGCGATGGTAGTGTGTGTGTGAGTTTGTAGGAGTTGTGGCGTGAGTATGGGTGCTTCCTGCCATTCACCATTTTGGCCATAACTTGAAGCAGAGTTGTCAGAATCGAGTGAAAACCGCTTCCAGTAGATGCGTCTCGTCAAGAGCTTCAAAAGGAGTACCCTATTGACTATATTCGGAGTTCGGAGCTGGGAGAAATCCTTGATTTTCTGAAAACTGCTGTAAGAGGTATTGCGGCAGACACTTTCAGCATTTCAGTGAGTGTGAGAGGTGGATTAGTCTTTTCTCATACATGCAAGCTGAACCACTTCATTTTCCATCATGTGTGCACATGTCTTCATACACTTGGTTAGGTCGTTCGATCGGATTGACATTTAAATGTGTGTCAATTTCCCACTATATGCACTTGTGTGGCAATTGAGGTACAGTCTCATTGGCACAAGTCCTTGAGTCATCTTGACTTAGGTACACACATTTTTGGCGCCGTTGCCGGGGAACACTCTGTCAAGGTGCCTTCGTGATGGTTATAGATCGAGTGTGATAGGATCGTACTTGTGGAAGTAAATTTGTCCTGTGGCAAGTAGTGAATCACTTCAGCACTTGTTACTTCACATACCAAAGGTGTGTGTGATAAGTTTTAGGTTTAGGGTTAGGAGGAAAGGAGAGAAGGAGGAGTTAGGGTTAGGTTAGACGGAGAGGAGGAGTGAAGAGAGGTGAAGTAGGAGTAGGATAAGACCACCAAAAATGTCCAAAAAAATCACCTAAAATTAGCTAGGATCAAATTCTGTCCAAAAAAGTATAAAAACCAAAAAAATTGGCTCATTTGACACTTCACTGTGTTCTGGTATCGTCTGCGAGCAGCGACCGGTATCGCGAGTGAAGTATCGTGCCTTTCAGACCTTTAGAGCTAGATTTTGAGCCCAAGGTGGAAGCGAGGTTGTACAAAGGTAAGATCCCACTAAGTTTATCTGTCAAAAACACATTAAAAGTGCACAACCGCGTGATTAAGGGCACATTAGGTATCACGGAAGGGGAATCTGGTGGTTTTTGAACTTCTTTGAGAGGGACAGTGTCCTAGGAGTGAAGAGGGTTGGAAGAGAAGCAAGGGGGTGCAAAAATTTTTGTACTTGGATTCTTTTTGGCTAGAGTATCACGATCGGTTGAGATTTGGTATCGCGATACCAAAACTCCCTTGTATCGCGATACTCGCAGAAGTATCGTATCGCTGGATACCAGTCTTGGAATCGCGATACCATTGTGGTATCGTGTCCCCAAGTTGGTATCGCGATTACACTTTACTACAGTGGTATCGTATCGTCACCTAATCTGGTATCGTATCGTCTAGACGCGCAGTATCGTATCGCCCACTTGTCATCTTGTATCGCGATACCATCTACAGTATCATATCGTATTAGTTCTGCGGTATCGTATCGTGAGAACCGAGATATCGTATCGTCTTGTATCTTCGTATCGTATCGTTGACCCCTACAAGTATCGTATCGCCTTATTTCCTAGTGAAGTATCGCGATACCATACCAAGTATCGTATCGCCTTATTTCCTACTGAAGTATCGCGATACCATACCAAGTATCGTATCGTGCAAGCAGATGGTATCGTATCGCCGCTTGTCCTAGTATCGTATCGTCCCCTTAACGAGGATAGTATCGCGACACTAAAATTGTATCGTATCGGGAGGGTTACTGGTATCGTATCGTACGGTTATCCAGTATCGTATCGTCTGTTGCAGATAGTATCGTATCGGCTAGGATTCTAGTATCGTATCGTAGCCCAGTGCCATATCGTATCGTCGGCTACCCATAGTATCGTATTGCCTAGAATTCTGGTGTCATATCGTGGCCAAGGCAATATCGCCTGGAAGTGGTATCGTCCAGATTGACTGTAGCATTCTGGCAAACAATTTGAGACATTGGGAGAGCCACTCAAGGAGAGTCTTTGGGGCTAGAGAATCTGAAGAGGGTGAATGAACTTGAGGTCAGGAAGAGTGCTAAGTAGCCGAAGAAGTGTCATATCTTCTGTGGGAAGTGCTGCTCAGGTCAGTCACCACTCCGTCTACTCAGAGACCTCTAGTGAATCCGAGGAGGAACTACCCATGGCTTCTGAAGACATGCAGGGTCCAACACCAAATAGAAATTTCATGTCTACAGTTGAGGGAGATTACCGTACTTCCTTACAGTATGTGTCTACCAATGCCCAGGAGATCCCCATCTACCTGGATGTCTTAAATAGATCTGTGGCTAGGATGGTAACTTCCATGAATGCCACAATTATACCCGGACCTGCTGTCAAGTACGAGGGAGGAGCATATGTAGACAAAATTGTTCATATCTACATTGCGACTGAATTTCCTGAGAGGATCAACGAAAGGGGAGAGTTTGCGGACCCAGACAACTCCGAAAGAACACACCCTGAAGAGTTTGTGACTACCCCTAGGGGCAGGTCTCAAGTATCACGGGTCTTGAGAGGAAATTTGATACCTCAAGACGACTACTTGTTGGAGGTCTATATGATCCACGAATCAGACTTGTTGCTTCAAACAGACTTACCTGCTCCAGGGAGAGAAGAAAGCCTCATGACATTCCATGAGCTGAAAGACCCAGATGATGAAACTAGACTCACATACTTGGATAAGGATCAAAGGAGATATTGGCCTGTGAGTGCCTTAGACAGGGCTCGACTGAGATATATGGGTGCGCCTGTATTTCCTCAGAGAGATCAGGCAACTACCTCACAAAATCCTTTTGGGAATCAACAAGAGACGGAACATACCACATCAAGACAGACCAGCCAACGAAGTGTGCCCAACCGTACTCACGTACAGTTTGCAACTCTAGGAGTGCAAACACACAATCAGGCCCACGTAGGGATAGGTAATCAGTACCGACCACCAGTAAGACCATGACCACCGGTAGGAGGACAGCCTGGAATACCTCCAATACGACCAGCTGCCCCAGTCTTCCCTGTAATGCCCAGACCGCCTGAACCAATGAGAAGATTGAGACCTATCCAAGTGGCTAAATGTGTGAGAAACCATTATGATGGATTGGGGGAACCCTATGATCATATCGCTGAATTTAAACAAGTTCTAAGAGCGGAGCAAGTAGATGACTTCTTTGTGCAGTATGAGTCTTTTGGACTCACCCTCACAGGGACAGCTCTAACTTGGTTCCAACCCTTAGACCCAAATCAATTTGGAAATATGGAACAGTTCTTTCAAGAATTCATTGGGGAATTCACAAAGAGAGGGATTAGACACAATTCTGCGTCTTTAATCCATAGCTTTAAACAAAACCCTAATGAAACTGTGAAGACTGCTGCCCGAAGATTCAATCAATATGTGGATAGATGCCCAATGGCTGAGAGACCCACTCAACAAAAGATGATTTCATTATTTTTAGATGGGCTCACTAACGGAACTCTAAGAACACTAGTGTATGTGAAGAGGCTACAAACATTGAGTGAATGTCTTCAAGAGTGCATTGATTTGGAAGATAACCTAGCCGAGGACCTTAAAAGTACTTCTGACCTCACTAAATCAGAAGATTCAAGGAGCACTGTCACATCCAACTCCAGTAATATGGAAGAATTAGCAGAATTATTAGCAAAGAAACTAGGAGTCCAGGGGCAAAGAGCTTACCAAAACCCAACTCAAAGAGTGCCTATGCTACGGAGATGCAACTTATGTGGAGGAGATCATCCCAGACACTTATGTGCGAGGGGGGGCTGGTGCACAACCTATGTATCCATACAATAGGCAGCAACAACAAGGGACTTCTTTGTACTGCCACATAGAGCAAAGATACACCAACCACACTACAGAGAACTGTCCCTTCAATAGGCAAGCATGGCCTTTCCAACCACCTCAATATCGACCATATGGATACCCACGTAGAGAGCCAGGTAGAGAGATACCAAGATACAACCCTTATTCGACACAGGCAGGAGCACCAAGGCCGTATGAGCAGGCACCATACCCACCACCACAACCAGTACTAGGACCCCAACTGTCAAAACCTCAACAAGTAGTATCGGTGAAGTATGCTCAACCAGAAGAAAACTTGGAGAGAGCCATAGTACCAGCATCGACAATGACCAATGTAGAATCAACAAACCCTGGATATGAACCTCCACCAGGAGAGTACTACCCATACGACGCCAACATGATGGAATATGAAACGGCATATGATGCGGCTTATTATGGGTACGAAGGTTATGATCAGACTTATGGAGCAGAGACGGCCACCTTAATGTATACGGCTCCTAAAGCACAACCAACCGTGAGACCACCTATTAGACCACCTATGCAGAGAGGACCATGCTATAGATGCGGAGGAGACCATTTCATTAGAGAATGCCCTCGACCTTACAACCCTCCACCACCTAGGATTTGGGAAGGATATTGTAGTGATTGCGGGAAGGAACATCTTTTCAGAGACTGCCCTAAGAATCCAACAAAAACTCAAGATACTGCACCAATCAACGTGATTGAGGTCATAGAAGGGTCTGGAAGTGATAAGGAGTACACTATACCACTGAAGGCCATTACTAGAGCCCAAACGAAGCAACAAAAAGGAAAACAACCAGAAGAGGAACAAGAGAGCAATAAAACTGTAGGCTCTAAAATTCAGGTAGTCGAGGATTCTGAGAACTCACGTGAGAACTCCCAAAACACAAGAGTACAAAAATGGAAGGAAAGACGAGAAAAACTCAAAGATAAATGGGTGAGAAATAAGAGTCAAGACAGTAAGAAACAAACTAAGGACTTAAAGGAGCATAAAGAACAAAAAACTCATAAGGATATCCCTGAGCCACCACGGCTTAGCTCAGAGAAGGAGAAGCCAGGATCCATTCTAGCTGACCCTAAGCCAGACGACTTAGACATGTGGTTGAAAGCTTACCAAGCTAGAATCAAAATGGGCCCAAAATATCGAGCAACATGAAAAACTCTATCCTCAAGGAGAATTAGAAAAAGAAAGATTGGCAATATGCAGGAAACTTATTGAGGTAGCATAAGCAACCCTAGAAAAGACTATCCCAATTTTACCAAAGCCAAGGATTGCACATGGTCTATACGAAGAATGCATCAAATCCAAGGATAAGGAACCTAGAAAGGAAGAGGACCAAAGAGAACGGATAAAAACACAAGATGAACCTGTGTCAATGATACCAGACCTAGAGGCAGATTGGACAAAAGACTTGTGGAATAGAATCCGTGAAGAGCAATGGAAGAAGAATGGAGTCAGCCCACCTCCTTTTGATGAAATAGATGTGGAAGATAGTCAACCCCATCCCACCCTGGAGGAAATATATGAAGAAGTGTCAAGACTCGATAGAGGTAGAGAGGAAATCATAAGCATTTCAACATTGCCTAACTACATGGGAGAATACGAAAGGGAGTCTATAATAATACGAGCACCCATAATACATGGAAAAGGAAAAGGAACCTCAGGAGAGAGTTCACATAATCTAACAGAATTAAAGAAAACAAAGGTACAATGCAAATTGACTGTGGAAGAGTTACTTCAACTTAAACCATGATTATGGAGGCAATTAGCAAACCAATTAGAACCACAGTCCGAGAAAGGAGAAATGAATGGAAAGGAAAAAGAAAACAACTCTACAGTACAAATTCCCATTGATAAAGTGGGAGAGTTTAGTGAAGGAGACGAAGGTAATACGTGTCTACCTGTTACCCACAATGGATACATGACCAAGGCTATTCTAGATACGGGGGTTGGAGTAGGAATTGCCACCAAGGAGATTTGGGAAAAATGGGGAAAACCTGCCTTACGACCCACACGCATGAAGCTCCAACTAGCAGACGGTCATGTGGAAAAACCCTTGGGAATATTGGAAAGAATTAAACTAACCACCTGTGGAGTAGAATTTGAACACACATTAGCCATTTGTAAGTTCGATAAAGCAAACAACTATGAAATGATATTAGGACGACCCTTCATGAGACAAATGCGGGTAGTACAAGATTGGGGAAGAGATTCATTATACCTGCAACATCAAGGAAACACCACCAAGATAAATTTGCACACATTTGCCTATCGAGATGTCCCTCCACTACAATGGAATCCAGTGCACAAGGAAGAAGATGACCTATCCATTCACAGCGCTGGATCAAGTGACCAATCTTGGATACATGAAGATGCCCAGTTATGGATGTGTAAAGAAGCGAAGAAAGAGGAGTGTAAAAAACAACTGTGGCCGATAGGACACCCTAACTATCGATCAATAGAAGACCTAGATTACATGCCTCAAATCTTTCCGGATGAGATCTTCGAGCCACATGGATGGATGGAAATTTTAGCAACCTTAGATGTGTGTGTAAATGAAGAAGTTTTGACAATGAACGAGTGTATAGAAGAGGAAGGCTACGATGTGAATCTCTATATGGTTGTTCTTCAAGAAGTAGAAGAAGGGGAAATCCTAGAAAAAGAATGGAAAGAAGAATATGAAAGCATAGAAATGGAACCAGAATTTGACTCCAAAGAAAGCTACTTAAACACTATTCAGAACAAGAAGGAACAGGAACCAACAAAAATCGTAGCAATTGAAACTGCTCCGACAATACACAGGCAGAGGGAAGACTTGAGTAAGGTAGAGCTGAACCCAGATCTTTTTGAAGTTCCTGAACATTTTAAAAAATACGAAGTAGAGGAGAGAAAAGTAGCCATTCAAATGCCTAGAAGAGAGGCACGAGACGGAGAAGCATACGACAACAAAGAACAAACCAAAAAATTTGTGGTAACAATAGAAGACGGAGAAGAGCGGTGCACATATATTGGAAAAGATGTATCTGAAGAGGAGGAAGAGGAACTCATACACCTTATCCGAGAGTACCGAGACGTATTCACATGGACCTACAAGGATCTCAAAGGCGTAGAACCCACTATTTGTTCCCATCGAATACCAATGAAGGCCGACGCAAAACCATCCAAACAACGCCCTTATACGCATAATGAGGTTTATGCAGCAAAAATTAAGGAAGAAATAGACAAACTACTAGCGGTAGGATTTATATATGAGATAGAACATACCAAGTGGGTATCGCCATTAGTAGTTGTGCCTAAGAAAAACGGAAAATTGAGAGTGTGCATAAATTTGAAGAAGGTGAATGCGGCCACCATACGTGACAGCTACCCATTACCCATCACGGACCATTTATTAGAAAGAGTAGCAGGTAACGAAGTATATAGTTTCTTGGATGGATTCTCCGGATACAACCAAGTAGCTATCGCGACCGAGGATCAACATAAGACCGCCTTCGCAACCGAATGGGGTGTGTATGCTTTCAGAGTGATGCCTTTTGGACTCACTAATGCACCTGCTACTTTCCAACGATTGATGTGTCATGTTTTCAAGGAATTTTTGAAAAAAAACATGGAAGTATACGTAGAAGACCTTTGCACGTACTCCAATCAAAGGTGCGACCACATCCCCGAGTTGAGGAAGATATTCAACAAATGTAGACAGTATAGAGTCTGTTTAAACCCAGAAAAGTGTATCTTCATGGTGAGGCAAGGAAAGATCTTAGGACATATAGTCTCAAGAAATGGAATATCTACAGATGAGGACAAAATTAAAGTCATCTTAGACCTACCAAGACCTAAGAATGCGAAGGAGGTGCAAGCTTTTATGGGACACTGTGGATATTACCGAAGGTTTATTCACATGTATGCCATAATAGCAAAACCCTTGTATGGTCTCTTGACTCAATTTACTTGGACAGAAGAGTGCAAGAAGGCATTCACCGAGTTGAAAAAGAGGCTTAGCACAGCCCCAATTCTGAAATCACCAAACTGGAGCAAGCCATTTCATATTCATGTTGATGCTTCTAACTATGCCATTGGATGTATCCTAGCCCAACCAGCTGATGAAGGTAAGCTTGATCATCCAATTGCCTATGCGAGTAGACAACTGAATCAAGCGGAAAGGAATTATACCACTACTGAACGAGAAGGCTTAGGAATGGTCTATGCAGTGAAGAAATTCAGACACTACCTCTTAGCCAACAAGTTCAAGTTCTTCATAGACCATCAAGCTTTGTTGTACTTAGTCAACAAGCCTTGTAACACTGGAAGGTTGGTACGATGGTTCTTACTACTAATGGAGTTCGATTTTGAAGTAATAGTGAAAAAAGGAAACACACATGTGAGAGCAGACCACCTTTCTAGGCTAACAAATGGAGAACCACCAAGTGGAGTACCTGACGACTTGCCAGATACATATTTGTTTAATCTAGAAGTCTGTCCAAAATGGGCAAAAAAATTGATCCCTATACTCACCCATGGCCCTCAACACTCAATCAATAAAAATAGCAAAAAAGAAATTCTTCAATCGAGGAATTTACACATCGTTGCAAGAAGCGTGTACTACAAGGAACCCAATGGAGTGTTACTCAGATGTGTCGAGGAGGATGAACAAAAGCAACTAATCGAGCAAGCACACGTGAACAAATGGAGAACACATCAAGGGATTCATGGAACAATTCGAGAACTAAAGAGGTTAGGAGTGTACTGGCCTGACATGCCGAAGAATGTTCACGACCACGTAAGTAATTGTGAAGAATGCCAAGAGACGATCCCAGAAGATCATATGTCTTTACCTTTTTCGACCATAGTGCCCAATTGGAGCAAGACATTGGTCAAATTCTTAAAAACAAAAGAGCATGAGGCGGGAGCTAGTTTAGCAAGAAAGCGATCCTTAGAAGAAATGAGCAAGGATTACATACTCATGGGAAGACAACTGTTTAGGCGAGGTAAGGACAACCAACTCAGATTATGTGTGCATGAAGGAGAATATTTACCCATATTAGAAATGGCACATGCAGGTGCTGCAGGAGGTCATTTTTCAGCGGAGAGAACTGTCAAAATGATTCTCTTTGCAGGCTTGTGGTGGCCAACTCTACATATGGATGTTGAAACATATGTACGAAGCTGTGAGACCTGTCAGAGAGCTAAATACCCAATTAGAAGAGATGACATGCCATTAAGACCCATGGTATGTGCAAGGGCATTCTCAAAATGGGGTATTGACTTTATAGGACCCATCAACCCACCAGCCAAAGGATCACATGCGGAGTACATCATAGTAGCCATTGATTACTTGACCAAATGGGTAGAAGCAAAAGCCACTAGAAAGAATGATGCTCAAACTACTGCCAAGTTTCTCTTCGAGCATATTTTCACCCGCTTTGGATTACCCATCGAGATTGTGAGTGATCGGGGAACACACTTCCTCAATGAAGTAATCGAGTCACTAATGAATGAGTTTTTAGTGATTCATAAAAAATCAGCCCCATACCATCCCCAAGCCAATGGACAAGCGGAGAGTTCCAATATGGTACTGTGTACAGTATTGACAAAGATTGTCAATAATGGAAGGTCAGATTGGGACAAACAATTGCATCACGCAATTTGGGCCTTCTGGGTTGCGTATAAAACGGCTATTGGAACTACCCCATTCAACTTAGTGTATGGGCAAAATGCAATTTTGCCAATCGACTTTTTAGTACCAACGCTAAAAGTGGCCCGACAATATGAGTGGAACGGACATTAACTATCCCAACAACTAGACCAAATCGAGAAATTACATGAGAGTAGGTTACAAGCAGTGGCAGGAATTTATGCAGCTAAAAGGAGACAAAAAGCATATTATGATGCACATATAAAAGACAAGGGACTTAAAGAAGGTGATTTAGTCTTAGTGTACACCTTAAAACAACACGCCAAGAAGTTACAAAAACGCGGATATGGACCTTTGATCATAAATCGAATCTCGACTGGTGGAGCAGTCAATCTAGCCACCCTAGATGGCGACATTCTTCCCAACTACATCAGCGGATGTAGAGTGAAACGATTCATGGAGCCTTTGACTGATCAAATGTTAGCACGATTAGTAGGTGCCCAAAATAGGAAGAGGGAAGAAGAGTGAATTAGAGAGGAAGCTCGACAAGAAGCACTGGAGCGCATTAGGAAACGGAAAGAATGGATTAGGCAAAGAGATGAACGATATCTCCAAGGAGAAGAGCCTATCCCTATGGCTAATTACCAAATCAATAATCCTGATATGACTGGTGTGGGTAAGACACAACCTTACCTAAACCTAGGGATTGGCAGGACAGAGTACAAGTTGATAGACGCCTTGATAGACTTAGGAGCAGGACTTAGTTGCATACGAAACAGGGTCATAAAAGAGATGCAATTGAATGTGAATTCCACAAAAGCCCGATTGATAGGAATTGGAGGTCAAACCCTAGACTGCATTGGAACGACAAATGTATCCCTCCACCTAGGAAACTCCTCCATGGAACAGAAAGTCTTAATGTGCAAAGATGAGGATTTAATAGAAGACTTAATTCTAGGACAGGATTGGATCATTGAGAATGAGGTGTGCATCCATCTAGCTCAAGGCTATATTTCTGCAAAGATAGGGCATAAGGAGATTTTCAGCTTGTTAGAAGAGAAGCCTTTGATCCAACCAAACATAGTAGAGCATTCTGAGAACTGTCAGGAAACGACACGAGAGAGTGATCCCAATACTCACAGCTCAGAAACCAATCTTGAAGAAGCAGAAACTTCAAATCCAACAATGTCCGCAGTAGAGTTGAAATCATCACATGTTTTTGAGGAAGAGCCAGCCACGAAAGAAACCAAACCTCCTGGACCTCCTCAACGAGCCAAAAGATCGCCATATTGGAAAACAACAAGGAGATACTCATATCAAGGACAACACAAATACATATGGGTACGCAAGGATCAGATGCAGCATCAGGAGAAGTCAGCACCCACTCTTAAGAAGGAAGCGGAAATCACCAAGCAAGCGTCACCAAAATCCATGCCTAAAGGACTATTGCAAGTATGGATCCCCAAGCCTTTAATCGAAGCTCAGACACGACGACATTAGATATGGATCCCCAAAAGAGTCACACAGGCAGCTAAGCAAGCGAGAAATACTCAAGAGAATGTAATACATCAAAAAAGACGAATAAGGAAGACAAAACAGACTCGTCCTCTAAGCAACAGATGGAAAAATCAATGGAGCAAGACGTGCGATTCAAGCACCAACGAAATGGATTTGGAAACCAAAAAGGCGCCAAGAAGCTAACCAGCGAGATGACAAAGACCTCAATTGCACTCATGAAGTGTCCAATGCACCTCAAGTATGCATAATAGGGCCACAATACGAGGCCAAGCATTCGGCACATGACCCACTTGATCAAATTAGTGGTGCACATTCTCCATGAGAGATTAGCTCTTAGCTTTAACTCTCTTAGGAATCAACATACATCTAAAATAAATAAACACTTCGGCTATACTAACGATTGTCTTCTTTCAGGAAAAGTTATAAAAAGATGTGGTAAGAGATCTCACTCATGGAATAATGGGGAGACGGAGTGAAGAACGACAATAATCACAACAATGCACTGCATGGTGGCATACCTTCCTTTGAAGCTAACGCACTTTTCGTTACAAGTGCAGATGGCTTCTGAAGATTCTGAAGCAACAGTACAAGAGGAAGTGATGGAGTTTCCACCACAAAGTATCACAAAAACAAAAGGACACTGGTTCCGTGAAGATCAACCAGCTGGGGACTACCTATTCCTCACAACGATTAAAATTATGGATACGGATCATCAATTTCCAATCATGTCCCAGGATTTCCGAGTACTACATACACTCCCGACCATCGAAGACATTATGAAGAAAGCGGGCATTCATAAGTATTTTGAATTGCCCATCTATAAGCCCGACTTCCAAAGATGCACACAAGTCATGAATACTTTACAGCCAGCGCTGCATGATCCCTTGGTGCCAGAGGCTCGAGTGATGGATAAAGGAGGCGAATGGGTAATCATTCAATTCACCCATGACTTGATTAAGGAAGCCTTTGAATGGGAGAAGGATGGGACTACAGTGGTAAAAGAAGAAAGCCGTGGTGCAAAGACCCGAACATTTACAGACATTAATCGGGTTGACATCGAAGAGGGAGTCAGACTAATCCACCAACATTTCTGCTTTCCGAATATGCAATGATACACGGCACCACAGAAGATTATTGTCCAATTACTCTCCCATGCCATCAAACAAATCGGAAATCAAATCAATTTGACTCCTTATGTTCAAGAGAGATTGTTCGAAGCAAAGAAACAATGGAAGAATAAAAAGTTTCTCAATGGCAGTGTGGCCTTGACAATCTTGATCTACCATGCTTTGGGCATGAGAGAACACCTACAAGAAATGCCATCATCCACTGCTCTTGCGCAATATGTCAAAGTCGCCACAGTCCCTAAAAAGAAAAAAGGAAGTAAGATGGTAGAAGTGGCGGAAACTAGCTCTCAACCCAAAATGAGAGGCACAAAAAGACTCGAGAAGCTAAGCAAGCTGAAGAAGAAGCACCAATGACAAAGAGAATTCATGTGCTCCCTAGAACAACTATTGAAGGACAGAAACAAATCACAGAAGAAGACTTGACTAAAGCACTAGAAGAAACCCATCAATATACAGAAGGGCAAATCAATTTACCAGTACAAGGTCATCATTATCAGCAATCACAACAGGCATTGGACTCAAAAAGAAAACTCACCAAAGTCCACAGGTACCGAGAAATAGGATTAGCGAATTCTAGTTCATCATCAGAGGCCCAGGAAGAGCCGAATACTTCGTTGTTAGATGTCGATATTCAAAGTGAATCGAAAGATGATGGACAATGGGCGGAACGGAATGAAGTCGACTACAACGAGGAACCAGAAGGCCTTAAGACGGATAATCAAGCCACCCGTGCGGATCAAATTTTCACAAGTGAAAAGTCAGAACAGGAAGGAGAGCACACGATAACGTTTAATGAAACTTCAAACATCCAAGTCAAGGAGACTCTGGAAGACAAATTTGAAGAAGAAGAACCTTTCACGCCTATCAGAGTCGTGGCAGAACCCTCCCCAATGGATATCACATTCCAAGGGAGTGCCACCAAAGCTCGTAATCTGGATGAACAAACCACTGAACAAAACATACAATTACAAATTTGGCAACCACACAACGAAACAATCCATGTGGAACAAGGCAAAGATGTACAAACGGGAAAAACCCCGAGCATAGCAAAGATGTGGTTAAATGTGGATATTGCTTTACTCAAGCCCGTGGTGCAGGACATGATTAGAACCGCATTGGACACACAACAATTGATGCTTGAAGCTGATGAAGATTATGACCAGGCCATGCAAGACAAGAAAGAACTCCAAAAACTTGGTAAGAATCTCTCTACAGAGTTAAAGACAGTAAAGGAACAAGTTTTGGGAAAAGAAAATGCACTTCAAGAAATCAAAACGAAATACACCATGCTAGCGACGGAGAATGAAAGATTGAAAGAACAGCTTCAGGAAGTCACAAGGAAACTAGAAGCCAATGAGACTGAAAAGGCACGAATAAATGCAAGAAGAAAAATCGTGGAATCTCAGCTAAAAGTATACATGAAGGAAGCGGAGAACTTAAGGCAACGAAATAAAGAGCTCATGACAGCTCTTCTAAGTGATCAACCAGTCGAAGTGCAAGCCAAACCAGCAAAGCATATCCAAGAATTGGAGGACAAGATAGCTATGTATGAAGATCAACTCACAAAGGAGAAATCTACAGTTGCCGAATGGGAAAGGAAATGCATGGAAGACACCGCAGCTCTGAGAGCTAAATGGAAAAAATCCGAAAATCGATACCTTGTGCATTGCAAAGAAGACGCTGATCAACTCGCGATAGTTGCTCAGGAAATTCAAAATAATAAAGAAACTATTTTACAGGCGCAAGAAGAAATCAAGCAAAAGAAAGACATGATCAAACAACTTCAGGAACAATTAGCACGAAAGGAAACAGAGGGGACACCAGTAGTTTCGAAGTCCGCAGAGGCTACTGTGGAGAATGAGGTACGTCCTCTCTCTCCCCCCTCATATCATTCACCGATAAGGGAGGAACAGGCGGTTCATATTGAACATACAATTCGCGAAATTACAGAACTAAGCCGACCGGAACGGGCACTACTGGTGTCCCAACTCACTGCTGATTTTGAAGATCAGATCATCATGATCATGAAAGAAGCTCAAATAGAGAACAAGCAATTAGAGCACATTTTGAAGCCCTTCAATGTACCATACGGATTACTTAAAGAACATATGTGACATTATATAAAGTCTACGACAAATAAAGATCCGGACCACAATCTCCATTTCAGGCACAATACTTTCAACTATACACAGGAAGAGTTTGCAAAGGCGGATCCTATATGGAGAAGAAAGCTTTTAGAAAAGAATCCTACATTACGCGTACAGTGGGAGGCATCACCTTATGAGCTTCAAGTAAATCCATCTTTTTGTCCACTACCCTGCCGAAGAGCCTGGACGCAATTTTGGGAAGGTCAGCGCCAGGGCAGTATTAATAATCAATGGCTCAATTACCCTTTGTTACCTAGTCTGCCACATAACTACCTACCGACAGAAGAATATATGGTCAAAACTATGGAATTTTGGATTGCCAGATATGCTACAGTACCCGATTTAGCGGTCAAAATGACAAATAAGATATTCAGCATGATGCTTACGGTACTCAAAGTGTTCCAACACGCCAAATACACCTTTTTGAATTTCATTGGCATTACACAAGGATCAGAAGCACTTATTTTTTATCTATCCACTATTCCAAGCCGCTTAACAATCATGGCATATTATTCTCGCTTAATGTTTTTGCCGTCGCCCTATATGCAAACTTTTGAAGAAGCATTTTTCACCGGCTTCTTTGAAATTGACTCCGAAATTTTTGTGAAACTGACTTTCAATTTGAAGGCACGCCTGGTTGCCTATGAAACAAGTTTCTTTGCGGATCATCGACAAGCGCCAGAGGACGAACTAAAGTCCCAACAATGGAAGGAATTCATGATTTGTCATGCTAATCTGCTAAATCAACGAGAGCAAAAAGTCATACATACATACACACGTCGCCACAAAAAGCCTGTCGGGGACGATAGAGTTCAGGAGGAGGGACGTGTAGAGGGACAATCAAGCAAAAAGAAAAGAAGAAGGAAATCAATGTCCAAAACTCCTCATTAAAGATCAAAAGAACCACTCTCTGCACAGAGCCCCGTAGGGGCACACACACCAAGAAAAAGCACACAACCGGAAGGAGGAACCAGGGCCAACAAGTATCCATGAAGAAGTGCAAGAAAGCATCAGGTGGTTCCGTGGCCATGTGACGGTGCTTCAACCTCTTGAGTAACAAAGGATTCAGATCAAGGCTTACGAGCTACATCCTCATATGTCCACTGATGGCGTGCGTGGCAACCCGAAGTAACAGGCTTGAGTAATACAGCAGGGTCCGATGAGTGCAACCAGGACAAATCAAAGGACCACTAAAACGTAATGCAAGACCAAGGATCAAGCAGAACTGACCAAAGCATGCGTGTGCTGATCAAGACAAACAAGAAGTAAAGTCTGTCAAGGGACGACACAGACAAAGAGGGGGAGAGTGTTGCAGAGCAAAGGAGCATAAGAGTAGAGCCCCAAAATTTTCAAAATGATGGGTATATTTTTTTCTTCTTCGAGGTCTTCAAGAATTCCCTCAAGCCATGTAAATGCACTAGAGGAGTCCTCTAGTTGCATAATCCCAATTTGTTGTAAAATATCCCTTGTAAATTAGTAGAAAATTCACTTTTTTAGTAATAAAGTGCCGGTCTCTTGTGTGAAAGGACCAAACTTAGGGCACATGTATATAAGTCACTTTGTGACTCTTTGTAGAGACTTTTTGCCATTGTGAAGAAGGAGCACTCCTGAATTTTCGAATTTGCCTCTTTCTTGCAGATTTCTATCTTCTCTTTGATCTTGTATGTGTGTGTGATGCTTGGAATGTGTGTGTGGGACTGTTGTCTACCCCTCCCCACTGTTTTTGAGCGACGGTAGTGTGTGTGTGAGCTTGTAGGAGTTGTGGTGTGAGTGTGGGTGCTTCCTACCATTCACCATTTTGGCCATAACTTGAAGCAAAGTTGTCAGAATCGAGTGAAGCTACTTTCACTAGATGCGTCTCGTCGAGAGCTTCGAAACGAGTACGCTATTGACTATATTTGGAGTTTGGAGCTGGGAGAAATCCTTGATTTTCTGAAAATTGCTGTAAGAGGTATCGCGGCAGACACTTTCAGCATTTCAGTGAGTGTGAGAGGTGGATTAGTCTTTTCTCATACATGCAAGCTGAACCACTTCATTTTCCATCATGTGTGCACATGTCTTCATACACTTGGTTAGGTCGTTCGATCGGATTGACATTTAAATGTGCGTCAATTTCCCACTATATGCACTTGTGTGGCAATTGAGGTACAGTCTCATTGGCACAAGTCCTTGAGTTATCTTGACTTAGGTACACATGGCTCAACCCCAAGTGAACCCTAGCATCGAATACTACACCATAGAAAGGAGGTATACTAACCATACTTCACAAGATTGTCCATATCATAAGCAAGTGGTTAGGCAAAATTATTCATAGTCGTATCCACAACAGGGGAGATACCAGAACCAGTACCCACCATAGCAATATGTTAGGCCCCAATAACCCTACCAACTACCCTATCAAGCTCAACAAAAGCCTCAACCAGTGTTAGTTTGATAGCCTCCATCCCCAACCAATGTGATCCTAGTGAAATATGCAGTTGTTGAAGAAAATTTGAATAGAGCTTTAGTGCCAACATCACCATTGATTTCAGAAAGTGACCCGAACAATCACAGTTTTAACTCGGACCACATGGATAGTCCATCAACCTACTATATGGAATCACAAGAGCATAACGAGATTTACCCTTTCAAAAATCATAGCGAACCTAGTTGGGAGCCTGAATACCTAAATAGATGAGACCCCCAACACCTAGAGGACCATGCTACAGATGCCAAGGAGACCACTTCATTCCTGATTGCCCTATACCTACACCAATGCAACCCCAATCAGTGACAATTCAAGTTTTTTGTCCAGATTGTGGGAAGGAGTGCCTTTTATGAGACTGTGTTAAGAACCCAAACAATGTACCAAAGATCACTCTTATTGACGTCATTGGGTTAGTAGTAGATTCTAATGGAATTGTGACTTCCACTTCCCTTGTGCAAGTAGTCACCAGAGCTTAGGCATTGCAACAAAGCCAAGGCCTAGGTTAGGAAAAGAGTTAGGAGGTTAGTGAGATTGAGAGTCTAACTAAGAAAAGGACAAGAACTTGGAAAGGCAGCCGTGAGAGAATGAAAAGACAATGGTAAAAGAAAATGAGCAAGCTTGAGGAAAGAATAAGAGAAACAAAAGCCAAGATAATCAAATGCACTCTCTCACATCACCACCATCATCACCACCATTATCAACACCATCATCACCACCACCAACTAGTCAACCTCATGCAACCCCATCACGACCTAGAGTTGGATCAGTTCTAGCAAATCCCACTCCCGAGGACTTAGACATGATGCTAAAAGCATATTAGACCAGAATTCAAGAAGGGCCAAATGTGATGGAACACAAAAAATGTTATCCCAAGGCTAGCCTAGAGGTTGAACGAGCCAATCTTTGTGTAGTAGAATTGGCTCAAACCATGTTTAAGCCAGCCATCTATTCAATTGTACTAACTTAGCCAAAACACAATTACACTTTGAGGGATTATTAGAAAGATTGGAAAAGATGATAGTTCAGTCACAAAAGAAAGCTAAGTGAGTAACATCAAAAGTGAAAGGATAATCCTTCCTCCCAAGAATGCTTACATTCCCAACTCCATCAAGTCAAGAACCTCGACTTCTATAAATCAATACTCACAAGAATTTCTTAGATAAATTTAGGAAGAGAAATGGGCAAAAGAAAGTAAAAATCCTCCTCCCATTGAAATTGTGGATGACCTACAAGATCAATTCCCACAAGATATTCCTTTTACTTATGGAGAACAAGAGGATACCTAGTCTAGTGAATGATTAGACTTTGAGGATAATTCCCTACAAGAATTGCCTCATTTCACAGGTCCATGGGAAGCAAAGTCCACCTGTATGAGAGCACCCACTGTCATGGTAAGAAACAAAGACTCAATCATACCTAGAAATACCGAAGTAGTGAAGAACACTAAAGTTCAGTGTAGTCTCGCTTTAGAGGAGCTACTCAAGGTTAAGCCAGAATTGTGGAAACACATAGCCAACCAAGTGTCTGAAGTAGCAAAAACTCATTCCCAAGTAGGATCACATAGAACAGTGCCGAAAATACCCTTGGATAAGATAGGAGATATGAGCGAAGGAGAAGAAGGAAACACCTATCTCCCTATCACTCATCAAGGATAGACAATCAAGGCTATTTTGGACTAGGCTGTAGGACTTGCATTTGCTACCACTTCCCTATGGAAACATTGGGGCAAACCAGCACTCAGGCCAATGCGAATGAAATTACAAATGGCCAATGGTCACATGGAGGGATATCTCTCACTACTTGTGGTGTAGAGTTTGAGCATACTTTTTCCATATTGTGAATTTAGCAAAAATCAAGCCTATGAGATGATTTTGCAAAGACCATTCATGAGACAGTTGCAAGTAGTGCAGGATTGGGGAACCAACTCCTTGTATTTGCAACACTTAGATGTTACAACTAAATTAAATCTCAAAGACTACTCTCATAAAGACATGCCCCCTATTGGTGCATTTTCATCCAAGCCTAGTCCTTGATTTATTATTTGTGTGATAGCATTGTTTGTACTCTCAATGAGAGGAACCATGGAAACTATGTCTTGTAATAGTTGAAAAGTAATTACATAAAAAGTAAAAGCTCCTTGAGAATCTCACAAACTCCAATGGAGTTGAATCATAAATTGAGTAGATATGGAGGAGAAGAATTCAGAGATATGAAGCTCTATCAGAGTTTGGTGGGTAGCTTGATTTATGCTACATTAACAAGGCCTGATTTATCATATGCAATTGGAGTTTTATCTCAGTTCATACCTTGTCCTAGAAACAAACATTGGATTGCAGGACAAATAGTGCTTAGGTACATCAAGGTCACACTTAAAGAAGTTTTGTACTATGCTTTTACTTCAAATGCAGGAATCAAGATATATAGTGATGCAGATGGGCAGGTAATTCTGATGATAGAAGATCAACACATGGATATTTGTGTTATGTGGGAGATAAGTTAAGTTCATGGTGCTCTAAGAAGCAACATACAGTTGCTTTATCATCTATAGAAGCAGAATACAAAGGGATGGTAGAAGCTGCAAAGGAAGTTATATGGCTAAAGACTCTTATGAAGAGTTTTGATATCATTTAGAGTACTCCTATCATTTGTGGAGACAATATGAGTTCTTTATATTTGGCAGCTAATCCTGTGTTTCATGCTAGAACTAAACATATTGAGATTCAATATCATCTTTTGAGAGAGAAGGTTGTTGATAAAGAAATAGAAGTCATACATACTCCTACAAAAGATCAACTTGCAGATATGATGACAAAGAGCTTGGATGGACCAAAGTTGCAGAGGTTTAAAGATATGGCAGGAATAAAGAAGATGCAGGTAATCACAATTGATGATTGAGGGGGAGCTATTGGAGCAACACGATCAAAAATTGGTGATTATATGAAGCTTAGAAGTGAAGACATGAAAGAAAGATTGAAGTCTAAGATCATGAAGTGAAGTGAAGGTTCAGGAAGAAAAGTTCTATAAACATGTGTACATTAGTTTTGTAAATACTTCAAAATACTTGAAGTAATGAGGAATCAATACTCATATGTATATCTATATATACGTGTATATGGTCGTATTAGATGAGAGAAATGATATATAGATGAGATAGAAAGGAATAGATGATGAGTATTGTGTGTTTCATCCATCAGATGTATGATGAGCTGAATAGAAAGAATGTTCAGAGAATTGTGCGTCAATCTTTTCTCCATTTCTCCTTCTGTGTTTGATTATATCAGAAATTCTTTTGTAGGTATCTAATTCCATAGTTAATGCATCTATGGTTAAGATTTGAGAGCCTAATTGCAAACTGGCTTAGAGAATTGTGTGTAGGAACATTTGTATGTGAAGAAGCATTGAGTGTCTTTTGAAATAGGTGCAATCTCGATGGTCAAAGAATTGGTCAATTCTCAGTGTACAGTGTAACGGTTTGCACAAATGAGGAGTCAAAATCTAAGTTGTAAAGTAATCCATCTATGGCTAAAAGCATTTTCTTAAACGGGTTCTAGATTGGGAGAACCATGTGTTAGAAGTTGTAGGTGTCAAAGTCGACTCTACAAGAAGGAAATTTCAGACATAGGTAGATTTTTTGGATCATTTCTCATAATCTACTCATCATTTTGAGATGTTTTAGCTTAGAGAAGGTGTGCAACCTTTAGGCAACACCTTGTACAAATTTTCATAAAAAACTTTACACATTTGATAAGTCAATGAGTGAGTAATGTGCAGCAGACTTTTCTATGAAGTAACTTTCTTCACAGTTAGCTAAAGTTTTGATAGTTTGGCACTTGTCTTCCAAAAATTGGTTGAAGTTTGGAGTTATTCTTGATACATAGGTGGTCTAACATCAAGGATAGCTTGTCTTTTGGAGATTAACACTCTCCATCATTTGTCACTCTTTTTATTCCTTTCCCTTTCTTACTCTCTCTTTATTTCCTCACTCGCTTTCTCTTTTACACACACACACTTTCACACCAACTCTCCCACACACTCTCTCACTCGTGCACACACTTACACAACCAAACTTTCAAGGTTCTCCATGAGCTTCAAAGAACTATGGACACAACGACAAAAGCTGGAATCTAGAAATATTTTGAGTTACCCATTTACAAGCCTGACTTCCAGAGATGCACTCAGGTAATGAATACTTTACAACCAGCCCTGCATAACCCCTCAGTGCCAGAGGCAAAAGTAATGGATGCAATAGGAAAATGGGTGATTATACAATTCACACATGACTTAATTAAAGAAGCTTTTGGCTGGGAAAAAGATGGAACCACTGATTTGAAGGATGAACCCCGTGGAGCCAAAACACGGACTTTTTTGGACATTAATGGCTCAAACATAGAAGATGAGGTTTGCCTCATTCATCAACATTTTTGTTTTCCCAATATGAATCGCTACATAGCCCCACAGAAGATCATCATACAACTCTTATCCCAAGCTATCAGGCAGATTGGGAACAAGGTGAACCTGATGCCTTATATCCAGGAGCATCTCTTTGATACTAAAAACCAGTGGCAACAGAAGAAATTCTTAAATGACAGTACTTCATTAACAATCCTCATTTACCATTCACTAAGAATCCTAGAGCACCTGACCAAGATGCCCACATCCTCCGAAATGGCCAAGTATGCAAAGATGACCACTGTACCATGGAAGAAGAAAGAACTAAAGTTGGTAGAGGAAGTAGAGACCAGTTCTCAACCATGCATGAGAGGAACAAAAAGATTCCGAGAAATGATTACGAGAGAAGAATCACTTCCTACTCCCAAAATAGTGCATGTCCTGCCAAAGACCAAGCTTGATGATTCAAAGCCTATTACAGAAGCAGAGTTGCAAGAAGCATTAGAATCAACTCACCAATATATGGAAGGTCAAGTCAATCTGCCAATACAAGGGCATCATTACCATCAGTCCCATAAAGACATTCCTCAAGGAAGGAAATTATTGAATTCCTCAAGTTCATCCTCAGAAGCTAAAGAAGATCAAGAGACATCCCTAATGAACGTGGACCTGAAAAGTGATTCGGAGGACGATGGAAAATGGGATGAAATAAATCAAGTTGAGGTTCTATTGGCATCGAAGGAACAAAACTCGATCAAAACACTGACAATACAGTCATCGAGCAACAGAGAAACCATCATCCCAACAAGAAGTTCATGTAATCAAGATGAATGGACATACGCACTTTCATATTACACAGACACAATTGGATGGGAGCATATCATTGAAGAAACCAAAGGAGGAAAAAGAACCAGAAAAGGTGGAAGAACCCGATCCATTCACACCAATCAAGGTTGTAGCAGAACCCTCTCCATTAGATGTCAGCTTTCAAGACAGTGCTACAAAATCGACCACAAATGAAGAAGAAGAAAGAGAGAGAGAAGTGCACCTTCACATAAGACAACCACACAATGAAACTATACATGTGGAACAAGGCAAAGATGTTCAAACATGGGAAGAACCAAGTATCCCCAAAACATGGTTAAATGTGGATGTAGCTCAATTAAAGCCGATAGTAAAGCAAATGATACAAACGGCTATGGACACTCAACAAAAAATGCTCAAAGCAGATGCAGACTATGACAAAGCTATGAGAGAGAGAAGCCAATTCCAGGTGATGAGCAAAAACTTGTCTACACAATTAATTCAAGCCCAAAAGGCACTCTCGGCAAAGGAAATAGAAGCTCAAGGAGCCAAGGACAAATGCACCACTTTAACAATGTGGGAAAAGAGATATATGCATGACACTAATGAACTTAGGAAAAAATGGAAGATGGCAGAGAATAAACTCAATGAAGATGCTAATCAAATGGCTGCCATAGGAGAAGAACTCTTGAAGAACAAGGAAACAATCACGCGAGCCACCGATGAACTCAAAGAAAAGGATGAACTCGTTGCAAAATTAAAAGCTCAAATAGAACAACAGGTGACAACGGGGATACCAGTAGCCAAGCTCCCAAGCGGCTACTGTGGAGAATGAGGTACGTCCTCTTTCTCCCCCCATGCATCATTCACCAATAAGGGAGGCAGCAGAGCCAAACATTGAAATCCATGATCGGGCTATTGGATAACTAAGCCGACATGAACGGGCACTACTGGTGTCCCAGCTTACAAAACAATTTGAAGATCAAGTGATTAAAGTCATGAATGAAGCACAGATCGAGAATAAAAGCCTCGAGCAAATTTTGAAACCATTTAATATACCTTACGACTTGCGAAAAAAAGAAACCTGATAATATATCAAGAAAATGATTAATAAAAAACCAGATCAGGATCTACAATTCAATTTACAGACATTTACGTATACACAAGCCGAGTTTCACAAAGCAGATCCGATTTGGAGGTGCAAATTTTTGGAAATGAATCCAACTTTAAGGGCACATTGGGAAGCAGCACCATATGTACTTCAAGTGAATGCTGCTTTTTGCCCAGTACCGTGAAGACATACCTGGATGCAATTTTGGGAAGCACAGCACCAAGGTACATTAAAAAATCAATGGCTAAATTATTCGTTATTGCCTACTCCTCCACCAAACTATCTGCCAATATTAGAGTACATGGTAAAGACCATAGAATTTTGGCTATCCAGATATGCCACAGTGCCAGATTTATATCAAAATGACAAATAAAATATTGAGCATGCTCCTCACAGTTCTAAAGGTATCCAAACATGCACAATATACATTTTTAAATTTTATCGGTATTAATCAAGAAGCAGATGCTTTAGTTTTTGATATATCTACAACTCCAAGTAGACTTATGACTATGGTACTATATTCACGCTTCATGTTCCTTCCAAGTCTATACATGCAAACCTTTGAGGAAGCATTTTTTACAGGGTCTTTTGAGACGGACTGGTAGACTATATTCACTATATTCATGCCTCATGTTCCTTCCAAGTCCATACATGCAAACCTTTGAGGAAGCATTTTTTACAAGGTTTTTTTTATGAAGATCACTTCCAACTTAAATGCCTGACTGGTAGCCTATGAACTGAGCTTCTTTGCAGATCATAGATAGGCACCAGATGATGGAGTCAAATCATCTCAATGGCATGAACTAATGGTATGTGAAGCTAATTTGCTAAATCACAGAGAGGAGAAAGTGATTCAAACGTACTCACACCATCGGATTCTAAAGCCTATCGGGGACGACAAAGTTCAAGAGGGGGGTGGTGTTGAAGAAGAGACAAGCAAAAAGAAAAGATGAAGAAGAACAAGCAAGATAGTTCATTAAATAGAATATATATGAAGATATATCTCTATAGGAAGACCCATAGGAGCACACAACATTCATCTCTGCATAGAGCCCCGTAGGGGCACACAACAGTGGAAAGTACGCAACAGGCAAGGACAGATCAAGGCCAACAACTACCCATGAAGAAAGGCAAGAAGACATCTGGCAGATCTCGAGCCCCGGAAGGTGCTTCAACCTCTTGATCTTTGAGCGGTCCAGATCAAAGTCTGGAAATCCAAACCTTCATACCTTCCGTATGGTGCTTGCAGTGCAAATACAAAGAGGTTATTGGAGAGCTAGACTACAAATCTATTGTAGTCCACCTCCACTGGTAACGTCCATGATAGCCAGACTTAACACAACAACCCATTTTATGAATGTACAGAATACCAAGGGGATTATAGAAGCAAAGGATTTAATTCAGATAAAGTAACAAATTGTCTCACAATCCGTATTGCTTCTTCGACCACTAGGTGCACGTAGTGGAAAGAAAAGAATAGGCCAAAACCAATGCAACAGGTGCCGAGTTATGATGAGTTCCTTGACAACTGGTAAAAATATATCATTATGACTTCCACAGGAGCTGGCAGTGGTCAACTATAAAGAGGCTATTAGTTAATAAGGAACCGGATCGACTACAGGCACAGAACTAGAGTAAAAAAGCAAAGCCTGTCATGTTGATATATTTAGGTAGTGATGTGTGTGAACACATTAGGACCGCCGGGGCACTTTTTTCCCTCTTTAGGAGGTTTTTTCCCCCGGCTTGTATATACGCTTATTGCCCTAATGGGCTACTTATCTTTGTACATTCTCTAGTAATACATTCAGTATTGTGCGTTGTGCTCCAAGCTTCTTCTTCTTCCTTGTGATGTTCGCGTGCCTCTATAGACGTCTAACTCCAACAATTGATGTCAAAGCAGGTCGTCGCTTCATCTAGGGCACCGTCAACACTCCTCCGATTGCAGTCTCAGAATCGCACAAATTTTGGTGAGCATACTCATTTTGGCCTCCGAATGCACTATTGCAGCACTTGTGCAGGCTATTTCGTCTTTTTGTGCCAAAGGTATATACCGATTTCTGTTCGCTAGTATAAGTGTCTCGAAGTGTGCTATAGGTCTAGCGGAATTCGTATGGGCAGTTCTGTTCAACCTTTTGAGATACAGTCAATTTTCTGCATCAAGGTATTTTAGTCACCGGCCATGGTTGAAAGCAGTGATGTATTCCATATGTTGGCTGTTGAGGATAAGTTGGATGGTACCAACTACCCGTTATGGGCGTATATGATGCGACATGTGCTGGATGCAAAAGGACTCTAGAACATTGTGTAGGGTGTCAAAAAACGTCCTATCACACCTGCAACTGTTACAACTGCAGGTACTGAAGCTGATGCAGAAGGTGTCCAAGATGGTGATATTCTGCATATTCCTGTTCGTGCTATGGTTTCTGCTGCACCTACTATAGGGTAGATTCGTTGGGATGGCAGAGATGCCCAGGCACATGCATTGATAGCTTTATCTGTCAAACTTGCCATTATTCCTCATATTCGCTCTTGCAGAACAGCTAAGGATGCTTGGGATACAGTTACCACATTGTACCAAGCTAGGAATGAGGCTCGTGTTGCTTACCTCCAAAAACAATTGGAGAGTGAGCACATGAATGAAGGTGATTCTATGGACAGTTTCCTAACGAAGATCAAAGATTTGAAGGAACAGTTGATTTCTGGTGATGAGGTTATACCAGATAGCTCACTTGTGAAGACCATTCTAAAAGGTCTTCCTGATTCATATCAGAGTTTTGCTTCTACTCTTCGGTTGATGATGAAAGGCAATCCGAATGCCTTATCATTTGAGGAGTTAGTCTCTGTTCTGTTGCAAGAAGATTAGTCGAGGCAGAACAGGTCCATTATGCGAGTTGCAGATCAAGCTTTCCTAGCTAGTCAGAAGGGCAAAGGAAAATGGAGCTCTTCAACTAGTAAGCAAAAATCTGCTAATTCTGCATATTCGAAGAAAGAAAATAAATATGAGAAGGAATAAAAAAAGCATAAATTGTTTTGTAAGTACTGTAAAGGGAATGATCATATAAAAAAGAACTGTCCAAAACTGGCTGCAAAAGAGGCAAAGAAGGAAGAGGCTGGAATGGTTGATGCATAAGCCTCTACACCAAAAACGGAGTCTGCTAATCTTGTGCAGGAAGAAGAATGGGCATTTACTACTGTTTGCAGTTTTGACCCATCTTCTCATGAGAAGTGTATGTCTACAAAGATTGGCTTGGTTGTGAAATTTGTTGATAATAGGTGTACAGTTCATGATCTCTCAAATGGCGATGTGATTATTGCTTCTGGCATTTTATGTCATGGGCTGTATAAGCTCATAGACTATGAAAGATCTGTAAATGATTTGGCATGTGCAATAAATGATTCTCAGGCTATGTCAGATGCAAAGCTTTGGCATGCATGCTTTGGTCATCTGAATTTTGCTAGTTTACTACGCCTACAAAAATCTGAAATGGTGTCCTCTTTGCCCAAACTTGAGGCACCTAGAAAACATGTTTGTGAAGGTTGTATTTTGGGCAAAATGCAGCGTTCATCCCTTCCAAAAGATGGTTCAGTTCGGGCTACTCAGAAATTGCAGCTTGTACATAGTGATGTCTATGGTCCTATGCAGACACCTTCTTTTGGGAATTATCTTTACTTCGTGACTTTCATCGATGATTTTTCCAGGCATGCATGGGTATATCCATTGAAGGCAAAGTCCAAAGTGTTCATGTGCTTCAAACAATTTTTTGTTTTGGCTGAAAATCTATCAGCATGTAAAATGGGCACCCTTCGTTCTGATCGAGGAGGGGAATATATGTCTTCTGATTTTAATGCATTTCTGGCTGAAAGTGGGATAAAACACCAGTGTACAATGCCGTATACACCTCAACAAAATGGAGTTGCTGAATGAAAGAATAGGTCACTCATGGAGATGGCGAGGTGTATGGTCAAGAGTCAGGCTTTAACACATAGTTTTTGGCTTGAGGCTGTCATGTGTGCAGCATATGTATTGAAAAGGTGTCCCACTAAAGCGTTGCAGTCTATCACTCCATATGAGGCTTGGCACGACCAGAAGCCATGTGTTGCTCATCTGCGTGTTTTTGGTTGTTTGGCATATGCATTAGTGCATGAACAACATCGTAGGAAATTGGATGATAAAGTAGTAAAATGTATTTTTGTTGGATGCAGTTCTGAAAGTAAAGGCTATTGTCTGTATCATCCACAGACCAAACGCATTCTGGTTAGCCGTGATGTTGTTTTTGTGGAAGATGCTATTCAGCCATTGCTTTCATGTACTAAGGAGACATCTGTTAGCTCCAAAGACATGTATGATACTTTGCTGCCTCTTTTTATAGGTTGCTAGTATGGTGTTGGTCCTAATGAGGCAACTTCTGAGCCTTTGCAGGTTTCATATGATGATGCAGATCATTCCTTTTCTAATGGAGATTTACATGATGCACTAGTTGATGAGAGAGCTGATATTGAGCGGGCAAAAACTATGCCAAAATGGGTGGTGCAGACTTTGTGTGACAGCAAATTAGATGCACCTCTGTCATATCGTACTCGTTCAGGCTCTCATAGTGCCTCTTTTACATCAGATTGCTATGCTATGGCTGCATCTAGTCTCTATGATGAGAATGAGCCTGTTTCGTTTGATGAAGCACAAAATTCATAAAATTGGATGGTTGCGATGCAATCTGAATATGATTCTATAATGAAGAATGGTACTTGGTCTTTATGTTACTTGCCTTCTGGCAAGAAGGCCATTGGCACTAAGTGGGTATACAAGCTGAAGCGTAAATCGGATGGTACAGTTGACAGGTATAAGGCTAGGCTTGTTGCAAAGGGTTATGCATAGGAAAGAGGCATTGATTTTGATAAGACCTTTGCACCTACATGCCGTATGACTATTGTTCAGAGCATCTGTGCACTTGCAGCACATCATGGTTGGAATGTACATCAGTTGGACATTAAAACAACATTTCTGAATGGTGACTTGCATGAAGAAGTTTATGTTTTTCAGCCCCGTGGCTTTGTGCAAAAAGGGCATGAAAACCAGGTGTGCAGGTTAAAGAAGGCATTATATGGTTTAAAGCAAGCACCACGTGCTTGGCATGAGAAGATATATGCCTATCTGATTGCACATGGTTTTGAGAACAGTCCAACTGAAAGCACCTTATATGTTAAGCAGCTAATGATGTACTTCTGATCATTGTGGTTTATGTTGATGACATGCTGCTCACTCGTCCTCATGAGAGGCATATTGCTGATTTTAAGGCTGATTTGCATGCCTCATTTGAGATGTGTGATTTGGGGCATTTGCATCATTATTTGGGCTTTCAATTTATGCACGTTGATGGTGGAATGGCTTTGTGTCAAACAAAATATATTGACACATTATTGCAGCATTTTGGCCTTGAAGACTGTAAGCCTATTGCCACTCCTATGCAGACAGGTTTACAATTGATTCTTCATGATGTTGGAGATGCATTTTGCATTTGACATTGTTCTCTATCAGCAGTCTATTGGATGCTTGATTTACTTATGCATTACTCGGCCAGATATTCAATTTGTTGTCTCACAGATGAGCAGGTTTATGCATTGCCCAGGAGTCAAGCATTGGCAGGCGGTTAAGCGTATCTTTTGCTACTTGAGTGGTACTCAACTACTTGGGTTGTTTTATCCCAAGGGGGGATCACTACCACCAGATTTGCATGCTTTTTCTGACTCTGATTGGGCTAGTTGCTATGACACTCGTGTGTCCACTAGTGGCTTTTGCTTCATGCTTGGTAGCTCATGTATATCTTGGTCGAGCAAGCTGCAGCCTACTATGGCCACTTCCAGTTGTGAGGCTAAGTATAGGGAAGCTTTCACAGCGATTGTTGAGTGTGTGTGGCTCAGACGCCTTATGGCTGATTTGGGTGTTGGTTATCTTCTGCCACCACCATCTTCACTGACAATCAGAGCGCATTGGCAGTTGCGAGGAACCGTGTGTTCCATGCTCGCACTAAGCACATTAAGGTGCATTATCATTATGTCAGGGAGAGGCTCTCTACTGGGGAGATCAGTTTGGCATATGTGCCCACGCAGGAGAACATTGCAGACCTTTTCACGAAGGCTCTGTCTAGGGAGAAGTTTGAAGCTTTCCGCAAAGCTTTGGGCTTACTTCCTTTTATGGAGTGATTTCCACATAGCTTGGTACTTCCTTATACATGAGTGCCAGCTCCTTGTTCACCACATCACTCCCATGGGGGATTTGTTGATATATTTAGGTAGTGATGTGTGTGAACACACTAGGACCGCCGGGACACTTTTTTCCCTCTTTAGGAGGTTTTTTTTTCCCTGGCTTGTATATATGCCTATTGCCCTAATGGGCTACTTATCTTTGTACATTCTCTAGTAATACATTCAGTATTGTGTGTTTTGCTCGAAGCTTCTTCTTCTTCCTTGTGCTGTTCGCGTGCCTCCGCAGACGTCTAACTCCAACATGTCAAGGGACGACAGAGACAAAGAGGGGGAGAGTGTTGCAGAGCAAAGAAGAGCAGAGCTGCAGAGAAAAAGAAGGGCCTCAAAATTTTTCTGATTTGGACACTTTATTTTTTTAACAGTCACTTTGTAATATATTTTCCAATGTAAATGCACTAGAGAAGTCCTCTAGATGCATATCCATAGATATTTGTATCATTACCCTTGTAAACTAGTAGAGAATTAGTCTTTTAGTCAATAAAGTGCCGGTCTCTTGTGTGAAGGGACCATTTTTAGGGCACATGTATATAAGTCATTTTATGACTCTTTGTAAGGACTATTTGCCACTATGACAATCAAGAGCACAAAATTGTGAATTTGTGTCTTCTCCTCTTTGTATCTTCTTCCTTGTGAGCTTGCATGCATGTATGTGGCTTGAAAAGAGTGCTTTGAAGTGTTGTCTATCCATGGTAGTGCTTGTTTGCTGTTGGTAATGTGTGTGCGAAGTGTAGGAAGTGTTGAAGCGTATTTTGCTCATAGCTTGAAGCAGAAGTGTCAGAATCAAGTGAAAATACCACCATTGGATGCGTCTTCTTGAGAGATTCAAAATAACCTGCTATTCACTATATTTCAAGTCTGGAGTTGAGAGAAAAGCTTGATTTACTGTTGAATGTTGCTCTAGGTATCATGAGACTATAGCCAACCATGAAAGCTTTGAATGTGATAGTTTACACTTGTTTGCACCTTTGTTAGTTTAGATTTGCATTGACCTTCATTTGAATGCATGTCCGCATACACTCGGCTAGGTTATGATACTTCTTGGATTGATAATTAAAGCGTGAATCCCCACTATATGCACTTGTAGGGGATTGAGCTATAGTCTCTTTCTCCTCAAGTCCCTAAGTCGATACTTAGGTACACAACAATCAATGGTCCAACTTAGAAAGCCTAATCAACCCTTCGGAATTGAACATCTAGTAGTCAAATTTGAACAAGGATCCTACATTCATAAGCAAGGAACCATGTACATGGTTATGGGCTTGCCTAATAGGACTTATGAATTTTGAATATTCATGCCTGAGTTTGAAATAGGAGACCTGGAGCAGGAAAACATAGTAAAAGAGTCTAGAATACCTCGTGGCAAGTCAATCCTATCAAGGATAATCACACAAGAATGGATTCCCTAGGACAATAAAAGCATAGAGATTTTCTTGAATAGGGAAAATGATGAAGCATTCTGGAGATTCATGCCTAACAAACCAAGTGAGGTAGATGGAGTAACAATTTATGAGTTCGAAGACCCTAATTCCCCTGGGAAGGTAATCTATCTAGATAACTCTTTCGAGAGGATGTTCATGGTCATGGAACACAGTAGAGACACCTACATTTGGAAGGGTGAACTTGTTTTCCCTCCACAGAGACCACATGGTTCTCATGGTCAACATGAAGCTATATCTTCTCTTTCCCATGTATTCACAAAGAGAAAACTCAAATGCAACCAGAAGTGAGTTTCACAAACCCCTTTGGAAGAGAGAGATTAACATTAGTTACAGACATAATGGACCAAGCGAGATCAGGAGGAACCAGGCTTTAGAGATGCATGGATGAATTTCCCCTTCCTACGCCAAGAGAACACCCTAGGATCATGAGACCTACCTAGCTAGTAAAATCAATGAAGAATTACTTTGATGTCACAGGAGACTCTTATGACCTTGTAGTAGAGTTTAGACAATTGTTGAGAGTTGAACAAGTGGAAGATTTGTTCACTCAATACAATGCCTTTGGTCTAACTCTAAAGAGCATAGCCTTGATGTGGTTTCAACCACTACATCAAGGTCAGTTCATGGACATCAACCAGTTGCTAGAAGCCCTCATCATGGAGTTGTCTAATAGTAGCATCAACTGTTATACTTCATCCTTGATCCTTAGCTTTAAGCAAAAACCCCAAGAGAAAGTTAAGTTGGTAGGACAAAGTTTTAGACAATACATTGATAGATGCCCTATTCTAGAGCTACCCACACCAACCAAGCAAGTGGCATCGTTCCTAGATGGCATGTTAAGTGCAAAGTTATGATTATATGTATACTTGAAGGAACCTACGACCATAGATCAATGTGTGTGAATGTGTATCGACATCGAGGATAAATTGGGAGAAGAGTTAGAACTTTCAAATATATGCAAGGATTCATATTGTTCTACTAGCTTTACATCAAAACCTCCCAAGTATTGAGGAATTAGCAAAAAAATTAGTCCAAAAATTAAGTCTCAAGTAGAAAAACCATGAGAATGGTCTCAGTGAAACGATGCTATAATTGTGGAGGAGACGACATGGCCAATGTTTTCTTATAATGGCTCATAATCAAGGGAACCCTAATATCATGTTCTTCATGATATAAAGAAAGTATATTAACCGCATTGTGTAGGACTTCCCTTACAACAAGCATGCATTTAGGAAAAACTATCAACATCCATATTAGTAGCTAGGGAGATACCCAAACCAATACCAACAACAACCCTACTTTAGGCCTCGAAAATCTTATCAACCCCACTCCCAAGCTCAACAGAGAACACAACCTATGTTAGGTCAACAATCTCCACCCCTAGCAATGTTATTTCAGTCAAAAATGCTGTAGTAGAGGATAAATCCCTAGTGTTGCGATCCCCAATGCTCTCAAAAAGTGATATGAATGCTCAAAGTTTTGACTCAACCCACATGGATAGCCCATCGTCTTACTACATGGATTCACCTAAGCATAACGAGATCTATACATATGAAACACCTATCGAACCAAGTTTGGAGCCTAAATACTCCAATGTGATGTACATAAATCCTTACCCTATACCCCAACTAAGGCAGGTGAGACCCCAAGCACCTAGGACCATGCTACAGATGTCAAGGAATCACTTCATACATAACTATCCACTTCCTCCTTAGGGACAAACTAAACCTATAGTCATTCAAGGATTTTTCCCTGACTATGGAAAAGAACACCTTTTCAGAGACTGCCCTAAGAATCTAGCCCATACATAAACAATCACACCAATCAATGTTGTTGGCTTGGTTGAAGAATCCAATGAAAGTGTGACAACTACAGCCCCACTACAAGAAGTGATTAGAGTACAAGCTTTACAATATGCTATGAGTGTGAATCAAGAAAAGAAATCAGAGGCTAGTGAGTCATAGAGTGTAGCCAGGAGAAGGACGAGAGCTTGGAAGTATAGCTAGGAAATCATGAAGAAACAATGGACGAGAAAGATGAGTGAACTTAGGGTCAATCCTAACATATCCTACTCCTAAAGACTTGGAGATGATGTTCAAGGCTTATTAGCCTCAAATTCAAGAAGGACCAAATGTGGCTGAGTTAGATAAGTGTTATCCCAAAGCAAACTTTAAGATGAAAAAGACCAAGCTTTGTGCAAAAATGATAGAACTAACTCACGCTATGTTTGATGCAAGTTGTCTTTTCAATCGGACCAACTCAATGAAGCCACACCTACATTTCAAAGGACTATTGGAGAGGTTAGAGCGATTGTTAGCTAAAGCCAGGGCTTTGGCTACACCAAAAGCTCAGAGTAGTGGAAGTGAAAGGATAAGCTTACTCCCTAAGGAAGCCTATGCTCCTAATTCTACAGATGATGGAGTTCCTTCCTCTATAAATCATTACTCCTGGGTTCTTAAGAGAAATTCAAGAGGAAAAATGGGCCAAGGAGAGTGAAAACCCTCCTCCTATTGAGATAGTGGATGATCGTGAGGATCAATTCCCTAAGGACATTCCCTCGATGTATGGGGAGCAAGAAGACGTGCAATCAAGTGAATGACTAGATTTTGAATCCAATTCCTTGTAGGAATCGACTCACTTCCCAAGCCCATGGGAGTCAAGGTCTACTCATCTAAGAGCCCCCACAGTTATGGTGAGAAATGAGGAATCAATTCTACCAAAGAACATGGAAGTAGTAAACAACACTAAAGCATAGTGTCACATCAATTTAGAGGAGCTACTTAAAATTTGTGGAAGCACATAGCTAACCAAATGCCAGAGATAGCTAAGCTCCAATCGCAAGTAGGATCACATAAGACAGTACCTGAGATACCCTTGGACAAGATAGGTGATATGAGTGAAGGAGAAGAAGGAAACACCTATCATCCTATCACTTATTAGGGCTACACAACAAAAGTTATTCTAAACTTGGGAGCAGGAGTCACTATCGCTACCACCTCTCTATGAAAACGATGGGGCAAGCCAACACTTAGACCAACTAGAATGAAGTTGAAAATGCTAGATGGATATATTGAGAAAACCTAGGGTTTTTATAAGGGATAACTCTCACTACTTGTGGTGAGGAGTTCGACCACACTTTGGCCATATGTGATTATGGTAAAAATCATGTCTATGATATAAATTTTGTTTGACCCTTTATGAGACAGTTGTAGATAGTGTAAGATTGGGGAACCAACTACTTGTACTTACAACACCTAGGATTCACCACTAAAGTCAATCTCAAATATTATTCCCATAGAGATGTACCCCCTTGCAATGGAACCTAGTCCATAGAACATTAAACAAGATGGAGTCGATGCATTCCATAGGATCAGAATCTTCTTGGATGCACAAGGATACTTACCCATGGATGTGTTAAGTTGCAATGTAAGAAGAGAAAAGTTTAAACTATAGATACATAGGTGCTAATGAGAACCCTAGGCCTATTCAAGACCCTGCCTATGTGCCTATGGCATTCCCTAATGAGGAGTTGAACCCCATGGCTGGGAAAAAATCTTAGCCATGATGGACATAGTTGTCAATGAGGAGCAGGGGACTCTCCATTGTGATGAATATGGCTATGGCATCTTGGTTTTCACCATGAAACCACTCGTAATTGAGTTTGTCCTAGAAGAATGTGACCTAACACACTTACACCTAGGGAATTCAATGATGATGATGAGGAATCCATCATCATGGAACCGTATTGTGTCTTAGAGGAAGGATATCTTTATATGATAGAGGCTAGAAATCAAGAATTTAAAAGAAGAGAGTGAGAGAAGAAGTTGACTATGATAGAAGATGACAAGAGTGAGAAAAAGAAAGGGAAGAAGAAAGTAAGCACCCTAGAATGTCCAAATGAGAAGCATGAGTAGGAGAAGCCTATGACAACAAACAAAGCCTTTGTACAACCTTGTGAATAACTTTGGGTGGAATGAAGAGTGTGAAAACTCTTTAATGAGCTTAAATGATGATTGCATTCAACTCCAATTTTGACAACATCGTATTGGACTAAACCATTCCATGTTCATAAGGATGCCTCCAATTTTTCTATTGGATGTGTGCTAGCACAACTCATGGGTGAAGGAAACATGAACCTTCCCATTGCTTTTGCAAGTGGGCAATTAAATGCAGTAGAAAGAAATTACACAACTATGGAAAGTGAGGGATATATGCAGTTAAGAAATTTAGACATTATTTGCTTGCAAATAAGTTTAAATTCTTTACAGATCACCATGCTCTACTATACCTTGTGAACAAACCTGACAATATAGCAAGATTAGTAAGATGGTTTCTCTTACTAATGGAATATGATTTTCAAGTGGTAGTAAGGAAAGGCAAGAACCACCTTCAATCGGATCACCTTTCTAGAATTACTTCAGGAGAAGCACTGCAAGGAGTCTCATATAAACTTCATGATGCTTACTTGTTCAACTTGGAGGTAGTACCAAAATGGGCTAAAACTATGTGCCTATTCTTACTTTTGGACCCTAAATCCCCATAGTAAAAATAAAGGATAAAGAGTTTCTTAAATATCAAAAGTATCATATCATGGCAAGAAATCTATATAAGCAAAATGACCAAGGAATTTTAGTTTTTTGTGTGGAAGAAGAGGAGCATGCTAAATGGTTGTAATTAGCACATGTAGGTGCATTAGAGTGACACCATTCAAAACACAAAACCCTACAGACTCTGAAAAAATTAGGAGTATATTGGCCAACTATGGAAGCAGATGTCTATAGGATGTGTAAGGATACTCTGATTTGTTTTAGCAAACCACCAATTGAGCATGCAACGTTGTATCAAGTGGCATTGATACCATACTAGAGCAATCTGTTAGTTGAATTTTTTAGGACGAGAACATTTCCTCAAGAAATGACTTTAGCACAAATAAGAAATCTAGAGCAAGAGGCTCATAACTATACACTCAGTGCAAATAATCTATATAGCCATGGGTGAGACGAATACTTAAGTCTATCTATCCATGAAACTGAATAACTAAAGATCTTAAAAACTACACACCAAGGTGTTGCAGGAGAGCACTTTGGACCGCAAGTGGTGATCAAAGTAATTCTTTTGTCAGGCCTATGGTGTCCAACCCTTCATGTGGATGCTCATACCTACGTGAAGTGCAATAAAGTAACCTATGATCTAAGGATCTGATTGGTTCGGATGGATCTAAAATCGAACACCCTTTCAATGCAAGAAAGTTTATAGCTTCCTTGATGGATTCTCTTTCTACAACCAAGTGGCCATCAGCCCTGAAGGACAACATAAGACAACCTTTTCCACAAAATGGGGTATCTTTGCATTCCATGTGATGCCATTTGGGCTCACCAATGCTCTTGCTACATTCTAGAGGCTAACGTATCATGTGTTTAAGGAATTCTTGTGAAAGAATTTAGAAGTCTATGTTGATGACATGTGCACTCACTCCTACATAAGAGAAACCACATCCCTGAACTTAAACAAATCTTTGACAAATATACATAATATAATGTCTATTTGAATCCAAAGAAATGTGCGTCCATGGTGAGGTCAGACAAGATTCTAGGGTACATAGTGTCAAAGAATGGCATTTCAATGGATGAAGAAAAAGTTAGTGTCATTGCAGAGCTCCTAGACCAATCAATGTCAAGGAAGTACAAGCTTTCATGGGACATTTTGGATATTACAAATGTATTGTTCACATGTATGCAATCATTTCAAAGCCCCTATACAACCTTATGACCAATTTTGAGTGGAACGAAGAGTGTGAAAACTCTTTTAATGAGCTCAAAAGATTGTCCAACACCCATTTTGACAACATTGGATTGGAGCAAGACATTCCATGTTCACATGGATGCTTCCAATTATGCTATTGAATGTGCCCTGGCACAACCCATAAGTGGTGAAAACATTGATCTTCCCATTGCATGTGCCAGTAGATAGTTGAATGCAGCAAAACAAAACTACATCACCACAAAAAGAGAAGGATTGGGCATGGTGTATGTGATAAAAAAGTTTAGACATTATTTGCTTGCAAATAAGCTTAATTTCTTTACATATCAATAAGCTCTACGATACCTAGTGAACAAACCTTGCAATACAAGCCAATTAGTAAGATGATTTCTCTTACTAATGGAATATGATTTTGAAGTGGTGGTCAAGAAAGACAAGACTCACATTTAGGAGAATCACTGCAAGGAGTATCGTATGAACTTCCTGATGCATACTTGTTCAACTTGGAAATAATACCTGGGTGGGCTAGATCTATTGTGCCTATTCTCACTTTTGGACCCGAACATCCCATGATGAGAACTAAGGATAAAGAGGTGGTTAAATCTCAAAAGTACCATATAATGGAAGGCAATATATACAAAAACACTGATCAAGGGATCTTAGCTTATTGTGTGGAAGAAAATGAATATGCCAAATGGTTGCAATTAACACATGTAGGTGTATTGGTGCAACATCATTTGAAACACAAAACCCTACAGAATTTGAAAAGATTAGGTGTATATTGGCCAACAATGGAAGAAAATGTTTATAAGGTGTGTGAGGATTGTCTAACATGTATTAACAAACCTCTTGTGGAGATGCTAGTTTGCATCAAGTGTCTGTAATACCAGATTGGAGCAGTCCATTAGTTGACTTTCTGAGGACGAGAACATTCCCTCAAGAAATAACATTAGTAAGAAGAAGGATTCTAGATTAGGTGGCCTAAGACTACACACTCATTGGAGATAATATATATAGGCATGTACGAGATGGATACCTAAGACTTTGTGTTCATGAACATGACTATCTCAAGATCTTAAAAACTGCACACCAAGGTGTGGCAGGAGGACACTTTGGATTGGAGTGAGTGATCAAAGAAATTTTGTTTGCAGGACTTTGATGGACTACCCTACATATGGATGCTCATACCTATGTGAAGCCATGTGATGTATGTCAAAGAACTTAGTATCTGATATGTAAGGATGAGATGCCACTACAACCCATGATGGGAGGATGTGCATTCTCCAAGTGAGGAATAGACTTTGTTGGTCCTATTAATCTCCCTACCAAGGGTTCACATTCTGAGTATATCATTGTGGCAATGGATTATCCAACCAAATGGGTAGAAGCAAAGGCAACCAAAAAGAATGATGTATAAATGACAACAAAGTTTTTATTTGAAAATATATTCACAAGATATGGATTATTGATAGAGTTGGTAAGTGATCATGGTACCCAATTTTTGAACGAGATCATCGAATACTTGTTACAAGAATTCATGTTCATTCACAAGAAGTCTACTCCTTACTACCCACAAGCCAATGGACAAGCAAAGAGCACAAATAAGATCCTATGCACTATGTTGTTTAGGCTTGTTAACAACAAACGTTCTGATTGGAACAAACAACTACATCATGATGTTTGTGCATATGAAACGATACTTAACATCACTCCCTTTTAGTTGGTATTTGGCCAAAATAATGTTCTACCTCTGAATTTTTTGATACCCACATTGAAGTGGCACAAGAACATCAATGGACATGCCATCAGCTATCATCCAAGATCTTTGGCCTAGAATGGATAGGAGAAACCAAATTGAGAGTAGCTACAATAATATATGCTTCAAAAAAGAGGCAAAAGGCATATTTTGATGCACATTTATAAAAGACAAAGGATTGAAAGTAAGAGACCTAGTCTTGGTATATACATTGAAGCAACACGCTTGAAAGTTGGAGAAGCGTGGCTATGGACCAATGATCATCAATAGAATATCAACGAGTGGAGTGGTCCAACTAGCTACCTTAGAAGGCAAAATCTTACTGACTTACATAAGTGGTTCTAGAGTAAAACTTTATCAAGAGCCATTAAAAAAAGAAACGCTAAATCAAATTAATATAACAAAGAAGCATAAGGAAGAAAAGAAAAAAATCCGCCAAGAAGCTCAAGTAGTGGCCTTCGAATGTATCTGACATATGAAGTTGAAAAGATGAGGTATAGATCAGCCTAGGCATGATAATTACAAGGACCCAAGGTAACATCCCTATTCAAAGAGCCCTATCATGGAACAGAATTCAAGAGTTCAAAGGCAGAAAGGTCTTTGCACCTCCATCCAAAAGAATGAGAGGGTCAATTCCATGTGCCCAACCAAGAGGAGCTACATGGACCCCCGATATCTCTCCAGCATCAAAATGGGTAGTACGATCCTTCACACTTCGACTACCATGAAGGAGCATAGATCATCAGTGTTAGACTTTCCTAGAGTGCTTGGTCTTGAAGAATTAGGCAATGTAGATTTTGAACAACTTATACGGGAGGTAGATCTCGAGTTAGAAGAGAGGTGAAGAACAACAACACCGACATGAAGAAGAACAACATGACGAGAAACATCACGGACATGACCAAGAGGATGAGGAAGATGAAGAGAAGATATAAGATGAAGAAAATGACGGCACACCTCCTTGCACTACGCAACTTGAAAGATTATATGACACAATTTTGAGTGTATAGGAAAGAGGTGGACTTTCATTCCACATTGGACAATTACTAGTCAATGAGATTTTGGGAGAAGAAGGTGTGGACCCGAATTTCATTGAGCCCCTTCAACTCATGTGAGAGACTTGTGGAGTTATGGAAGCCATCCACACCATGATATAGCAACCATGACCCTAATATGACCAAAGATGCATCAACGCCAAGCCACGATTGGGTAAAAATATTTAGATACGTGTCACGGAAAGGGAAGCCATCACCACTTGAGAAGTGACATCGACCATAGTGATTGATCTTATCGTAGAAACATTTGTCCAGACCTCCCCTGTTTTGCCTCCACACCCTCCATCCCCACCCGTAACCCACAAAGTCCAAATTACCACCAAAGCCATTGAAACCACCCAAGCTTTAACTACAGGGTGTTCAATTCCAAAGGGTTGATCTGGATTTTTGAGTTAAACCATTGATCTTCTCAAACCATCCTCATAGATCCAAGCACCTAATCGATTGTTTTATATGTATTCTAACTAAGTCTTGTTCTAATTGCTCAAATAAAATTTTAAATAGATAAGTCCAAGATGTAGCAAGCAAATAATAAGGCTAAGCTATATTCTATCAAGAAGAGGTATTCTATAATCTTTAATGAAGGAGATAGGTCCTTCAACAAATTCGAACAAGATGTAATTAATTATTTGGAGGAAATTATTATAATATTTCACTAAGGTATTCTGATACTTTGAACATGGCTAAAAATCTTAGTAATGTTGCTTATCCATTAGAGCTAGAATCCTTCTAAAGATGCTAAAAAATATTTTTCAATATTACATCAATTCTAATCGCAAGGCTAATGGCATGTGAGTTTATTTAGATAGATTCAAGCATGATAGCATCTTTAGATACACCTAAAACAATGAAATGGAATAAAATCCTATAAGGAATTCTCTAGAGACTTGATGAAATGAATTCAAGATGGCCTCAATGCTCCATGGAATTATTGATATTGATTTGATTCGATTGAAAGTGTTTATCAAAATAATGATCATAGTGAGTATGTACACACAAAATGACATATACTAAAGGCACTACTTATAGCTTTCCAAGACATTAATTGTAAATGAACGAAATATAAAAGAATAATGATATGAAATCACTTAAGTAGATCTATTATCCAAAGATTTTGGGTTCGATTTAAGTAGATAAAGTGCTGACAAAGATTATAAGATTCCATAAAAAAAGACCAAATATAGAAGGCCACATGACCTAAAACTAGAGGATGTTGCCAAGGATCCATGGCACAAGTGGTCTATACCACAAATTGGCTAGGAGGAAGTCTTGGGTTTATTTCCACACGGCTCAACAAAAACTAAATGATGTTTACAGAAAGGATGCTAACCTAAAACGTAGAAGGCCATATATAAAAGGATCTACTATTTATTGGTGAGATACATGAACTGCTAAAATTTTCTTATACGGTTTCAACAAGTTTACAATCCATAGCATTTACTTTCAAAACAACACACTATCAATACTAAATAATTTTTCTAAATAACACATGTAAAGGTGGCAAAAGCTCAAATAAAATGGACTAAAAATGGATGATAATACTACTAAAAAAACAACACTAAAAATATGAAATATACTCTATATTGAGGTTTGAAAAAGAAACTCTCAGAGATTATCCCTTTTTAAACGAATATATTCTATCCATTTCATATGAATGGTGATAATAAAACTTCAATTAACATAAAAATATATATTCAATAACTATTATCCATGCTCTGTTCAAGATACAAGCCCTTTGAGAAAAGGTTTGCAAGGTTCTCCTTTGTGGGCACATATGCCAAACCGATCTCTCCAATAGAGAAATAATGATAGTGCACCTCAATGTTAAATTGCCAATGCGCTCTGATTCTCAATGAAGATGGTGGTGGTAGAAGATTGGACAACACCTAGATCAACCAAAAGACATTTGAGCCACACACACTCAACAATCACTATGAAAGTTGCCCTATACTTAGCCTCACAACTAGAAGTGACCATAGTAGGCTACTTCTTGCTCAACCAAGATATGCATGAGGTACCAAGCATGAAGCAAAAACAATTGGTGGACACATGAGTGTCATAGCAATCAGCCCAGTCAGAGCTAAAAGCATGAAAATTTGACGATAGTGACCCCCTCTTGGGATAAAACAATCGAAGTAGTCGGACACCACTCAAATAACGAAAGACGAGCTTAACAGGCCACCAATGCTTGAAACCGTTGCAATGCAAAACCTTTCCCATATTGGAGACAAAAAACTGAATATCAATCTGGGTAATGCATAAATCAAGCATCGAACAACCTGCTGATAGAGACCAACATCAAATGCATCTCCAACATCATAAAGGCTCAATCATAAACCTATTTCCATAGGAGTGGTAATGGGTTTGTCTTCAATGCCAATCACTATCATAATGTGTCAATATATTTTGTTCGACACAAAGCTATTATGCCATCAACCTACATAAAGTGAAAACATGTCATCAATATAGACAACAATGATCAAAAGCACATCATTTTCATGCTTAACATATAAGGTGCTCTCATTTGGATTGTTCTCAAAACCATGTGCAATCAAGTAGGCATGTATCTTTTCATACCAAGCACGTTGTGCTTGCTTCAAACCATATAATCCTTTTTCAACCTGCACACTTTGTTTTTATGCCCTTTCTGCACAAAACCACAAGGCTAAAATACATACACTTCTTCATGTAAACCATCATTTAGAAATGTGGGTGCAAAGGTCTCATCAAAATCAATGCCTCTTTCTTGAACATAACCTTTTGCAACAAGCCTAGCCTTATACATGTCAATTGTTCCATTAGGCTTACATTTCAACTTATATAGCCATTTAGTGCCAATGGTCATTTTGCCCAGAGGCAAATCACATAAAGACCAAGTACCATTCTTCATAAGGTAATCATAATTTGATTGCATGGCAACCATCCAATTTTTTTTATTTTGTGCTTCATCAAAAGAAAAAGGCTCATTTTCATCACAAAGACTAGAGGCAACCATAGCATAGCAATCTGATGCAAAAGAAGCATTACGAGAGCTTGAACGAGTATGATATGATAGAGGTGCATCGAATTTGTTATTTCACAAAGTCTACACCAGCCATTTGGACATAGTTTTTGCCTCCTCTATATCAACCCTCTCATCAAGAAGTGCATCATGTAAATCTACATCAAAATGAAATGATCAGCATCATCATGTGAAACCTGTAAAGGCTAAGGAATTGCCTCATTTGGATCAACACTTGACTGTCCACCCATAAAAAGAGGAAGAAAAGTCATACATGTCTTTGGAGCTAATTGATGCCTCCTTAGTACATGAAAGTAATGTTTGAATTGAATCTTCCACAAAAATAACATCACAACTAACCAAAATGTGTTTAGTATGTGGATGATATAGGCAATAACCTTTGCTTTCAAAATTGTACCCAAAAAAAATACGTTATACTGATTTATCATCTGATTCTTTGCGTTGTTGTTCAGGTAGTAATGCATATTCTAGACAACCAAAGATACGTAGCTGAATAGCACATGGCTTGGGACCATTCCAAGAATCATATGGAGTGATAGACTATAATGCTTTGGTGGGACACCTATTAAGTACATATGTTGCACACATAATAGCGTCAAGCTAGAAGCTATGTGGTAAAGCTTGACTTTTGACCATACATCTCACCATCTCTAGAAGTGACATGTTCTTCCTTTTCATAACTTCATTCTATATACGTGTATATGACACTATACACTGATGTTTTATCCAGCATTTAGCCAGAAATGCATTAAAATCAGAAGACATGTATTCCCCCCCTCGATCAGAACGGAGGGTGCCTATTTTACATGCTGACATATTTTCAACCAATACCAAAAACTGTTTGAAGCACATGTTGGAGTTAGACGTCTGCGGAAGCATGCGAACAACACAAGGAAGAAGAAGAAGCTTGGAGCTCAACACACAATACTGAATGTATTACCACTAGAATGTACAAAAATAAGTAGTCCGTTAGGGCAATAGGGGTATCTACAAGCCGGGGGAAAAAACCTCCTAAAGAGGGAAAAAAGTGCCCCGGTGGTCCTAGTGTGTTCACACACATCACTACCTAAATATATCAACAAATCCCCCCTCGAAGTGATGCGGTGAATAAGGAGTTGGCACTCATGTATAAGGAAGTGCCAAGCTATGTGGAAATCACTCCACAAAAGGAAGTAAGCCCAAAGCTTTGCGGAAAGCTTCAAACTTCTCCCTAGGTAGATCCTTCGTGAAAAGGTTTGCAATGTTCTCCTGCATGGGCACATATGCGAAGCTGCTCTCCCCAGCAGAGAACCTCTCCCTGACATAATGATAATGCACCTCAATGTGCTTAGTGCGAGCATGGAACACAGGATTCCTTGCAACTGCCAATGTGCTCTGACTGTCCGTGCAGATGGTGGTGGCAAAAGACTGACCAACACCCAAATCAACCACAAGGCGTCTGAGCCACACACACTCAATAGTCGCTGTGAAAGTTGCCCTATACTCAGCCTCACAACTGGAAGTGGCCATAGTAGGCTGCTTCTTGCTCAACCAAGATATACATGAGCTACCAAGCATGAAACAAAAGCCACTTGTGGACACACGAGTGTCATAGCAACCAACCCAATCAGAGTCAAAAAAAGCATGCAAATTTGGCAGTAGTGATCCCCCCTTGGGATAAAGCAACCCAAGTAGCCGAGTACCACTCAAGTAGCGAAAGATGCACTTAACCACCTGCCAATGCTTGACTTCTGGGCAATGCACAAACCTGCTCATCTATGAGACACAAACTGAATATCTGGCCGAGTAATGCATAAGTAAATCAGGCACCCAACAGCCTACTGATAGAGAACAACATCAAATGCATCTCCAGCATCATGAAGACTCAATCGTAAACCTGTCTCCATAGGAGTGGCAACAGTCTTACAGTCTTCAAGGCCAAAATGTTGCAATAATGTGTCAATATATTTCATTTGACACAAAGCCATTCCACCATCAACTTGCATAAACTAAATCCCCAAATAGTGATGCAAATGCCCCAAATCAGACATCTCAAATGAGGCATGCAAATCAGCCTTAAAATCAACAATATGCTTCTCAATAGGACCAGTGAGCAGCATGTCATCAACATAGACAACAATGATCAGAAGCACATCATTAGCACGCTTAACATATAAGGTGCTCTCAATTGGACTGTTCTCAAAACCATGTGCAACCAGATAGGCATGTATCTTCTCATACCATGCACATGGTGCTTGCTTTAAACCACATAATGCCTTCTTTAACCTGCACACCTGGTTTTCATGCCCTTTCTGCACAAAGCCACGGGGCTAAAAAACATACACTTCTTCATGCAAGTCACCATTCAGAAATGCAATTTCAATGTCCAACTGATGTACATTCCAAGCATGATGGGCTGCAAGTGCACAAATGCTCCGAGCCGTAGTCATACGGCATGTAGGTGCAAAGGTCTCATCAAAATCAATGCCTCTTTCCTATGCATAACCCTTTGCAACAAGCCTAGCCTTAACCTATCAACTGTACCATCAGGTTTACACTTCAGCTTGTATATCCACTTAGTGCCAATGGCCTTCTTGCGAGGAGGCAAGTCACATAAAGACCAAGTACCATTCTTCATTATTGCATCATATTCAAATTACATAGCAGCCATCCAATTTTTTTGTGCTTCATCAAACGAAACAGGCTCAGTCTCATCACAGAGACTAGATGCAGCCATAGCATAGCAATCTAATGCAAAAGAGGCACTATGAGAGCCTGATCGAGTACGATATGACAAAGATGCCTCTAATTTGCTATCACGCAATGTTTGCACCAGCCATTTTGGCATAGTTCTTGCCTGCTCAATATTAGCTCTCTCATCAATAAGTGCATCATGTAACTCTGCATCAGAAATGGAATGATCTACAGCATCACATGAAACTTGCAAAGGTTGAGAAGTTGCCTCATTAGGACCAACACTAGACTGTCCACCTGTAAAAAGAGGCAGCAAAGTATCATACATGTCTTTGGAGCTGACAGATGTCTCCTTAGTACATGAAAGCAATGGTTGAATAGCATCTTCCATAAAAACATCATCATGACTGACCAGAATGTGTTTAGTCTGTGGATGATACAGACGATAGCCTTTACTTTCAGAATTGTACCCAACAAAAATACATTTTACTACTTTATCATCAAATTTTCTATGATGTTGTTCGGGCACTAATGCATATGCCAAACAACCAAAAACACGCAGATGAGCAACAGATGGCTTGCGATCATGCCAAGCCTCATATGGAGTGATAGACTGCAACACTTTAGTGGGACTCCTGTTAAGTACATATGTTGTACACATGACAGTCTCAAGCTAGAAACTATGTGGTAGAGCCTGACTCTTGACCATACACCTCGCCATTTCCATGAGTGACCTGTTCTTTCGTTCAACTCCATTCTATTGAAGTGTATACGGCACTGTACACTGGTGTTTTATCCCATGTTCAACCAGAAATGCATTAAAATCAGAAGACATATATTCCCCACTTGATCAGAACGGAGGGTGCCCATTTTACATGCTGACAGATTTTCAGCCAAAACCAAAAACTGTTTGAAGCACATGAACACTTTGACTTTGCCTTCAATGGATATACCCATGCATGCCTAGAAAAATCATCAATGAAAGTCACGAAGTAAAGATAATTTCCAAAAGAAGGTGTTTGCATAGGACCACAGACATCACTATGTACACACCGCAATTTTTGAGTAGCCTGAATTGAACCATCTTTTGGAAAGGACGAACGCTGCATTTTGCCCAAAATACAGCTTCACAAACATGTTTTCCAGGTGCCTCAAGTTTGGGCAAAGAGGACACCATTTCAGATTTCTGCAGGCGTAGCAAACTAGCAAAATTCAGATGACCAAAGCGGGCATGCCAAAGCTTTGCATCTAACATAGCCATGTACTGCACATGCTAAATCATTTAGAGATCTTTCATAGTCTATGAGCTTATACAGCCGACGACATAAAATGCCAGAAGCAATAATCACGTTGCCATTTGATAGATCATGAACAATACATCTATCATCAACAGTTTTCACAACCAAGCCAATCTTGGCTAATGCAGAAATTGATAATATATTTTTCTTGATCCCTGGCACAAACAAAGCATCTGAAAAAGTGAAAGAACTACCGTCAGCAGTAGTCAAAATGAGCTTACCAACTCTCATAATAGGATAAGAGGAGTTGTTGGTGCATGTAACAGTATTCCTTGTAGGGGAAGGCTCGAGTGAAGAGAAGAAACTGTGCTGCAAGGTAATATGTTTGGTTGCCCCAGTGTCAAAGTACCAAACATCTGAGTCTACTGCACACATGCACTGCTCATGAGAAGATGGGTCAAAACTACAAACAGTAGTAAACGCCCATTATTCTTCCTTCATAAGATTAGCAGACTCTGTTTTTGGTGTAGAGGCCTCTGTAACAACCATTCCAACCTCTTTCTTCTTTGCCTCTTTAGCAGCTAGTTTTGGACAGTTCTTTATGATATGATCATTTCCTTTACGATACTTGCAAAACAATTTTTGCTTTTCTGATTTCTTTTCATCTTTGTCTTCCCTCTTCGATTGTACAGAATTAGTAGATTTATGCTTACTAATTGAAGAGCTCCATTTTGCTTTGCCTTTTGACTAACTAGGAATGCTTGATCTGCAACACGCATAATGGACCTGTTCTGCTTGGACTGATCCTCCTCCAACAAAACAAAGACTAACTCCTCAAAAGACAAGGCATTTGGATTGCCTTTCATCATCAACCGAAGAGTAGAAGCAAAACTCTAATATGAATCAAGAAGACCATTCAGAACTGTCTGCACAAGTGAACTATCTGGTATAACCTCATCAACAGAAATCAACTGTTCCATCAAGTCTTTGATCTTTGTTAGGAAATTGTCCATAGAATCACATTCGTTCATATGCTCACTCTCCAACTGTTAAGCAACATGAGCCTCATTCATAGCTTGGTACAATGTGGTAAGTGTATCCCAAGCATCCTTAGCTATTCTGCAAGAGCGAATGTGAGGAATAATGGCACGTTTGATAGACAAAGCTATCAATGCATGTGCCTGGGAATCTCTGCCATCCCAACGAATCTGCTCTACAGTAGGTGTAGTAGAAACCGCAACATGAACAAGAATATGCAAAACATCATCATCTTCCACACCCTCTACATCAGCTTCAGTACCTACAGTTGTAACAGTTGCAGGTGTGATAGGACATTTTTCAACACCCTGCACAATGTTCCATAGTCCTTTTGCAACCAATACATGTCGCATCATATAAGCCCATAATAGGTAGTTGGTACCATCCAACTTATCCTCAACATCCAACATACGGAATACATCACTGCTTTCAGCCATGGCCAGTGACTAAAATACCTTGATGCAAAAAATTGACTCTATCTCAAAAAGTTGAACAGAACAGCCAAGACAAATTCTTCTAGATCTGTAGCAGACTTCGAGACGCTTATACTGGCGAACCGAAATTGGTATTTACCTTTGGCACAAAAAGATGAAATAGCATGCACAAGCACTACGATAGTGCGCTCGGAGGCCGAAACGAGCCCACAGGAGTATGCTCACCGAAATTCGTGTGATTTTGAGACTACAACCGGAGGAGTGTTGACGACACCCTAGATGAAGCGGTGACCTGCTCTGATACCAATTGTTGGAGTTAGACGTCTGCGGAAGCATGCAAACAGCACAAGGAAAAAGAAGAAGCTTGGAGTTCAACACACAATACTGAATGTATTACCACTAGAATGCACAAAAATAAGTAGTCCGTTAGGGCAATAGGCATATATACAAGCCGAGGGAAAAAAACCTCCTAAAGAGGGAAAAAAGTACCCCAGCGGTCCTAGTGTGTTCACACACATCACTACCTAAATATATCAACAGCTCATAAATACTTTGGACTTCGCTTTCAGTGGAAAAATCCATGCGTGCTTGGAAAAATCATCAATAAAAGTCAGGAAGTAAAGGTAGGTCCCAAAAGAGGATGTTTGCATCATACCACATACATCACTGTGAATAAGTTACAATTTCTGAGTAGGTCAAACTAAACCATCTTTTGGGAAGGAGGAACACTGCATTTTGCCCAAACTACAACCTTCACAAACATGTTTACAAGATGCCTCAAGTTTGGGTAGAGAGGACACCATTTTCAGATTTCTAGAGGTATGGCAAACTAGAATAATTCAAATGACCAAATCATGCACGTCAAAGCTTTGCATCTGATATAACATGAGAATCTTGAACTACACATGCTGAATCATTAAGAGATTTTGCATAATCTATGAGCTTATACAACCCATGATGTAAAAATTCCAGAAGGAATAATAACATCACCATTTGAGAGATCATGAACTATACATCTGTCATAAAAAATTTTCACAACCAAGCCGATCTTGACTAATGATGAAGTTGTTAGATATGCTCAATATTCCACCCTCATGTGACCACAAATGATCTATGGCGCTCTAAGTTGTAAGGCCCCCATTATGAGGAGAAGCCATTATGAGAGCCCGGACATTTGTGGAACCCTAACTTCCAAGTTAGATGAGGTCTATGTGTGACCATTGATGGTTGTAGATGATCTTTGTGAGCCTAGCCGTTAGGTTAGGTAGGGCATAAACTTCCAGGCCATTAGGTTGCCATTTAAGGTGAAAATAAAGGCCCTGTGGCGTTGCGCGGTTTCCCCATAGAACCTTAATGGGGGGAGTGCAGAGGGGGGCTTGCCCCCTTCTGCGGGGTCTGGGGGGCCTATCCTCCCGGCCCGTAGGGCCGAAATGGTAGGACTTTTGGTCGTGGAGATATTGTCGGATCATATATTTTAACGACTATTTTGTATCTCCCGACTACATTTATGTATACCGAACCGCATTGTAAAAGCTATATAAGCACGGCCCAGTTGAGCTTTACATAGCATTGCGCACTAGTAAGCCCTTCATCTAGAGTCTGTCTAGATCGCCATCTAAGCTCCACATTGGGAGCACACGGGTGGACAATACCATCATTATAACTGCATTACGCTCGGCAATCTGAGAATTTGAGTTCTCTATATCTCAACCTGTGTCTATCTTTGTCTGCGTTTTTCTCTAAACTCTGTCTACAGGTCTATTCCGCTGTGCTGTTATTTTCTTACATGGTATCAGAGTTCAGGAGGCTCTAAGTGGTGCAGAAGCAGAAACACAGAGGTTGCAGAGGTCTAAACAACAAAAGAGAGAAGATGTCAAGCGGTGCATCATCATCTACGACTGGGGGCCAAGGTGGTTCATCAACAAGAGTAGGTGGCACACAAGCAGGGGCAGCAATGATGCCAGTCATCCCAACATTGCGGATATGGCCACCAACCTTCACAGAAGGTAAACTTGATGGTACGAACTACACCCTGTGGAAGTTCAAAATCACTTCTATTCTTGATTCGTATGAGCTTTTGGAGACTGTTCTTGGGACTGATCATGAGCCCCAAGAAAGACCTGATCCAAATAATCCTGGTCGAATGATTCCTCCTGATGCTAATCTTCTGTGGTACATATTCCTCAACAGAACGGTGTTGCAGAATGTCGAAATCGAACCATCATGGAGATGGCAAGGTGCATGTTGAAAGGAAAGGGTTTGCCTAATCAATTTTGGGCAGAGGCTGTCAACACTGCTGTCTACATCTTGAATCGAAGCTACACCAAGGCACTTGATGGAAAGACTCCACAAGAAGCCTACACTGTTAAAAAGCCTTCCGTTTCCCATTTCAAAGTATTTGGAAGTGAATGTTATGTACATATTCCAGATAGGGAGAGAAACAAGCTTCAACCAAAAAGCATCAAATGTATCTTCCTAGGGTACAATGACGATAAGAAGGCTTATAAGCTTTATGACCCTGAGGCTAAGAAGATCATGGCGAGTTGTGGTGTGGTGTTTAAGGAGGAGCAGCCACATGCAGTGAAGGAGGAAAAGAGAGCTTCCACTTTATCATCAGGCGAAGGGGCAATCCACTATGAACCGGTCCCAAGAGCTATCCCTTCTACACAAGAGAAGGAAGCATCATCTTCAGATGATGAGTCTATAAGTCACCAACCTGCCGACACCCAAGTGGGCAAACCCCATCCCACAGTCACTAGAACAGTTTGCAGATGGACCGAGGCGATCACAGAGAATAGAGGAACAGAGACGGGCAAACACCCATATTGTAAACACAACCTTGATGGCTGATCTCATTCAAGAAGAAGCAAATGAACCAACCAATGTGGAAGAGGCACTCCATGATCCAAATTGGAGGGTTGCCATGCAAACAGAATACAACAATATCATGAAGAATGGAACTTGGGAGCTAGTGGATCGACCCCCAAAGCGTAAAGTCATTGGCACCAAGTGGGTTTGGAAGCTAAAGTACAAGGCTAATGGTACTCTAGAAAAGTATAAAGCAAGACTTGTTGCACAGGGCTATTCACAAGTTGAAGGCATTGACTTTTGTGAATCATTTGCCCCGACTGCAAGAATGACTACTATCCGAGTAGTACTAGCTATGGCTGCACATAAGCATTGGCCAGTCTATCGCATGGATGTCAAGTCAGCGTTCCTAAATGGAGACCTCAAGGAGGAGGTATATGTGTCTCAGCCACTAGGGTTTGAGGCTCCCAATTCAGAGAACAAGGTATGTAAGCTGAAGAAGGCATTATATGGGCTAAAACACGCCCCTAGAGCATGGTACCAGCGGATAGATAAGTATCTCTTGGATCTAGGTTTCAAAAGATGTGCTTCTGATGCTAACTTGTATGTTCTAAAGAGAGGAGGGAAGACAATTGTGCTTGTACTCTATGTAGATGACCTTGTGATTACAGGAAATGATGATGCTCTTCTTCAACAAACAAAAGATGCCCTGAGTTCAAAATTTGAAATGACAGACTTGGGCTTAATGCATTATTGCTTAGGTCTTGAAGTTTGGCAGGAACTAGGGAAGATTTTCATCTCTCAACAAAAGTATGCAAGGCAGATATTGAAGGCATTCGACATGGAGGATTGCAAGGAAATTTCTACACCTATGGAGGTCAACACAAAATTATCTATTGAAGATACTTCATCTCTAGTGGATATTGGAAGATACAGGAAATTAGTTGGAAGTCTCATCTAGTTGTGCAATAGCAGACCAGACATCTCTTATGGTGTTGGAGTAGTAAGCAGGTTCTCTAATAAGCCTTGCCAAACTCATTGGAAGGCAAGCATGTGGATACTCAGGTATGTGAAAGGAACTACTGGTTATGGTATTCTTTAGGAAGAAGGATCATCTCTGGTTGGATACTGTGACTCAGATTGGGCAGGAGATATTAATACCAGAAAATCAGTTTCTCGATATTGCTTTTCTTTAGGATCAGGGATTTTCTCTTGGATTAGTAAGAAGCAACCGACTGTAGCGTTATCTTCTACTGAACCTGAGTACAAAGTTGCATGCATTGCAGCATTTGAAGCAGTATGGTTGAGGAGGATCCTATGGCACATAGGAATACAAGGATAGGAGGCTACAGAGTTGAAGTGTGACAACCAAAGTTGCATGGCCATCGCCAAAAATCCTGTTTTCCATGCACGTACCAAGCACATAGAAATCCAGTATCACTACGTGCGTGAGTTGATTGAGGACGGGGTCATGGAGATAATCTATTGCCCTACTGAAGACAATGGAGTAGACATCTTCACCAAGGCTCTTGGGAGAGAGCAACTTCTTCGACACTTTCCAAAGCTTGGGATTGGACCAAGGAGGTAGTTCACCATCGGGTGGACATTGAGGGGGGGGTGTTAGATATGCTCAATAATCCACCCTCATGTGACCACAAATGATCCATGGCACTCTAAGTTGTAAGGCCCCCATTATGAGGAGAAGCCATTATGAGAGCCCGGACATTTGTGGAACCCTAACTTCCAAGTTAGATGAGGTCTATGTGTGACCATTGATGGTTGTAGATGATCTTTGTGAGCCTAGCCATTAGGTTAGGTAGGGCATAAACTTCCAGGCCATTAGGTTGCCATTTAAGGTGAAAATAAAGGCCCTGTGGCATCACGCGGTTTCCCCATAGAACCTTAATGGGGGGAGTGCAGAGGGGGACTTGCCCCCTTCTGCGGGGTCTGGAGGGCCTATCCCCCCAGCCCGTAGGGCCGAAACGGTAGGACTTCTGGTCGTGGAGATATTGTCGGATCATATATTTTACCGACTATTTTGTATCTCCCCGACTACGTTTATGTATACCGAACCGCCTTGTAAAAGCTATATAAGCACGAACCAGTTGAGCTTTACATAGCATTGCGCACTAGTAAGCCCTTCATCTAGAGTCTGTCTAGATCACCATCTAAGCTCCACATTGGGAGCACACGGGTGGACAGCACCATCATTGTAACTGCATTACGCTCGGCAATCTGAGAATTTGAGTTCTCTATATCTCAGTATGTGTCTATCTTTGTCTGTGTTTTTCTCTCAACTCTGTCTACATGTCTATTCCGCTGTGCTGTTATTTTCTTACAGAAGTAATAACATATTTTTCTTGATCCCTGGCATAAATAAAGCATCTGACAATGTGAAAGAACTACCATGAGCAGTAGTCATAATGATCTTACCAACTCCCATTACAAGATAAGAGGAGTTATTATCGCATGTGACAATTTCCCTATAGGGACAAGCTCAAGTGAAGTGAAGAGAATGTGCTGCGAGGTAATATGTTTGGTTGCCCCACTATCAAAGCACCAAACATCTAAGTTTATTGTAGACATACACATTTCATGCGAAGATGGCTCATAATTGCAAACAGTGGTAAACACCCATTCTTCATTTTGCACAGGATTGGCAGACTTTGTTTTAGGCATAGAGGCCTGTGTAACAAACATTCCAATCTCTTTTTGCTTTGCCTTTTTTGCAGCTAGTTTCAGAAAATTCTTTATGACATGATAATTTCCTTTACTGCATTTGCAAAACATTTTATACTTTTCTATTTTCTTATTGTCTTTCTCTTCCTTTTTCAAGTGTGCAAAATTACTAGATTTGTGCTTAGTAGTAGATGAGCTCCAGTTACCTTTGTCCTTTTGACTAGCCAAGAAAGCTTGATATGCTACATGTATGATGGACCGATTCTGCCTAGAATGATATTCCTACAACAAAACAGAGAACAATTCCTCAAATGTTAAGGCATTTGGATTGCCTTTCATCATCAACTAAAGAGTAGAAGAAAAATTCTAATATGAATCTAGAAGACCATTCAAAACTATCTGCACAAGTGAACTGTCTTGCAAGACTTCATCGGCAAAAATCAAACGTTCCTTCAAATCTTTGATCTTTGTCAAAAAATTGTCCGTAGAATCTCCTTCGTTCATATGTTCACTTTCCACTTATTTTCGGAGGTAAACAACACGAGCCTCATTTCTTGCGTAGTACAAAGTGATAAGTGTAACCCAAGTATCCTTCGCTGTTTTGCAAGAGCAAATATGAGGGATAATGGCATGTTTGATAGACAAGGCTATCAATGCATGTGCCTAAGTATCTCTACCATCTCAACGAAGTTGCTTTGTAGTAGGTGCAACAGGAATTGCACGATAAACATGAACCTAAAGATCATCATCTTCAATGCCATCTACATCACCTTCAATAACTATATTTGTAGGTGTAGTAGGTCATTTTTCAACACCTTGCACAATATTCCACAGTCCTTTTGTGACCAATACATGATGTGTTGTCAGGATCTTGCTCACGTGCATACAGAGATTACAGACGCAGAAAAACACACAGAAAATAGAGGCAACAAGAGACGAGACCGAACGCAAGATTGGGTGCAATCTCCCCCCATGCACTCTGTTTCGACATTCCACAGAGTGCATGTTTTTATAGGAATTTTGATTACGTCGAAAAGAGTGGTTACAAGAGGGCGGCTTTGAAAAGTAGGCATGAAACTAAAAGTTAGTAACTTTTACAGAAAGCCATTACTTTGAATAACAGAAACTGCGGTCTACAACGACCCTTATTCTAACCGTTACTTTTCTAACAATAGAACCTTCTACGCAGGTTTATTTACAAGTTAAATAATAATTATTCGGATTATTGATGTCCGCCCTTTCACGCCTTGCACGCTCCTCATGAACCTTCAGCTGCTATATCAGAAACATATTAATACATTAATAATATAACACTTTATCAATGCATTGTTCAATAATATACAACATGCCTCCCAGTTGACAAGCAACTGACCTCAGTTGATAAAATAAGTTAACACTCTAACAATAACAATGCAGTGTGCAACATATTCCATGTGACAATCCAACAATGCATTGGCTATTCTATATGTCAATCCAACAATGCATTGCCAACATCTTCCATAATACATTAATAATTTAACACTCCAACAATTACTTGTTCAACATATTCCATAATTCATAACATGCCCCTCAGTTGAAAAGACAACTGACCTCAGTTGATAAAATAATAAACATGGATAGCCAGTCACATGTTTCATCATGGAATGAAAAAAAAACATAGGCATGTTCCATGTAAAAACACATGCATGGAAATGTTCATGGAGGTGTTAAGTTATTAAAAGTATCTGTGAGATGTTGACATAGTCTTTCTAATGAATTTGGGCAAGCCAAAACTTGAATATGCTCCTATGGACTAAATTCAATATGTAAATGCATCACAATTATCAAACATGTAGGGTAAACTTTAAAGGTAGAAATGAATCCTTAAACTCGTCTTGAAAAGCCTTCCAGGTGCGTGGACAATATGCACTATGACAAAGATCATTCCACCATTGCTGCGCTCTTCCTACCAAATAATTAGTGGCAAACTCGATTTTCTTATTTTCTGAATATAACTTATCGGAAAAGAAATCGTTGAATAGGGATAGCCATGATAAGACAAAGCGGCCATCTTTTCGTCCGTCGAATTGAAGCATAGCATAACGTCCTTGTATGGCTTGTTGAAGTGCTTGAAGTTCTTGGTTCATAATCTCTAACTCTTGCTCGAATGAAACTCCAGGTAAAGGTGAATTACAGAAATCTTCCATGGTGATCTTGGACCCTTGCTCTCAACCTTGGTGTATTGAACCTTCTTGTTTGCAACCTTGGTGTCTCGATCCCGTGTTCTCAACCTTGCTTGGTATCTTGAACACTCAATCAAGTGCCACCCAAGGATTTTGAAGGAATTCACACTTCCAAGCTAGCTCATTGGAAAGTTCATTCCGAGAGCTTTCCAACGGTATATTACACGCCTCAATCCGACCTACGGATTGAGAGATACACTTGATTCTTTCTTGGGTCCAATCTTGAAATCGACGCGCGCGCCTTCCACAAGTAAGAAAGAGAGAGAACTTGAGTACAACTCCAAGAGATGTTGGAGTGGTCAAAGTACTTCCCTTGAAAGTAGGAGGTTGTGGGTTCAAATCCTCCTACCTTAGGGACTCTAAACCTCTCTATGACCACTCAAAAATAAAAATTGCCTCGCGCGTAGCCAATGGTCGCCAAGGGAGCCTTGGGTGCCAATGTTGCCAATGTATTGCCTAAGTTATTGCCTAAGTTCTTTGCCTTAGTCGACTCCTGGTTCTGGTTCTGGAACAGAAACCGAAACCGAAGACGAAGACGAAGACGAAGACGAAACAGAAACAGAAACCGAAGACGAAGATGGAGATGGAGATGGAGATGGAATCGGAATTCAGAATCACGAACAGAGAATAGAACCCTCTGTATTGACGCGTGCAGAGCTCTGATACCACTGTTGTCAGGATCTTGCTCACGCGCATACAAAGATTACAGACGTAGAAAAACACACAGAAAATAGAGGCAACAAGAGACGAGACCGAACGCAAGATTGGGTGCAATCTCCCCCCATGCACTCTGTTTCGACAGTCCACAGAGTGCATGTATTTATAGGAATTTTGATTACGTCGAAAAGAGTGGTTACAAGAGGGCGGCTTTGAAAAGTAGGCATGAAACTAAAAGTTAGTAACTTTTACAAAAAGCCATTACTTTGAATAACAGAAACTGCGGTCTACAACAACCCTTATTCTAGCCATTACTTTTCTAACAATAGAACCTTTTACGCAGGTTTATTTACAAGCTAAATAATAATTACTCGGATTATTGATGTCCGCCCTTTCACGCCTTGCACGCTCCTCACGAACCTTCAACTGCTATATCAGAAACATATTAATACATTAATAATATAACACTTTATCAATGCATTGTTCAATAATATACAACATGATGCATCATATATGCCCATAATGGGTAATTGGTACCATCCAACTTATCTTCAACAACCAAGATACGGAATACATCATTGCTTTCAGTCATGGCCATTGACTAAGATACCTTGTTGCAAAAAAATGACTATATCTCAAAAAGTTGAATAGAACTACCCCATCAAGTTCTGCTAAGCCTATAGGAGACTTTGAGCCGCTTGTAGTGGCAAACGGAAACGTATATATATGTTTGGCACAAAAAGTTGAAATTGCCTGCACAGACACTGCCAAAGTGCATTCAGAGGCAAAAACGAGCTCTGATCAAAATTTTGACACCATACAACGAAGCCCTTTCAAATTCCTAATCACCCTGAGTATGCTCACCAAATATTATGCGATTTTGAGACTGTGATCAGAGAGGTGTTGACGATGCCCTAGATGAAGCGGTGACCTGCTATGATACCAATTGTTGGAGTTTGAGGTCTATGAAATCACACAAACATTACAAGGAAGAAGAAGAAGCTTGGAGCACAACACATAAGATTGAATGTATTACCAAGTGAATGTAGAAAGATAAGTAACCCGTTTGGGTAATAGGCGTATATACAAGCCGAGGGGAATTAACCTCCTAAAGAGGGAAAAAAGTGCCCTGGCGGTCCTAAGTGTGTTCACACACATCATTACCCAAATATATCAACAGGAATATATAAATTTATATGATCACAAAATAAGAATTATGGAGTAAAAAAATGTTTACTTATGGTGAAAATTATAAATAAAATGCACAAGGATTTATGATGGTTAGAAACAAAATCAATTGAAAGTGAGGTCTATGTTTTAAAAGTATATGAAAAGTGTGGATGTTCTTCACTAGTTTTGTGCAAAAATAGAGAGCATATGACATTATCTAGAAAGAAAATAGAAAATTCTCATGAAAACCAACGTGATGGAAATCCATGAGGTGAAAGAGGCACAAATATGGGCAAAAAGAAGAGTGTACACTAGTGGTCTATTAGTATATAAGTGAGGAGAGATTTAGTAGCACGTTTTCTATTTTTTTCATCATTCAAAAAACTTATACATCCTATAATAGGCCACAAAATGAACACTATACAAAAACTCTAAAGATATTTGCTATTCTAAACTGAGAATAAAGATGGTCCTTTGATATGAGGGTTCTTTCAGGCCTGATGAAAAAAGTAAATAGAAGATCAATCTTCTAAAGAAAACCTTCTACATGGATTTAAGGACTCCCTCGAAAGGCCTTTTTGACTCCATATTCAACTCTATTTCTACCATATTCCCTCTATCTCACTTAAAACTAGTAATGTACAATTACTATTACAGAGCACCACCACATAACATAGCTAAAATTGTTTTATCGTTAATTCTTTTAATGCTAGCGGCTAACGAGCTTAAAAAAAAGCATTAGCTTAGCTTTAAAAAACAAAAAAAAATGCTATAGGCTAACTTTTTTTAATGGCTATAGCTAATTCACGTAAAAGCTTTTGCGTTGTTCTTTTAGTAGAGAAGTCAGACACGAAGCATGTAATATTAGTGCAAACAAAATATTCGTCGTTCTATTGGGCAAGGTACCAGGCAACACTCTTGAGGTTCGTGGAGGTAGAGCAGCTGCGCAGACAAGATGTCGGGCATGGGAGATGGTTACGTGGGCACAGCCCAGGATGCCGCTCGCATTCGGCGTCTGGAGAAGCAAAGAGAGGTCGAGCGCAGGAAGATCCAGGAGCTGAAGAACAAATCTTCTGGTGGCCAAACTGGTCTCCTTCAGTTCGGTTCCGGCACGTCTGAGGTAGGAGCAACCCCAAACTTCCTCTTCCTTTTCCGCACTGCATGCAAATCCATCCTTTTCCTCATTTCTCTGTTTTCCTTCACGTATAGTTCCTTACGCACAAAAATATTGTGGTAGGCAACCTCTTCAGGAACGATCATTCTTCAGATAAAAGGGTTAAACTGATATTTGCACTTCAACACTACCTGCGTGCGCGTTAGCATCTTGTTTACTTTGTAGATATGCATTACGATATATACTTAAGGAATCGAGATAAAATTGGAGTCCATCAACATTTTAGTTGGGATGATGCACATGGGTCTCCGTATTCCGTACTTAGTAGTACATTTGGATAAAATGGTTCTCTCTCTCTCTCTCTTTCTCTTTTTCTCTATCAGCGATTCTCTCCCTCTTTGAGTTACATGAACGCTCATTTTAGCGAAACAAAAATAAGGAAAAATAACACGTAATGGTCTTTTTCCCACTACGAATGCTTACTTACTTTTAAACATGGTTGAGAACTAGCATGCATGGAAGGATTTATTTGAGAACTCTTTGAATATTTTTTGATTCATTTTGATTAAAATGGGATTCATTAAAAATCATTTTGACTATTTACAGATTTTGGAGACAGCATTCAAGAAAGAAACTGTCGGTCTAGTGACAAGGGAACAATTCGTTGAGAAGGTACATGAATTTCTGCCGTGCAAACATTCACACTTCATAGAGGCATTAAAGTTCATTCTGATTAAGTGGATTGTATTCAAAGAATCTCAAGTATTTAAGCATATTCTTCAACAATATAAGGATAAAATACAAGAGAATAGATCATCTTAGTGTTTTATTCTTCCATTCGACCTTTAATATTGTTTGTTTTAAATTTGTACTTATGCTGAGAAAATTTAATGGTTAGGTGAAGTTTGAACCTCTCTTGACTTAGTTATTGCATTTAACTAAAAAAAATGTGGGATTTTTATGTCTCTATGAACATTTAAGTTCATTTGAAATTTTAGCTTGCAGTCTGTAAATTGAGAAGCAGAAATTGCGTTTTCATGTGGATTTTTGACATTATGCGCCTTTGAAAAAGCCTGGTCCATGTGCACATTGGCATTGGCATAAGTTAAATGATCTAGTTTCTAGACTCCAAGAGTACACACTAAGCTATTTTTAAAGGAAAATACCTCAACCTTTTGACATACTTCTCTTCTGTTTGTCAAACACCTTTTGAAGGATAAATTCCGGTTTGTATATAACGTACTTGTTATTCTTTGACTTCCATTTGTTACTACTTTGTATGGGACTTTTAAATTAGGACAAAAATGGTAGGGCAAGAATGGAAAAAAAAAAGGTTAAACTTTCCATGCACCATCTTATTCTACTGAAAGTGAGCTTTCCATTCATATATAAACACTTCACCATCAAGCACCTCTAACCATGGAAAACTCAAATTGTAATTTTGTTCAAAGTCAACTTCCAATAAAAATTCAACAAAAACAGTCCAAAAGTAATTAAAAGAGATATATCATATTATCTCATATGTCACATGCGCAAGATTGAAAAGCCAATGAAACTTCCACATCAGCCTCCAACCATCATATGTGATAGAATAAGAACTTAAAAAAGCTTTTCATCAAGTCTTTCTCTCCTCGTTGATACTCATAAATACTCAAGACTTGGGCACGCCGCATACTTATGCATCAATTATTGTTGGGGGATTCCAACCTGACTAAATTAAGTGGCTTGCTGCAGTACAGCCTTGCACTCGGGCATCCTCTCAAGATGAAGCATTGCTCACACTTGCATTGATGACTTGCAAGTGTCCTCCGTGGGTAGCATTCTAGTCACAATAGTTTGTCTTCTCTTGGTTGAAGTTGGATTAATAGCATACAATGTGCAATAGAGATTGTATTACTCGTTTTATCTTTACTTTAGCTCTCTAACTCTCAATAGAGACTCTATTAGGGAATTGTCAATACTACATATTAGCCAACAACCACTTCTCTATGCTTACACACTTAGCATATGCATTTTTGTTCACTCTCTTTTCACTCTTCATTTTTCTTCTTTTTCCATGTGTTCCAAGATCTTTGCCTTGGACATGTAGTCCACTTTCCCATTCTCTCCACTTTCTCACTCTTTGGCACACACACTTTCCAACTCTTTGTATACTTTATGATGCTTTTGAACTTCAAGTGATCTTCAAGAATTGATCCTATTATGTTTTGTAGTGACCTTAGACAAGTGATTTCAAAAATAAAAAAATTTTAATGGAGAACCAAAAACATGTACTTTTTGTAGAATACGTATTCACTTTGCACTTTTGATATTTGATAATTTCAAGATGCACATATAAAGGACGGTTAACATGGACCTTCGAGACTCTTCAAAAAACTTGCAATTAAACTCCGCCAATGAACAATTGTGAGCATGTAATTTGTGCACTACTTGTGCACCCACATTGACCATGACACACCCAATGGTCATATGTACATCACCTGTGCACCCCTTGACACGGGTGCAAGCTCAACTATTATGATTGCCTCTATTTGCTTTATAAAGTGGTGGTTATGAGCGATCAACTCTTGGAGAAGCCTTTGAGTATTTCTTCATCAGCCTAGGAGTGTATGTGTGCTTGCTTGCTCTTGCACAGTTGGAAGAGAAAAGTTAGGAGTTTTGAATAAACCTCTTCATAAGCCGGTACATGTTTAATCTCTTCATCAACACCCTTGGAAGACTCTCTTTGGGTTGTACGAGTTTTGTGAGAATTTAGAAAAGTGTTTTAGGTTTTATTTTCTTTTTGTACATACTCTTGGAGCACTTTTTATTTAATTAGAGTCATATGAATATTTTGATCTCTCTCTCTCTCTCTCTCTTTCTATCTATCTATCTATCTATCCATCCATCCATCCATCCATCCATCCATCAATCCATCTATCCATCTATCCGTTCGTCCATCTGTCTATCTATCTATGTGTCAATCTATCTATCTCTCTCTCTCTCTATCTATCTATATCTATCTATCTATCTATCTCTCTCTCTCTCTCTCTCTCTCTCTCTCTCTATATATATATATATATATATATATATATATATATATATATATATATATATATATATATATATATATATATATATATATATATATATATATATATACACATACATAGTTGTTTCTGATGGGTTTCTGACTTCTTACTTCTGACGCTTACCCGAGGTCTTACGGGTAAAGAAAAACGTTTTTGATGTTATCTGACGCCGCCAAAATTTTTGACCAAAAAAAAACAATAATAAAAAAGGGATATCATTAGCAATACCAAAATAATGCTATATATGTTGAATAGAATAGCAAATACCAAAACCATGCTGATATGATGTACAGTGTACTGTGCACTGAGTACATCATCGCATATATGATATGCATAATGTCATAGGAAAGTCATAAACCATAACAGAAACTATAGTGATGCATCATGCATCTGTCATCAATGATCCTCATCATCCTCATCCTCATCATGATCATGATCATCATCATCACCATCATCAACAACAATATCCTCTTGGGCAACAATATCCTAATGTGCATAGCTCTCCACAATGGTGTAAGAAGATGAAGAAGGGATCTCACCATCATGTTCTTGCAATGCAAGAAGTCTACTATCATCCTCTTCTTTCTCTATTATTTCTAATGTCACTTCCATTTTTTGAAATCCTCTTTCTTTGATTTTGCATACAAGATGGAAATTCGTATGAATATAAACCGGCTTTTCAACATTTCTTGGCTGCAATTTATTTCTCCTCTTTGTATGTATGAAAGAAAAGGTACTTCAATTCCTTTCATAAGGGGAAGCACAAGACGTTTGAGAAAGCACACAAAGATTAGGCACACTTGCCCCAAATGTTTCCTACCATTTCATAGCATTATGCATTCTACTTTCATCTTTTGGAATAGGCTGTGCAAATAAACCTTCCATAGACTTATACATGTCCATTTCATCAATTAAGACTCCTTGCTTTTTAATATCACCACATGTATATCTTTCAATGAGATCAATCCAACCTGAATGCACCTCTGAATCCAATTGTGGAGATTTACTTTTCCAAATAGGGTGAATCATATATGCTGCCTCATGAAGAGGTGAATGTAACATATTCCACCTTTCAACGCATAAATTATATATGAGACCCATAGTGGCCCCTTCTCTATCAGCCAAGTGCAAGACTTTCAAAATAGGAGCACATATTCTAACAATATCCCTTGCATGTCTCCAAAAAAATGCACTAAGGATAATAAAAGATACATCCTTCACCTTCTTGGTTCTAGCAACTTTTTTCCTTGTGTATTCTTGGCTAACCATCAAAGATCTCAAGCCATTGTACACTCTCTCATCAAACAAGTTTGACAATGCAAATCTAGTTTGTGCTTGCTTTACCAAGTCTTTGGTGCTATGTTTTTTGAATAAAGCAAGCACACTAGGCTTCATTGTGACAAATACCACAAGTTTTATAGCATTATCCAAAATAGACTTCACCCATTCCAAATGGCCAATATCTTCAAACAATAAATCCAAGCAATGGAAGGTGCATTGTGTATAAAAGATATGTGGCCATTGTTGCTCAATGAAATAGCCAACTCTTACACAATTAGATGCATTGTCCATGCATATTTGGACTACATTCTCTTGCCCCACATTCATTATGGCATCCTTCAAGATCTCAAATATGTATTCACTTGATTTAACCTCACATGAGGTATGCACATATTGCAAAAACATAGTGCCAAAAATGCAACTGACCATAATATTGATGTTTGGCCGATTTTTGGTACCAAACCAATCATCACATAAAATGTTGCATCCAAATAATTTCCATTTCTCACGTATTTCCACCAACTCTTTCGCTATGCATCTCATTTCTGCATTTAGCTCTTTTGCCCTCAATTGATGATATGAGGGGATCTTATAATTTTGTCCTACTCTTCCAACTTCATAAAGCGTTTGGATGAAATAGGGACTTGTAACTTTCCAAAAGGGAATATCTTTTGCAAAAAAGAAGCGTTGGACAGCTTTATCAGCCTCTTTTCTAGCTTGCATATCCCAAGCTTTATCCAATGCTCCCTTTCCACCTTTTGGTCTCTTGTGCCCACTTGATGGATCATCAAGTGCAATTTCATCATCAAATGATTCTCCTTTATTTTCCACATTTTCACATACATGTGAGGATTGTGATGGCATATCCATGTAACTCCCACTTTGTGATGAGCCCTTTGCATGCAACTTTCTACATGCATCTCTTACATGCTGAGCCTTGAGGTGCATGTTCACATTTTCCTACACCATATCCTGTTAAACCAAGGATATGTGCTCTTACTCTATTTGCACCGCCATCCCAAGAATGTGGACAAAATTTACATTTCACAGTCCAATTCCCTTCCGGCAAGGCCTTCGATTTTTCAACAAAGTCCCACTCTCGTCCTTCTTTGCGTGGCATCTACAAAAGATTCAAAAACAAAAAATTAGATCCAAATTATTAGAATGATGGATGTATGATATGTCATGTGATATGCATCATATATATTATAAATTACAATTCAAATTTGAACAGGATAGATGCATGATGCATCATGCATTCGTGCATCCATGAATTATTCATGATGCATCATGCATGAGTGATGAGCCATGCATCATGACCATGGAAGATGCATCATGCTTGAGCCTCGAATTAAATATATTAAATGTTGCTTCCTGCATATGTTTCAATGTACACAGTACATCATACATGTTTGATGACATGTATACAGCCTACATGATGAATGATGATGTCCACAGTCCATATGGCATAAGCTCACAGTCCATATGGCATAAGCTTGTTGCTCAGAGTCCAAAGCCCCTTACCTTGAAGCCCCGATATGTGCTCGAGCCTCGATCTACTTCCCAAATTCTGTCTTCGTGTATGTAGAGTGCTCAGTGGAGTGTAGAGTGCTCAAAATCGGTGGTGCAGGCTCGAGCTATAGCCTCAAGGCTCAGACTTCACTTCCGTAGCATTCCCTGGAGTAAAGAGAAGAATTGACCGATGACACTCAAAAAATACCCCCCTCTCTCTCTTTCTTTTCTTTTCTTTTCTCTCTCTCTCTCTTTTTTCTTTTCTTTTCTCTCTCTCTCTCTCTCTATCTCTCTCTCTCTTTCTCTCTCTCTCTTTATATATATATATATATATATATGTATGTATGTATGTATGTATGTATGTATGTATGTATGTATATGTGTGTGTGTGTGTCTATCGATCTATCTATCTATCTATCTATCTATCTATCTTTCTATCTATCTATCTATCTATCTATCTATCTATCTATCTATCTATCTATCTATCTATCTATCTACATAGCTTATTTGTGCTCTCTTGTTGGCCTAAACAATTTGGTATGAGTAGGATACTTGTTTAGGTACAAGGGAGTTCAACACATATTGACTTGGTCAAGAGCATTGACATATTGTCCAAATATGAAGCTCTCATTCCTCTTTTTTCTCTTTCTTACTTCCTACCACATTGCTTGACTTGCTAGCAAGTTGATCAATCATGGTCAACCTCTGTCAACTCTGATAAACTTTGTTCGGCAAAGTCAAACTTACAAAAGAAAGGTCAAATTTAGTTAAAGAAAGTGCTTTGACTCGAGGAGAAATGTACAATTTCTGATTTTTATTCAATTTATTGATGAATTTAATTTAGAGCTATTTTTGAACTCCCTAGTACTTGCTTAGTTGCAAGGTTGCCCTTCCAATCAATGCATGGAGAAGCCCTTCCAATTATCTCTTTTTGGAAAGAGATATGTTACACCTCATTTGTGTCTTTGTACAACATCCAAAGAAGCTTGGAGTAGACTCAAGGATTTCTTTTATTCACCAAATATTGCAATAAAACGATGCCCCAAGAGGCAATTACACAAGGTAGTTGTGTCTGAGAACACCTAACTAGAATCAAGGATCTAGTAAATCTATTGATCAACATAGATGGGACTCTTGATGATGAGGAACTTGTGACCGTAACTCTCATCTCGTTACTTAAATCCTATATGTCCTTTCTTAGAACATTTTCCATAACTGTTGTGACTTTTAGGAAACTACAAAATTTGTTCCTACAAGAATGATCTAGAATAAATCTATATATGAAGAAGTCTATGCAACACTTCTCCCTGGCTAGTAAGATGAAAGGGAAAGGTGGCAAAAGGAAGGGTAAAGTTAAGGGTAAGAGTAACTTTCTAGCCCAAGTACTCTTCGAAGAGTAGTCTCTCCAATTTTAGTAAAGATTTTGAGGAATTTAAGAGCCCCACATTTGATAAGAAAGACCTTTAAGAAAGGCAACAACTCAGATTGCAAGAGGCCTAGTCACTATATTGAAGAGTGCATGATTAATGGGATAAACAACTTAACAACGCACGAACGGTTGACAATATGTAGTCAGAAATCTTAAAATAGAACTTAATGGTGAGCAAATTAGTGGATGTAGTACTTAGATCATGAAGAAAATGCTTGTCAACCATTGGTAAGCTTTTGTCGATCTTGTTTAATTCTATGCAACATAGTCAAACTTCAGAATCCCCTTCCATCACCTTAATTCTAGGACCATTATTGAGCCTTTCACATTGCCATCACCCCAACTTCAATGTGTTTCTTCTACTCTTGAACCTTCAAAAACATTGACTGATACAAAGCTTCTAAAAGGATTCCAAGGTGGGTTTTACCTATACTCTCCGTGAATCTGGCTTTAAGAGATGTCTTGAGTACCAAACTCAAAAGAGAAGCTAGACTTACAGAAAGGAACTATGTTTGTGGTGATGATATTACCGATTTCATTTTGAGTATTCTTGAAGATGAAGTAGAACTAGGCAAGACATGTGAAGCTTTGAAAGATAAAAGGTGGGTTGGAACAATGAAAGATGAGTTGAAATCCATTGAAGAAAGAAGAACATGAGAATTATGTGAACCTCCTTCGGGTAAAAATCTTGATACAAAGTGGGTTTATAAAATTAAAAGGAAAGCATATGGATCTATTCAATATTGACAGGTTCAAAGTGAGACTAGTAGTCAAAGGTTTTGCACAGAAGAAAGGTATTGATTATGATGAAACATTCGCCCCAACCTCTTTTATGACTACAATTAAACGTGTTGTTAGTATAACTTTACATTTCTATTGAAAATTCATCAGCTTGCATAACTCTAAATTCTTCTAGATATAGAAGTCTTTAATCCCTAATTTTCAGCCTTCGCCCTCAATGAAAATCAGAAAGTTTCACAGACTTCCCAAGGAGCAGTACCTACTGAGCAGATCATAGTCATGCCAAATCATCCTCCTCTTATGGGGGGTGCAAGAAGTGCTTGCAGCCAGAAAACATCCAAGCACTCAGCCATGAACCATCTGAAAATGGTCACCGAGCCATTAACAATTATCTCTTAGTAAAGCTCCATCTGCCTCAGCCATATAAGGCCAAGCTCTTATCTCCTCATCATAATAAGGTGGTTGCTCCCACACAGCCCCCTCTACCCAGTCATCAACATGGACAGCCCATGCTGTTCTCCATCTTTCCTTGCAGTAGAAAGAAAGGCACAACCATGGCTTCCTACTTGGTGATGATGGAGAGAACCATGCATTCAATCTCCTACGTCCATGAATACAAGATGGAGAAACTTATCATTATATGATGTATCCAGCCATCGGCTTACATCCCATACCACTTTTGCATGAGAAGCATGTCAAGCTGAGCCAAGCTCTGATAGTTTTATGCATGCCACCTTGCCTTCATCCATACAAGTAAAGAGCTACTCTGATACCAAAATCAGATCCTTCAGGATCCTCTCTGGCACCTTCTAGAAAAGACAGGATACAAGCCATACTCACGAAACAATAGAAGGGGGAATATCAGAGTCACTTCCTAGCCATAGAACCGGACGCAAGACACAAGCCATACTCATGAACATTAGAAGGGCAGATAATAGACTCCCCCGAGTCTGGGAGTTTGCAGTACAATGGGCAGCCACCTCCAAGGACTGGTGTCCCATGCCACCGACCATTAATACAGATGTGGTGACGCTCTGCCAAGAGAGGCCAAGAGTTCAATGGTGGTAGATACCATGAATGACAAATGAGAGGTCTGAGTCCTATCAATAGGACAAGTGAAATGACCCAGCTCAACTAAAGCGGCCAGACCCGATACATACTACCTGGACAAACTCCTGGTTGGACACGTGCTACAGATACCCATCCAGATGTCCTAGAAAGGTGGAGATTTGCGATGTTGCTGTTGCTTGGTTGGTTGCTCCTGTTGTTTCCCCCATCTGATGAATGTTTGTTTTTATATTCCTTTTCAATTGGTTTGTAACCTTGATATTGCTAGAAATTGGATGTATGTAGATACTACTAGGACACCATAAATTCAGCAATTCTCCTTGAGACGTTCATGCCAAGCATCGCGTATCTGGTGCACTACCTTGGCATAGAAAGCCAACTTGGAAAAGTCCATGGGAGGATTGCCAACAATGTGCATGTGTGAAATTGAAATTATTATGATATTTAAAAAGATTTGCAAAAAGGAAAAAAAAAAACCCAGCAAAAGGGAGCCATTATACATTTTTTTTCCTGCTTTTTATTTTGGCTTGCTTTCCTCCATTGTAACATTAAAAATGCAAATGCTTTTTTTTTTTCTTTGGGGCCTTGGGGAGGTGTAAAAATGCCTAGCCTATATGTGATAAGTTTTAATGCTGGCATGCGTTATTTCAGCGAGTTAACCTACGGAGCAAAATAGAGGAGGAGGAGAAAGAAAAGCAGCAGAAACTTGCTCAAGAGTGAGTGTATACTCAAGCTTATGGAGTAACTTCATTCTCATTATGGTTTCTGTACATATCATGGCATTTATTATTTCATCCGTGATTGGTAGGGAGGAAGAGAAATTACTTCTGAAGCGGAAGAAAAGAAGAGCAAAGGGTCCTTCACGTTTATCTTTCATTGATGAGGTAGATGCTGATGCAGATGAGGAAGAAAATGGGCTTACTGGTATGATTTCAAATGAAAATGATTGAATCTGCTTAGATAATCAACAGAAGATTCTAAATAAATTTAAAATGATCGTACATAATTGTGTTGGCATTTGAATAATGCATTTATATCATCTAGGCTGTACATATATTAATCTTGGACAAGGAAACTCAGTTTTGATCGATTGCGATGAGCATTCAATGTCTACATGATCAGACCTATTGCGAGATACATACTGCAGGGTTTCTTAAACCCACTTGATTTAGCGTCATCGCTTCACTGAATCCTTGCTTGTTTCAGATAAGCTAGCAACAGATAGGGGGATGCTCATTGTTTACTTAGAAGCTATGAATGAGAAAAGCATCCTTGGTGCACGCTGTAAATGGCACATTCGTTCATGTACATGTGCCTAGGTGTCTTCAATGCACAGGAATAGTTTTTGTGTGAGGTCCTATTGCTATCTGCGTAAAGAGCTTGTTGCAGTCAAGTGAGGTCCTATTGCTATCTTCGTGAAGAGCTTGTGTGAGGTCCTATTGCTATCTGCGTGAAGAGCTTGTTGCAGTCCAGTGTCATCTCCTTCATGCTCAAACTTGTACTTGGAATGCACATAATGTTTTTGTTTTACAGAAAATGAGGAACTCACAAAGCAGAAACTTGGGAAGTTTGGTAAAGATCCTACTGTAGAGACAAGTTTTCTTCCAGACAGGTATGCGCTGTGCTTTTGATATATGCCAATCCTTGTCATGTGAATCTGAGAGTGAGTTTTCATTTATGACACTGGAGGATAATAATTTAGAGAGCGCGAAGCAGAAGAACAAGCTGAGCGTGAACGTTTGCGGAAACAGTGGCAGAAGGAGCAAGAACGAATTAAAAGTAAGATTTTTTATAGCGGCTGTAAACCAGACTCAAGTAGGATCTGACATTTTTTTGTTTCTGGTTGATCTTCTACCAAGATTGTCATCTTCTTTTTTACTGCAGATGAGCCGCTCGAGATTACCTACAGTTACTGGGATGGTGCTGGCCATCGACGAGTAATCCAGGTTTTGTAACAAGTTCGTGTGTTCATGAGATGTATACTCAATTTGTGATCATGCTATGATTAGAGGACATGGATGATCATATGCACTTCACTGTAGAGAGACATTCTGGCTCCCAACTTGGGGTTGGAAATTGCATATGTCATATTGTTCCTCAGCTTTATGGTGACTAGATAGAATTCTATGTGAATCAGATAATCTGCATGTGTCTTTGCAGGTTCGCAAGGGGGATTCTATAGCTGAGTTTTTGCGGGCTGTACAGCAACAACTAGCCTCTGAGTTCCGTGAAATTAGAACAGCGTCAGTGGAAAATTTACTCTATGTAAAGGAAGACTTGATAATTCCGCATGTATGTATCTTGACCTTTAATTCTTTTTCTTAATCATGTGTAAATTAAAACTTTATTCACTGTATCTGCCTGAGGACTTAGAGTTCAGTTTTGGGTACTAATGTTGATTCTTCTGTTGCATTTTTACAGAGTTCGGTTTGGGTACTAATGTTCATTCTTTTGTTGCATTTTTACAGCAACACTCCTTTTATGAGCTGATTGTGAATAAAGCAAGAGGCAAAAGTGGGCCGGTATTCAGCATCATCTTTCTTCTAACTTGTCTTGGCTATGCTATAAGGAGTTTTTAAGAGTTGTTTCTTCTGCAGCTTTTTCATTTTGATGTGCATGAAGATATACGGACAATTGCTGATGCAACCATAGAGAAGGATGAGGTAAGAACGGTACACTGACAAATAGAACATTTTATGGAGACTGTGTAATCAGTTTGAGCACTGTCTGGCTTTGGCAGTCGCATGCAGGGAAGGTTGTTGAGCGACACTGGTATGAGAAGAACAAGCATATATTTCCTGCATCCAGATGGGAGGTGAAGTATATGATTGGTTTTACTATGCTTAATTTGTTTGTTGTTTTTTATTTCCTTCCTTGGAATTTGAATTCATGAGTTGAAAACAAAAATGTAGGAGTTGAGTCTTCAATCTCTTTTGTGCTTGTAGTATCTGTGTTATCACATTAATAAGTAAACTAATCAAGGATAATATTGCATCAAGGCCTATCAAAATTGAGTTCAAGTAATGAGCACAGCAGCCACGAAGAACCAATTGTGATTTGATGACTTTTCCAGTTTTCAGAACATCTTTTTGTTTTCGACTTCTCCAATCTCCACTTTATGATTGTGGAATCGAGATTGGATTTTATGATGAGCTCTGTTCTCTTGATCCTTTAAAAACCTTAGTGACAAAAGTTGACCCATGTTTGGTAAACTGACTTCTCCTTTTAGGGACCATCTAACTTAAAATTGTCGAACAAAACACATGAAATTGTGATCTAGTGTGAAGATTGTTAAGATGCATACGGATCCTTTGAAACATCTGAATAAGAACCTCCTTTTATGGTTAATTCATTGGAGTCATCATTGCTGAAGTGATCAAGAGGCTTGGGCTTTTGGGCCTCAACAAGCATTCAACCACTACATGACATGTATATTTCGACACCTGGAGTGTGTTCCCTCTCAACTCCAGCTCAAAGGTGAGATTGGTATGATTCAACCATTGTTAAACCCAAATTCTTTGGATTCACAACATCTTGAAGGAGAAATTTGCCAATTTGTGAAGGGAAAAAAAAAGAGGCATTAGTGTTAACCCCTCATTGTGCTGTCCCAAAAACATCCTTGCAAACAAGACAAAACACAAGCCATATTCACAAACATAAAAAGGGAGGACATCAAACTCACCTCCTAGCCATACGGTTGATAGTGACATACCCTCGAGTTGTGGAGTTTGCAGCCAACCATATGGCAACCCCCACAAGGGCTTGGTGCCACACACCACCAAGCCCACATTGTATAGGTGTGTGGGGAACTCCACCTAGGACCAAGAGTCTAAGAACTTCATACAAGGAATGAATGACAAATGAGCCCAAGGGTCCTATTTATAGACTCTTTTAAGGAGGTGGCGAGGTTCACATTGGATGGAGACTCCACACTTGGTTGGTTGTCTTTTGAGAAGACAATAGAGTGCAAGATCATCTTCATGCTCACTTCTCTCCCTTTGAGTAGTTTTTTTTTTTTCATCTTGTAGATAACCATGTAGAACACAAAAAACGTCTCCTATGAATCTAGTGGAAACTAGTAAACTACTCTTGTGGATCCCTCGACACCAACTTACTAGCCAATGGGAAGTATCGGCAAGAGGAAGCTAGAGGCGGGGAAAGTTATACATCCAATCAGATCATATATAAGAGAAGCATGTAAGATTAACATACCATCTATAGATACAACAATGAACTGGACTAATGTCAGCAATTTCTTGGGTAAATATCCAAAGAGTTGCCGACATAGGTAAGGTGCAAGGAGGGCTACCAATAGCGGCAACATCATTCACCAAACCCAGATCCAACCTAGTTGTGTTTGCATAGCTATTGTGATGGCTATGCCATGTTCATGATCACCTTGCCCAAAAAGTGGCATGATCATACTCTCTTAACATGACCTCCATGCTCTCCAACGTGTACTCAATCTATCCCTTAGGAACGATGTGTACACATGGGTTTTCCTATATGTAGGAAATCCCCTACCAAGGGTCGTTAGTGTAGGATAAATTCTAATATGTAGGAAATCCCCTACCAAGGGTCATTTGTGTAGTATAAATTCTAATTTGTATATAGTGTACATATATGTTTGGAGCTTCATTTCTTATTAGTTTATGTAGGACAATTAGCGTACATAAAGAATGGTAGGTCAAATTCATTTTAAAAAAATGGTGAAATATTTCTTTGCACCATCTTATGCTACCAAAGAGAGCTTTGATCACCATCAGCCACCTCTAACCCTACCAAAAGTCAAGCCCTAGAAAGTCAACGTATGTTATAAAAGGTCAACCTATCTTATAAAAAGTCCATAGAGACTTTTGAAAAGGAGTGAGCTGTGTCATACATCAGCTAGTGCAACTTCACACCAATAGAAATGGTTCGGAATTGACATGGGGCAAAAATAAAGTAACCTGAAATTTTCGGTAATCTTAAAAGCTGAGGATGGCAGATTTTCATATCAATTGAAAACAGCTTTTATGATAAAGCATTTTGCTCATGAAAACCTAGAAAAGAGTAAGCTGGGAGCACTTTTATCAACACATAGGCATAGCTCTTGGATGCTCTCTTCTTTTGAAGAGTTGAGTAGCAGCCAGTAGGCTTAAGGAGCTTCTAGAGTTTGTGTGCACCTCATCTTGATCTGTATCTGCTGTGCCTTGCTTTGAAAGTAGTTCAATGGTAGTGGAATACTTTCCGACCATCTTTCTCTCGTAGTGACCAGTCATGTAGGTACTTAAGATCCCATGACTATCAGATTACTAATCCGTCGCTGAAGGAACTACCTGAAAGATGGAAATCATATGGTAGTTCCAATTGAGGGAAAGATGCATATAGTTGAGATCTCTATGGAACCAAAAGAGTACTCGGAAAACCTGAGGGACAGTCACCATAGAGGTAATTCCCTCCAAAGTGCATCTCAAAAGCCCATCTCAATGTACCTATCAAGGGAGATTGGGTATAAATAGGGTTATACATCAACCAACGATCGAGTGCACTTGATAGAGGCATATAAACTCAACAACCACCAATGCACCCAACTTTTATGACTCATGGCATCAACTCATCAGAAAGCTCACAGCTCACTAAAAAAATACATATCATGTATTGTCCCAATGTCTTAGCGTGAAGTCCCAAAATATATTTTTTAGTTTTGCATAATCATCTTGAGTCTACCCATGAATGGTTACTTCCTGAATCTGTGGTAGAGTACATCTGCACCATGCAACAACAACGTCCGAACTATGGTCTTTGAATCAAACAATAAAAGAAAGGGACAAAGAATGAAAGTGAATGCATTAATGCTCCAAAAATGAAACGCAATGTGTAAATGATGTTTTGAAGCAACCATAGACAATGGATGCACCCTCCGTGGATGCCATTTGATTGAGGAAAAAAATTCCTCAATCACATGGCAAATTCCCTCATGTGACTATTGAGGATCATAATCCCCATCATTGTGTAGATGTCGTCGGTGAGTCAACTTAGGGAATAAGTTCTGTATCACTTGGAAGATCCCACTCACGGTCATGGAGGAAAAAATCCTCTCACACCTAGTCATCTGCATATATGATCATGGAGAAACCTCCATCCTTCGTCTTATGGCTAGCATTAGCAAGCACCCTTCATCATATCATATATGTGTGAAACAGAAACCTGTTCAAAGGCTCCTCTCCCTAGGTAGCTTCATGACAATCATCCCTTGGTGCTTATAATCCTTCTTGTGGATGTCCTCTCCAAAATCCAGTGCCTATGGATTTAGAGGCGAATATTACATATCACCTCAAATGTCATCCACCAATCCTTCAACTTGTGTCTTGATCACCTACGATGATGAACGAAAGAGGAACCAATACAGCCCCATAGGGGTACAGACACTACGTGTCGTTAGGGATCCACACGATGATCCTATGACAGGCCTCATACCCATGAGGACCATATGGATTAAATGTGGATTAATCCAACTATCCCGGGTCTCCGGAAAGATCCCCGAGATCCGTCAATCCAAGAGATACACATAATCCGTGTGACCTTCAGTCAAACCATGAGGTAGACTGATGTACTTCTCCATCCCGTACCAAGCCCAACATTGTGGAAGTGGCTGGTATACAGCTATATAAAAGCATTGGGGTACCTTTTCAGCAGCTCATTCAAAGAAATTCTCTGTTTCCATCTTGTAGTTCGATTGTTGATACTTAAGCATCATGTCCTAGAAAATTCAAGTATCTCTTACCTAAAATTGTGAACAAAGGGTCTTGGATAAACAGCAGTGTGAAAATTTAATGCTACTTTGTGACTTTTAGTAGGTGTCAAATCCAGGTTTTACCATTGCATAGCTGCTCTGTTTAAAGATGGCAATCCTTCTACATAGCTAAGTAGCTTACATGGAATCTGTGGGATGCTAGAGCTGGTTGCTCTATGATATATTACTGTAGCTTGGGACATCTTCTTACAGGCCAGAGCTCGATTTAAATGACCAAATTTGCCTTTTTTTTGGTTCTATGTTGCAAGATAAGTAGCTTATGGATCTCGGTATCTAAGTAACTGTTGATCACCTTGTCAAGAGTAACTATGAGTTATTTGACTCTTTTGAATGTGAATGCTCAGAAATATGTCTTTTTGCTGTCTTTGACGGTCGCCACTGATGTTTCCATTTTCGGCAGCTGAAATGCTTTTGTTGTGTTGATCCTTAAGTGTTTGTGGCTTTCGGGGTAGGGGCTTGAGGTTGGCTGACTAATAGTGAGAGATCTCTCAGGAGAACACATGCACAGCTTGTGTGCATCTTCTCGTATCATTGCAAATGTGTATATTCATCAAAGGAATGTATCATTTGGCTCTTCCTCTGTTGCTTATAGCAGCTGGAATGTTTTTGCTGTGTTGATATTGGTCTAATTATGTAGCACAACTAAGTTCTGTGGCCATTTGGGCAGGTGCTTGAGGCTAACTAATTTAAGTGCTGGATTTCTTAACTGCTTGCTTTAAGCTTGTAGGAGATCAGATATCAAAGCTTAACAGGACAAGAATTTGTATACTCTGATGTTAATGTTGGCATCAAGCATGAGAAGTTTAGCATGAGAGTGAGAGAGAAAGGTCTCTTAGAGGAACATGTATACACATACAAAGAACTTAAATAGACTCCACTTTTCTATCATTGCGTGTCTATACACGAAAGAGGTAGCAGTGAGGGATATGACTATACACATGCAAGAACTTAAATAGACTCCACTTTTCTATCATTGCAAGTGTGTGTATACACAAAAGAGGTAGCAGTGAGGGATATGACTATATTGGTGATATCTTTGAGGAGGATAAATGAAGAAACCTCCCCCCCCCCCCCCCCCCCTTTTCCCCCTTTTTTTCTTTGCTATATGTCTAGCAGTTATTGAGGGTGACATGGCATATTCTAATTCTCTGTGTAGATGGCTTGTTTTGCATATCACATCACAAAACGGTACTATTAACCCGACCCACCCACACACCACCACCACCACACACACACCCCGCCCCCCGGGGGGGGGGGGGGGGGCGTGGGGCTTCTCCCTCCTCCTTTCTTTCCGGCACTTCTCCCCCCTCCTCTCTTCCCCCCCCCCTTTGTTTTTTTTCTCTCTCTTTTCCCCTTTTTAGGGGTTGCTGTGTTGTATTTGTCACAATAGACTTATTGCTGTCCAGCCTTGATATGCTGATGGGACAATCCTCTGTTCTCTATTTTTCTTTTTCCGTTTTCTTTTTCTTCTGCCATGTGAACTACCCTCTTTTGTGTTTGTGTGCAGATTGCCTGATATTGCTTTGTCAAGTCTCAGGTTGCTTACTACCTCATGGCTAATAATCCCTTTTATTGTTGCAGATCTATGACCCCACAAAGAAGTGGGAGCGTTACACAATACATGGTGACTAAACAGTTCGTAAGATCAAACATCAAAGCGTATATGAGAAAGGCGGGGTACAATGTGCTGTCATGAGAAAACAGTTACATACTGCCAGTACATGGGTAGCCTTTAATTGGAACTTGAATCTGAACTCCTGAATATATCAACATTGGGTGCACTTTGAACTAGCTGCTTGGATGACGCATGGATGTATTTAACATTCTTCTTCTGAGAGTTTCTACTTTTGTTTACGGAGGAGCTCGTCTCAGGCATTGTAATTATAATCAACAACAAATGTAGAATCACACATCCATTATGTTCCTAAATGGTTTCCAAGATTCTCTTAATCTAGTTGCAAACAGTTTTGGTTTAATGTCTTGATAGTAAGTCTGTGCAAACGTAAAATTTTGCGGATGTATCATTTGCCAATGCATCTTCGTAAATTCTAATGATGGACCTTTTTGAATAGACCACTCTTGAATGTGTTTGTAGCAGGTATCTAAGAATTACAAGACTAATACTAGTCTTAAATATGTTGGTACCATGTATCTACGAAGTGTAAAATGCAATAATATTTTTATATTTACAAAGTCAAAACAGCTTAAATTAGATTTAGTTATTTAGGCAGTTTCAAGAACTGGTACAGAGTTTTTTGAGATCATGTTGAAGGCATGAAGTTAGCTCTCAAGGGATCTGAGAACACCCGTCAATAAGAATTTGTCATTGTATTGTATTAGAGAAGTTTAGGCCCAAGAAGGCTAATTAGTACGTGTGGGGATGCCTGTCTGCCTGTCAGTGCCTTGAGAACAGAAAACGGCCTTTAGAGGCTTGATCTGTCACAGATTTGTGCTAATGCTAGATTGAAATAATCCGAGTGTCAGAGACTTCCATTTGAAGGGAGGAAATGGCTTGAACAGGTCGTTTTTTGATTATTCTAATGTATTTCTTACAGATCTGGTTTATGTGATTTGCTGCATCAAGCAACTGTTCTGTCACTTGGTCATTTATCTACTGGATTCTGAATTAATAATCTGGAGTATCAGGCATTTGTAAATATTCTGATGCTCAACATTATACAGTTTGTGGATGATTCCACAAAATTTATATTATTCACATGCAGTCTGTTATCATATTTTTTTCTGGTTTATTATAGAGTTACCTTGAGGTGACATAGGTGTTCACCTCGTTCTTTGGTTAAGTCACATCTTCTCCTCTTTCTTTGGCTCCTCTATCACGATTTATTAGGATAATAACTTACCTCTTGCTTAGCATTGGAGCTTAATGTATTTTATCTACCCTTACCCAACATTTTGTGATCTGCCCATGTAATGTGAATATTGATCCAAACCAGTGTCCATTACGTGTGCATATTCATGTGTTCGTGCATTTCTTGTTTTCTTTACAAGACATGCATATGGACATTGGACTATTTATATTGATTTCTGTCTTTTCACATCATATTCCATTCATTATGACACCAGAGAATATGCATGTATGATGCCTTTTCTCTCCATATTATTTGCTGCATCTCAATTTCGCTGTGGATGTACTGATGTGACAGGGTTCATTTAAAATGCCACAATGCACTGCATACCGTATCCAGTCAAGTCTAACAGGTATGCAGCATTAGGGCATTGGAATTTTAGATATCTACAAATGTTGTACGTCAAAGATGATTTTAAAATCTGCTCCAAACTATTTAAAATCTGCTCCAAACGATTATGAATCAAAGTTTTGCAATTCAACTGCAATGTTTGAGACAGTATTTCAGAGATTTGCTTGCGGAGCTGCATTTATGCTCATGAATTTGTCAGTACTTCTGTCCCTTGTGAATCTGTCGGCACTCGTCTTGCTGCCCCCCATGGCACACCACCTCTCATCCTGTGAAAATGTCCACAAAATGTAGACGATCAAGAGATTTTGGTAAAGCAAGAATGAACAAGATCAATGGTCCTGCTTTTTTGCTTTGTCCTGTGCGTTCAGTTTTTTACTGTCAGGAGCAGACATCAAGGATTTGGAATGAATGTAATTCTAACAAAACCCATAAAATTGGCTTCTTCATTTTCACATGGTGATGTGCAATGCGGAAAAATCAATGCTCCGTTTTTTATGTGAAAATGATTCAACCATCTTGTGCGAGATGGAAAGATGCATTTTCTGGAGCTTGGGATCCAAGCCTTACTATGCCAAATCCATCTCTTTGGTGTGTCTAGCCTTCATGGGCTCTACAGTCTTGTGTTTAGCATAATGGTCCATCCCTGAAGCTAAAGGAGTTGTTGATCTGAACATTATGTTGCTTTTCTTTAGTCGAGGAGGAGAACAAAACCTACATGATGTCAATAGTCTGGTTCAAAACATTTCAGTTCGATGGAAGGTAAGATTTTTAAGTCTTCCAGTGTCCCATTAATAATCCGAAGTTCTCTAAGTAAACTTAATGAATCTCCTAGGCTGATATGTTAGCATGCACTTCAGGGCTGTGAATTATATCTTGGTTTGCCAACGACATTTTAAGAGAACCTTTTTTGTCAAACACACGGGATGTCTGTCTTCCATTTGGTATTTTCTCTCAAATGCGTTGGAATTAGATGATTCATTCCAGTCTTGTGTATATATTAGAGACTCCTGATATTAAATACAATATCAAATCATAACCTAGGTTTTTTATTGTTGTGTATATATTAGATTGCTGGAAACTCTATAAACTATTGAAACGCAGAATCATTATGACCAAAAATATTCTCAAATTCTCTTAGACTCGAGATGTTAATTGGACTCGATAGATAAATTATCGTGGCATGTTTGATCTCTTTACCCATATGCTTCACCAACCATAATTTGTTTGCTAGATGGTTTTACTTCCATATCAATTTTTTCAAGTGTTGAAATGCGATTTGAAAAGAGGATGACCAAGAACCAATTTTGAAACATTTCTTGAAAATCCAACAGTTCATTTAAAAGATAAGAGAATTCTATGGTTAATTCCAATAAGAAGGAAAGTTATGGCCTTGGATGTGTCTGTCCCACATAAATCTCACCTTATCAAGTGTGATGTTCTCTACTTTCTACAAAATGAGATGTTATGATGTAGCTTGACAAGGCTCAAGATAATGATAACAGTAGAAATTCTTGAAGTATTAGACAACTCTTTAAGATTAACCTAGTGGTCAAGTCTTAAAAATGGGGAGAAGGTCTTGGGTTCAACCCCATGAGGAGGATGGGAAGAATATTTTGCTCAAAGACTCTCCAAAATCTTCCACTCAAGTTAATGTGAGTTAATTTGAGTTCAAAGAGACTTAAGTGGTGAGTATACTTACCACTAGACTCTTGTGGAAGGTGTCAAAGAAGTGGAAATTGCACTTTCATATGTGGACTCCAATTACTCCAGATGTCACATAAGAAATCACTAGATGTCTCACCAAGTTAGTGAGTCTATGGATCTTAAGGAAATGAAAAGGACTTTCTAAAGTACATATTTTGTAAACAGCTATTAAAGATATTCAAGAGATCAAAATGAACCAAGAACACATTCTTATATATGATAACATTCACAAGGTGTGCAGCATGAGGAAGAACTTAATTTATGAGCCATTCAAGTAGTGAAATGCATGAATTTTCTCTAGATTTCTTTTCATTCTCTAATCATAGATGATGCTATCAATTATTTTGTGGAATAAAAATTACAATAGGACATCATGAAGGGAGAAAATCTGCCTAATAAGAAGAATATTCTCTACTTGAAACAATTTATAGATGATATTACATGAAGCAAAAGAAAGTATGAGATTAGTCTGTACTTCTTGGGAGAATAAGTCCAAAATAAACCATAAAAAAATAGGAGTTTAAAATAATAGAGATGTTGGCTCGTAGAATAGGCATACAAATGTAATCAAAATGTATAATCTCGAAATGGATAATCCAGCGAAACGGAAGATGCAACATGAACATAATAGAGGAATCCAAAAATCAGCATACTTATGTTTTTTAAGGAAAGATGTAAAATGAACATAATAGAGGAATCCAAAAATTAACACGCTTATGGCTTCTATCACATTTTATCTTCTTCTTGTCTAGAGACTTCTATTAAAAGTCTTTTGAAGCTCATGAATAGCTTGAACGGTTCCATGTATCTAAAATATCTTGGTGATAAGGGTATTTAAAAGATTACATGAGGATTTTTTTTTTGGTATGAAAATATAAAATGAGGCATTCATATCTTAGCCATACCTAGAATGATCGAAAAGATCACAAAAAAATGGATGATAAAATTGTTCTCATATTTTGGTAGTGATGGGTGTGGACATATTTAAGACTATCAGAGCACTTTTTTCTTGCTTTAGGAGGAGTTTTCCCCTGGCTTGTATATATGCCCATAAAGTTAAATGGCTATGTATCTTTGTACATCCAACACTTAGTAACACATTGTGTTGTGCTCCTAAGCTTTTTCTTCTTCCTTGTGCTATTTGTGTGTGTTCCCAATTCCCAAAATCCAACAATTGGCATCAAAATAGATCATAGTTTCTTGAGGCACATCAACACACCCTTGCTCATTGTCTCAGATCACTAGAAAATTTGCTGAGCATACACTGGGTAGTGTATACTTCAACACTAATCTCTTAGGAGAATCTTCCATAGTTTAGAAATTGATTTGAGCTCATTTCAGCCTCCAATGTACTATTGTAGAGAGTATGCATAAAATTTTATCCTTTTGTGCCAAATATATATGCAAATTTCTATTCACCAATACATTGCTAGTAAAAATGGCTCAAATTTTGCTACAAGTCTAGTGGATCTCCATCAAGTAATTCTATTCAACTTTTTTGAGAAATAGTCAATTTTCTACATCAACGTACAATCATCGACAATGGCTAAAACAATTATGTGTTTTGCATATTGATTGTTGACGATAAGTTGGATGGTTCCAAATACCCATTATGGGCATACATGATCCGACTTGTATTAGTAGAGTATTGTGCCGGTTGTTGAAATATGTCTTGTCACATCTACAAATGTTCAAAATGTAGTTGATGTAGGTGATGATGAAGATGTTGGAGATTCAAGTTTTGGTGTAGTTCCTATTTTGAGTTCTCGCACAACTCCAATTTTGTGTATGTCATATACAACACCAACATCCCCAACCACTACATACCAACTTCAATGGGATAGTAGAGATGCATAGGCATATGCCTTGATTAATTTATCTACAAAGCATGCCATTATTCTTTATATTTTCTCATGTTAAACAACAAAGGATGCTTGGGAGACTCTTGCCACAATTTTTTTAGTTAAGAAATGAGGCTCATGTTTCTTACCTCAAAAAAAAATTGAAGAGAGAGCATTTGAATGAAGGTGATTCTATGGAAAATTTTCTCACAAAGATAAAACATTTGAAGAATTAATTGATCGTTGCATATGAAAATTTTCCATGCAGTTCAATTATGCTAATTCTTTTTATTGGTTCACCTAATTCTTATTAGAGTTTTGATTTTAGTCTTCGATTGATGATGAAAGGAAATCCAAATGCCTAGAAGTTTGAAGAGTTCGTGTCTATTTTGTTGCAAGAGGACCAGTTCAAGTAGAACATGTCTATTATGCATGTTGCGAATCAAACTTTTGTTGCTATTCAAAAGGGAAAGGGTAAAGATGGATCTTCTTGTAGTAAGCAAAAATCTTTAAATGCTACACAAATAAACTAGGAAGAAAGTAGGTAAGGAGAAAGAGTTTTGCAAATATTTTAAGACAAATAATCATATCATAAAAACTATCCTAAAATTGCTTCTAGAGAGCAAAAGAAGAAAGATGGAGGAATGGATGTTGCAATCACTTTTGTTTCTAAGATTAAGTCTGCAAACTTGGTACAAAATGAAGAATGGATATTTACTACACAATGTAGTTATGACCCATCAATGCATGATCATTGTATATAAGTTGTGGACTTGGATTTTTGGTATTTTGATAGTGGTGTGGTCAAACATATTACCTCTAAACATGTTTTTTCACCACACTATCACATGTGCAAGCAAATCATATCTTCTCATGGGAATTGAGAGAATTATTTTCATTAGTGATATTGATAGATCACATTCACATTGTTAGATGCCTTATATGTTCCATGGATTAAGAAGAATATGTTATCAATGTCACCACTAGCCAATATTGGATTGGTCGTAAAGTTTGTTGATGATAAGTGTACAATTCATGATCTTTATAATGGTAACAAAATTATTGCATCTGGTGCAATGTGTTATGGCTTGTACAGTCTCAAAAATTATGGAAAATTTATGGATGATTATGCATGTTCAATATAGGATTTGCATGATGTTTCAAATACAAAACTTTGGCATGCATGTTTTGGTCATCTGAATTTCTCCAGTTTGTTATGCGTGCAAAAGTTTGATATTGTATCCTCTTTGCTTTAACTTAAGGCACCATACAAACATGTCTTTGAGGGGTAGATTTTGGGTAAGATGCAATGTTCTTCATTTCCCAAAGATGGTACATTAAGATCTCAACAAAAGTTGGAGCTTGTTCACAATGATGTCAATGGTGCATCTAATTGTTATGCAATGGTTCTCTCTAGCTATTTTTATGAGAATGATCTTGTTTCCTTTGATGAACCATAAAATATTGGAGGAATACTATGCAATATAAATGATGCTATTATGAAGAATGGCACTTGTTCTTTATGTGACTTGCCTCCTATCAAGAATACCATTGCCATTAAATAGGTCTATAAGTTGAAACACAAGCCTAAAGACAGTATTGATTGCTATAATGATGGGCTTGTAGTTAAGGTTTATGCTCAAGAAGGCATTAATTTTGATGCAATCTTTGCACCTATGCATCATATGAAAATTGCACATAGAATATGTGCACTTGTAGCTTACAATGGTTGGAATGTACATCAATTGGACATTAAAACTACATTGAATATGGACTTGCATGAAGAAGTCTAGGTTTTTTAGTCCCATAATGCAAAAAGGGTATAGAAGCAAAGTGTGTAGGTTTAAGAAGGTATTGTATGGATTAAAGCAAGCATCATGTGGTTTGTATGAAAATATACATGTGTACTTATTAGCAGACATATTTTAGGGTAGACCAACTGAAACCACCTCATATGAAAAGTGTTTAGATGATGCACTTATTATGATTTTGTTTATGTTTATGTTATGCCAATCTGTAGTCCTAATGACATGCATAATTTTGATTTCAAGGCTAAATTTTCATGCCTCCTAGAAATGTGAGATTTGGGGCATCTACATCCTTACTTTGGAAATCAATTCATTCAAGTTGATGGTGGCATTGCTTTATATCAAACTACATACATTGAAATATTATTGTATGAAGACTCTAAACCTATTTGCATTCCCATGGAAATAAGTTTATAATTTAGTCTTCATGATCCTAGGGATGCATTTGATGCTAGTCTCTATCAACAAGCCATTGGATGCCTTATTTATATATGCATCACTCAACTTGATTAGGTATTGTAATGCTTCATTAGTGCCTACTGATTTAACCAATTCTCTGAAACCTTGAATGTAAGCTTCTTGTGTGTCCACAAGTGGATTTTTCTTCATGCTTGCTAGTTCATGCATATCTTGGTTGAGCAAGATGCAATCTATTGTGCCCAATTCTAGTCAAGAGGCTGAGCATAGAGAAACTTTCATAAATACTCTTGACCATGTGTGGATCAAAAACCTTATGGATGACTTCTTTATTGGTCAAACTTTTTCCACCACTATATTTAGTGGTAGTTAGAGTGCATTGCTAGTTGCAAGGGTCCCAATGTTCCATACTCGCACTAAGCACATTGAGGTGGACTATTATTGCATCATAGATAGTTTATCTATTGGAGAGATCATGTTGGCATGTGCCCACACAAGATAATGTTGCAGATTTTTTTACAAAGGCTCTATCTTGTGAAAAGTTTAAAGTTTTTTGCAAAGCTTTAGGCTTACTCCTTTTTGGATCAATCTTATTTCACACTCGTTGACACTTCCTTATGCATGAGTGGCCACCCCTTCTTCATCCCATTACTCGCAAGGGGCATTTGTTAGTATATTTCAATCTATCACTCCATATGAGGCTTGGCATGATCGCAAGCCATCTGTTGTTCATCTACGTGTTTTTGGTTGTTTGGCATACCCATTAGTGCATGAACAACAACATAGAAAATTGGATGATCAAGTAGTGAAATGTATTTTTGATAGGTAGAGTTATGAAAGTAGAGGCCATTGTCTGTATCATCCACAGACTGAATGCATTTTGGTTAGCTTTGATGTTGTTTTTGTGGAAGATGCTATTCAACCATTACTTTTGTGTACTAAGGAGACATTTGTTAGCACCAAAGACATGTATGATACTTTGCTGCCTCTTTTTATAGGTGGATAGTCTAGTGTTGGTCCTACTGAGGCAACTTCTGGGCCTTTACAGGTTCAATGTGATAATGCAAATCATTCCATTTCTGATGCAGATTTACATGATGTACTTGTTGATGAGAGAGCTCATATTGAGGAGGCAAAAACTATGCCAAAATGGCTCGTGCAAGCTTTGCATGATAGCAAATTAGATGCATCAGGCTCCCATAATGCCTCTTTTGCATTAGATTGCTATGCTATGGCTGCCTCTAGTCTATGTGATGAGAATGAGATTCGTTTGATGAAGCACAAAATTATGAAAATTGGATGGTTGCTATTCAATCAGAATATGATGTTATCATGAGAAACGGTACCTCATCTTTATGTGACACCTCCTGGCAAGGAGGCCATTGGCACTAATTGGGTATACAAGCTGAAGCGTAAGCCTAATAGTACAGTTGACAGGTACAAAGCTAGACTTGTTGCAAAGGGTTATGCTCAAGAAAGAGGCATTGATTTTGATGAGACCTTTGCTCCTACTTGCGGAATGACTACTGTTCATAGCATCTATGCACTTACAACTCATCATGGTTGGAATGTACATCAGTTGGACATCAAAACTGCATTTCTGAATGGTGCATTTCATGTAGAAGTGTATATTTTTTTAGCCTCGTGGCTTTGTGCAAAAAGGGCATGAAAACCAAGTGTGCATCCTTATTGGCCAAATGTTCAGCCTAATGCCCCCCTTAGAGTCCTGCCATCTTTGGCTTCATAAGGAGTGGTTCCCTCATGGCTTGATAGTGAGAAAATTCTAGTTTTTGCGAGGAAATCACGTACTATTGTTCTTCAAGAATCAGAAGATGACATTTCAAGCACTACAAGTGGGCATCGGGCAAGTTTGGAGATCTACCTTATGCCTGTTTAGATGGTTCCCAGATTTCATACCAAACAACTCTAAACTCCTATGCTACTCACTCTGGGTTGAGCTTCCTAACCTTCCCTTTTTCTTGTATGACTTCCTGTAGGATATTGTAGCACCTATTGGTCGACCGTTGGCCTCAAGGGAGGATGTGGGGGGCTTCATCTATGAGGGAGCGAAGTATTCCTTCAATGCACAATGGCACCCACAGATCTATGTTGAGACGGATCTTAACAAAGCACTCCTCTCAAAGATTTCCATTGATTTAGGGGAAGGGGAAGTCTGAGAGTAGAAAATCACATACAAGAATTTTCCAAACATGTGCTTCCATTATGGTCTTCAAGGACACAAAATTAAAGAGTGTCCCCAGAAATAGAACACCTCTAAAAACAAACAGAACTAAGAAGTTGCCAAAGAAGAGCTGGATTCAGAGATAGACTCTGAAGGTTCCATGGAAGTTAGACATAGAAAGAAAACAAGCCCTTGGGTTTCCTCTGAGAGGAACACCATGGTTGTGCCTCCCCTAAATACCTTATACTGCAACCTCAAAAAGGATATCAACGAGTTGGAATTTCCAGGAGGGAATCTTCAAGAAGTAGACATCGAAGGCAAAACCTTGGAGACTACCACCAACAAAGAAGATAGCCAAGAAGATTACCAAGAGGGCTATACCACTAGTAAAGAGGAGGGCTTCACAACTAGGAATGAAGACAACCCCGATAGTGAGACCTCCATCATTGGATCAACACACCCCAAAAAAATGCTAAACTCTCTCCCATAGAAGGTGTCTCATAAAGGGAAACAACCATTGGAAATGCCATGGAAGAGCCCCCTTAAGGGTAAGATTTGTGGACATGATCTCTCATGTTTGAGGGAAAAAGATGAACCAAAGAAGAAAAAAGATAAGGCCCCTCTCCACAAAGAGGGTAACCATCGCTAATGATTATCATTTCATTTAATTCCAAGGGGTAATTGACCCCTGAAGAGTGGCTATTATTGGACAATGGATTCAAGATAATATCCTAAACCCGGATTTCATATGTATTCAAAAGATTAAAATCGATGAAGAAGGCATTATATGGTTTAAAGCAAGTGCCGTGTGCTTGGTATAAAAAACTACATGCCTACCTGATTGCACATGGCTTTGAGAAGAGTCCAACTGAGACCACCTTATATGTTAAGTGTGCTAGTGATGTGCTTCTGATCATTGTTGTGTATGTTCATGACATCCTGCTCACTAGTCCTCATGAGAAGCATATTGTTGATTTTAAGGCTGATCTACATGCCTGATTTGAGATGTCTGATTTGTTGAAAATCAAGTCTCAATCATGCAAAAGGGCTCAATCACGAGTTTTGCAAGTGGACCAATAAAAAAGGAGGACCCAAAGTTGTGGAATAAAGTTAGAAGCTCCACCAAACACAATCAAATTCAAATCTCATCAAATCAGTCACCAAAAAGTGCACCGAAACTGATTGGTGGGTGGTTAGCTAGATTATAGGAAAAGTAAAAGTCTATATAAGCCTCATCCCGCCTTTGTTTGTTGAGTTGTATGCATTCCACGAGTTTCCCACTTAGTTAAGTGAAGTCATAAAATCCAGCAAGCAGCCCCCTTGCTTGCTTACCTCATTTTCTCATGATTTTGCTTCGCTCTATCTAGAGGTGTAGTTAGACTTTTCCAAATCTGATTGTACCAGATTACAGAGCATTGTTTGCTCTCTCATTATACTCATTTTCTTTTGGTCTCTCATATTGTGCCCTGAACTTTTCCAAATTTTCAAGTTATTTGGCTGAGTGAGTTGTGAGAAATGGCTAACTTTGTGAAGGTATATCTCTGCACATAGGCAGAGAGTTACAAATAGGTAGCCTATTTTGAAAAGGTTGGTTCTCCCATCTGGAATATCCATTTGGGATAATTTAAAGCTTGTTGGGTAGCTCTTTTAGTCTACTACAAGTTTGCAAAATTTCATTGTAAGTCTATGTACTACTGCAGAGAAAAGATCAGAGCAGTGAGCATATATCATTGCTTGTGCACCTAGTGGAGGGCAGCCATCTTCCATTTTTGCATTGGGGTGTTAGAATCATCCCCCATCAGTGGTATCAGAGCCATTTTGGAGGCTTGGAGACATCACTGGCATCATATTGAAGACTTGAAGGGATCAATACAACTCGTGGGAGCACAAGGAGGACTCATCAAAGCAAGAAGACATCAAAAGGGGGCTACATCGATCGAGATCTCAACTAATCGAAGGTCAGCAAGGGAGAAGCTATCAAAAGGTAATATCCACACCTTCTAAATCATACAAACACTTGAGGAGAAGCTAGAGGATCATCTTAGAGCTCAGTATGGCTGAGTATAATGCACAAATAGAGAAGTTAGAGAAAGGCAATTATCAACCATGGAAATTTAGAGTTAGCAACTACCTTATGGGAAAAGGATTGTGGGGATTAGTGAGCGGCACGGAGCCAATGCCTCATGTACATGGTCCATCACTTCAAGGGCATTTCAAGGCACTTAATGAATGGATAGAAAGGGATACGAGAGTCATATTCATTCTATCTCAACACATAAGCAATAGCATGATAGGGCATATACAAGAATTGGACACATCCAAGGTTTGGGAGATCTTGGAGAGATTTTACTCTTCATCAACCAAGGCAAGGAAGATTCAGCTCAAGAATGAGCTAAGTAATCTTACGAAATCATCAAGTACTAACATAAATGAGTACATTTTGAAGGTTGAGGAACTTGCGGATAATTTAGGCTCAATTGGGAGCCCAATCAAAGATGATGATCTTGTTGCACACACTCTCAATGGATTGAGAGAGGATGAAAGGTGGAAATCATTCACCACATTAGTTTATGTGAGGATTCCCTACCAGAATTTGATCAATTAGTCACATTGATGGTGACCGAGGAGATGAACCAAGGAGGTTCACAATCAAAGGGCACCCAAGCCCAATTTTTCTATGCAGGTAGAGGCAACGGCAAGAGAGTGGACAAAACTCCCAAGGCAAAGGGAGAGGAAGGTCAAGCTCAAGCTCAAGCAACCAAGAAGGCTCCAACCAAAGCTATGGATCAAGAGGAAAAGGAGGGAGTAGAGGAAGAGGAGGAAGATCACATGGAAGAGAAGCATCCAATGGAGAATGCTACAATTGTGGAAAATTGGGCCATTACGCAAGAGATTGTTGGTCCAAAGGAGGAGGCAATCAAGGATAAAAAAGGAACCAAGGTAATTATGCTAGTACTTCAATAAATTCAGAAAATGAGAACTTTCTTATGATGTATGGTTCAAGTGAAAGAGTCAATTCAGATTTTACATGGTACATTGATAGTGGTTGTAGCAACCATATGAGTTGCAATAAAGATGTTTTCTTTAATTTACATTCACCCATCACTCAAGGACATGTAGAGACAAGTGATGACACTGAGCACAAGATTACACATGTGGGAGATGTTGCATTGAATGGATCTCAAATCTCCAAGGTGTTGAAGGATGTGTTGCATGTGCCAACCATCAGAAAGAACTTGGTTTCGGTAGGTCAAATGGTTGAAAGAGGTTCTGAGGTGAGGTTCAATGAGCAAGGATGTTTTATTGAAGACCCCATGGAGGACTACAAGATCATAGCAAAAGGAAAGAAGCAAGGAAGACTCTTCACCATGGAGGTAAAGCCATCAGCCCCTCACACTGTCTACTTGTCAATTGGAAATAAACAGATTGCGGAAATCGACTTATGGCATAAAAGAATTGGGCACATAAACTTAAAAAGGATGGACATGCAAAGGAAGGGCTTGGTGAGTGGTCTACTTAATCTTACATCTCAGAATATGCAACATTTGTGCCATGCTTGTCAATTAGGAAAACAAAGCAGATTGACATTCAAGAAGGGAGCACATGTGAGCAATGAAGTGTTGAATCTCATACACACAGATGTATGGGGACCTACAAGGGAGCCATCCATTGGAGGTAATAGATAGTTTGTCACATTTATAGATGATCATTCAAGGTTTGTTTGGATGTATTGGATAAAGTCAAAGTCAAAGGTGTTTTACCACTTCAAGAGGTTCAAAAACCTAGTGGAGAAGGAAACAGGGAAGTATATAAAGACTCTCAGATCGGATGGAGGGGGGGAGTATTTTTCAAATGAATTTTCAGATTTTCTACATGACCATGGCGTCAAAGGAAAATTCACTTGCAGGTATACACCTCAACAAAATGGGGTGGCACAAAGGAAGAATAGATACATAGTAGAAGTGGCTAGATCTTTGTTAAATGAAATGAATGTTCCTAACTCTTATTGGGCTGATGCAACAAATAAAACCATATACATTATGAATAGGTGTCCAACCTTAGGAGTACATGGAGTTACAACTTATGAAGCTTGGTGTGGTAAGAAACCCAATCTTTCACATCTCAAAGTATTTGGTTGTGTGTGTTATGTTCACATACGTCAAGAATTGAGACACAAGTTAGACCCGAAGGCGGATAGATGTATATTTCTTGGATATTCTTCAGAGCAAAAGGGTTTTAGATGCTATATCCTTGCACCAAAGAGCTTAAGGTATCTAGGGATGTAATATTTGATGATTTGCTACCTTGGTATGGTAGCAAAGATGTGTTATAGGTTGACGATGCATATGAAGCCGAGAAGAAGTTCAAAGAGCAACAACAAAGCATTGAGATAAGTGGTCCAAGCACTTCAAGCACACCATCAGAGGAGAGTACTACATCAGATTGTCATGGAAGGACAAGGAATGAAGCTCATTCAAGTGAAGGAAGTAGCAAAGGAAAAGAAAAGGCAAATGATGAAGACCATCGATGGGTAGACATGGAATCTACAAGTCTCATGTATATTCAGATTTCTGCCCATACATCTGAATATGTTTGTTACATTTGTACATTCACTCTTCCATCTATTTCTCATCACATAGAGTGGTTGAGAGTTTTGCTCCCACATTGTACATTGAACAATGGTATATATGATACTTTGAGTAAGCGATGGCTTACGTAACACCTTAAACATGTCGTCTATTCTTTCTCTATCTTTATCTCATCACCTGTATGATTAAGTTGTGGTATGTTCATGTTTTGTCAATATTGAAGATTGCTAAATTAATGTTGTATATGCTGGACCTATGGAACCATGGACCTGTGACATGTGCCAAGATAACCAAGTGTATGAGGACATGTGCACACATGATGGGAAATGAAGTGGTTCAGCTTATATGTGTGAGAAAAGACTAATCCACCTCTCTAACTCACTTAAATACTGAAAGTGTGTGTTGTGATACCACTTACAGCAGTTTTCACTAAATTGAGGATTTCTCTGAGCTCCGAACTTTGAATATGGCCAATATCAAGTTCCTTTTGAAGCTCTCGGTGAGACACATCTACTGGAGGTAGTTTCATTTGATTCTGACAACTGTGCTTCAAGTTATGACCAAAACAGTGAATGGCGGGAAACACCCACACTCACTCCACAACTTCTACTTGCTCACACACACACTACAGTAGCTCAAAAAGAGTGGGGAGGGGTAGACAATAGTCCTACACACACATAGAAGATCAAAGAGAAGATGGAAATCTGCAAGAAAGAAGCAATTTCAAAAATCAGGAGCTCTCCTTCTTCACAATGACAACAAGTCTCTACAAAGAGTCACAAAGTGACTTATATACATGTGCCCTAAAATTGGTCCTTTCACACAAGAGACCGGCACTTTATTACTAAAAAGTGAATTTTCTACTAATTTACAAGGAATATATTACAATAAGTTGGGATTATGCATCTAGAGGACTCCTCTAGTGCATTTACATGGCTTGAGGGAATTTCCTAAGACTTTGAAGAAGAAAAATATGCCCATTAATTTAAAAATTTTGGGGCTCCTCTTTTGTGCTTCTTTTTCTCTGCAACATTCTCCCTCTCTTTGTCTCTGTCGTGCCTTGACACTCTTTTGCTTCTCGTTTGTAGCTTGTCTAAGAGTTCTGAATACACACACCCAGTGGTCGAAGCAACAACAAGGACTGTCAGACAATTGGTTATCTTATCCGAGGTATGTCCTTTGCTTCTGTTTTCCCCTTGGTATTCCGTACATCACAAATTTGGGTTACTGCATACTCACATCGCCACAAAAAGCCTGTCGGAGACGACAAAGTTCAGGAGGAGGGACGTGTGGAAGGGGAATCAAGCAAGAAGAGAAGAAGAAGAAAATCAAAGACCAAAACTGCTCAATAAAGAATGAAGATAATAAAGCAAAAGAACCACCCTCTACCCAAAGCCCCGCAGGGGCACGCATCAGGCAACAACGCCAAACATCCAGGTCCTGAGGAATGGAATTAAAGAATATCAAGAACCAGGACATTTCATGGGAAGGACGGACCAGGGCAAGGAAGTATCCATGAAGAAATGCAAGAAGATACTTGGCAAGTAATAATCCTCTCGCTGATAGCGTGCGGTGGCAAAAAGGATACAGACTCAAAGCAATACAACAGGGTCATATGTGTGAAGACAAAGTCAAATCAGAAGACCAAAAGTAAGAAAGAGGTAGAGGCTAAAAAGTTGAAGAGAGTGACTAAGAACAACACATTCTTAGTCATTGGTGGCGTGTGTGGCAGCCCGACGTTTGAATGGCGGTTTGCTCTCTTTGATTAAGCAGGTTGGCGTGACATATCATAAACTCTTTCCACTGTGTTTACTTCACTCCATCCTCTGGTGTTTGTCAGTGATCCGCAAAAAAGCTTGTTTAATAAGCCACCAGTCGTGCATTAAGATTCGAAGTCATCTTTACAAAAATTTCTGAATCAATTTCAAAGAAGCTAGCGAAAAATGCTTCTTCAAAAGTCTGCATGTATGTGCTTGGCAAGAACATAATTCGTGAATAGTAGGCCATGAGTGTTAAGCGGCTCAGAATGGTGGAAAGATAAAAAATGAGCACTTCGGATCCTTGTGTAATGTCGATGAAGTTCAAAAATGTATATTTGGCGTGTTGGAAGACTTTAATTATAGTTAGGAGCATGCTAAAAATTTTATTGGTCATTTTGACGGCCAAATCCGGAACAGTTCCATAACAAGCAATCCAAAATTCCATGGTTTTCACCATGTACTCTTCCATTGGTAGGTAATTATGCGGTGGGCTGGGTAACAGCGGATAATTCAACCATTGATTATTTATGCTACCCTGGCACTGTCCTTCCCAAAATTGCGACCAGGAGCGTCTGCGGGGTACTGGACAAAAAGATGGGTTTACCTGAAGTGCGTATGGCGATGCTTCCCATTGTACCCGCAGTGTGGGTATCTTTGCTGAATTGGAGGTTGGTGCCAGGGTCCTTATTTGTCATTGTCCTTATATATTGCCGAGTTTGTTCCTTAAGTAGTCCATATGGTACATTAAATGGCGTCAAAATTTGTTCTAAGTTTTTGCTCTCAATCTTAGCTTCCTCCATGACCTGGATTATTTGATCTTTAAATTTAGCAGTAAGTTGGGACATCAGTAGTGCCCTCTCATGTCGGCTCAGTTCTGCAATATCCCGATTATTACATTCAATTTGGATCTCCGTATCCTCCCTTATCGGCGAATGATGTAAGGGGGGAGAGAGAGGACGTACCTCAATCTCCTCAGTAGCCGCTGTGGATTTTGGAACTACTGGTGTCCCCTCAGTTGCCTTCTGCTCTAGCCGCTCTTGTAGCTGCTTTATCATCTCATCTTTTTGCTTGATTTCTTCATCGGCCTTAGCAAGTTTTTGAGAATTTCTGCAGCTACGACAACAAGGTGATCAATGTCTTCTTTACATTGTGCCATATATCTATTCTCGGCCTTTTTCCACTTTGTCCTTAGAGTCGCGGTGTCATCCATATATCATTTTTCCCATTCGACAATGGTTGCCTACTCCTGCTTGAGCTGATCTTCATACTTAGCTATCTTTTCTTCCATTCCCTTGATGTCTTTTTCTGGCCTTTCCTGAACTTCTAATGGTTGATTACTCAAGAGAGCTGTGATCAACTCCTTGTTTCTGTTTCTCAGGTTTTCAGCCTCATCCATGTATACCTTTATTTGTGATTCTAATATTTTGCCTCGTGCAATCATCCGCGTCTTCTCGGCCTCGCTAGCCTCATATTTCTTCTGTAATTTGTGTAGTTGTTCTTTTAATTTTGCATTTTCCGTCTCTAAAGTTTTGCACTGCTTTTTGACCTCTTGAACTTCATTTTCTTTATGTATTATTTGCTCTCTTGCTAGCTTTAATTCTGTTGAAAGGTTCTTACCCATTTCTTGAAGTTCATGCTTGTCCTGCATCGCTTGATCATAGTCCTTATCAGCCTCAAGCATTAACTGTTGTGTATCCATTGCGGTTTTGATCATGTCTTGCACTACTGGCTTGAGCTAAGCAATGTCGACATTTAACCATGTTCTTGGAATGGTTGGAGGTTCTCCTGTTTGTACATCCTTTCCGTGCTCCACATGGATAGTTTCATTATGTGGTTGTCTTATCTGTAGTTGTATTTCTGGTTCTTTTCTTTCTTCGTCCAGATCAATGATTTTCGTGGAACTCCCTTGAAATGTGACATCCATGGGGGAGGGTTCTGCCACAACCTTATCGGAGTGAAGGGTTCTGATTCTTCCACCGAAGCTTCTTTTGGTTCTTGCTTTGGATTCTTGATTGATTCCTCTCCTTTAAGCGATGTCCCTTTGATTTGAATTTTTGAAGTCTCATTTATTTGTATGACATGTACCCCTTCTTGGTTTCCTTCTTTGTTTGCATTCTCTTGATTGGGGTGGATGGTGTTGTCGTTCGTCTTTATGTCCCCTTCTGCTTCATTGTAGTTTACTTCATTAAGTTCCTCCCATTGTCCATCATCCTTGGATTCACTTTGAATGTCCACATTTAATAAAGATGTGTCGGGTTCTTCTTGTGCATCCGAAGATGAGCTTGAATTATCCAACCCTAATTCTCTATATCGATGTACTTTGGTGAGCTTCTTTTTAGCTTCCTTGTCTTGTTGGGTCTGCTGGTAATGGTGCCCTTGCACTGGTAGATTAACTTGCCCTTCTGTATATTGGTGTGTATCTTCCAAGGCTTTAGTTAAGTCTTCTTCTGTAATCCGTCTTGGCTCTTCAATTCTTGTCTTTGGAAGTATGTGTGCCCTTTTCGTGGCTGGAACTTCTTCTTCTACTTGCTTTAGCTCCCTTAATCTCTTTGTTCCTCTCATTTTGGGTTGAAAGCTAGTTTCTACCTCCTCAACAATCTTGACTCCTCTTTTCTTTTTGGGGACTGTGGCAACCTTTGCATATTTAGCCATAACAGTCGATGATGCGCCGCATTTCTTGGAGGTGCTCTCTAATTCCTAAAGCATGGTAGATCAATATGGTCAGAGCTAAACTGCCGTTCAGGAACTTCTTGTTATTCCATTGCTTCTTGGCCTCGAATAGCCGTTCCTGTATGTATGGAGTCAGATTAATTTGATTGCCAATCTGTTTGATAGCATGTGAGAGTAGTTGAACAATTATCGTCTGAGGGGCGGTGTATCGATGCATGTTTGGGAAGCAGAAGTGCTGATGAATGAGTCTGACTTCCTCTTCTATGTAAACTCTATTGATGTCAGTGAATGTTCTGGTCTTTGCCCCTTGACTCTCTTCCTTCAAGACAGTGATTCCGTCCTTCTCCCATCCGAAAGCTTCTTTAATCAAATCATGTGTAAACTGAATGACTACCCATTCACCTACTCCATCCATAACTCTAGCCTCTGGCACCAATGGGTCATGTAATGCTGGCTGTAATGTATTCATGACTGGTGTGCACCTTTGAAAGTCGAGCTTGTAGATCGGTAGTTCAAAGTATTTGTGTATACCCGCTTTCTTCATGATGTCAATTGTAGACGGAAGCTCATGCACCACTTTAAAATCTTGAGACATAATCGGGAATTGGTGATCCGCATCCATGATTTTGATAGTCACCAGGAAGAGATACTCCCCGGCCGGTTGATCTTCTCTAAACCAATGTCCCTTTGCTTTGGTTACACTCTATAGAGGAAATTCCAATACGTCCTCCTGAATCGTTGCTTCAGAATCTTCAGAAGCCATCTACACTTGTAATGAAAAGTGCGTTAGCTTCAATAGAAAATATAGCAATTGTGCGGTGCATTGCAGTGACATGTTGTCTTTTCGTCACTCTGTTTCCCTTGCTTCTATAAGTGAGCTTGCTTACCACATATTTTTATTTCTTTTATGAAAGAAAACAAGGATTAGTATAGCCAAAGCATTTATTTATTTACATAGTAGGTCCATTCCTAAGGAAGTTGAAGCTATGACCTATTCCCTAGTGGAGAATGTGCACCACTAATTTTATTATGTACATCAAGTGCCGAATGGGTAGCCTTGTAATATGGCCCTATTATGCATACTTTAGGTGCATTTGATACTTCATGAGTGCAATTGGAATCTTCATTGCTCTGGTGGTCCATTCCTCGCAGTTGCTTTGGTTTCCAAATCCATTTCGTGGTCGCATTGATAGGCCGTGTCTTCTCTTTGGTCCTTCGAGCTTCATGTGTTTCCTTTGTTTCTTCTAATGTCCTAGTGATAGAGGTTTTTCTCTTCATGTTTCTATGACGAGTCTGTCTTGGCTTCGTTGTCCGAATGTCTCGATGTAATGTATCCTCCTGTTTGCTTATCTCTTGATTGGCTTCTTGTCTAACCTTCTTGGGAATCCATATTTTTTGTCGTGCCTTCTGAGCTTCAATCAAAGGCCTAGGGAGCCATACTTTCAAGAGTCTTTTTGGTTCGGATTTCGGTAAAGAATAATGCTTTCTTTCCGCTCCCTTCTCATGAGTTGGTGTAGCGTTCTGTGGTTTCTGTACTTGATCCTTGCATACCCATTTGAATTTGACCTTTCCTAGATGCGAGTATTTGATTGCGGTTTTCCAAATCGGTGATCCTTCTGTCGTGTGAGAAACTCTCAGAGTGTTGGTTTCCCTAGTGTTTGGCCATTCACCAATTGAATAGGATGAATTCACTTCTTCCTTGGACAAGTTAGGGTTTGAACTTTCGTCTTCCAAACTTGCTTCTGAGGGATTGGGGCTGAAATCATGTTCTAATAGCTCTTCCTTGAGGTCCTCTACACTCTTGATGGCTTCTGGTTTCGGTGAAGGCTTCTGCCCTAATAGACTAAAAACTTCTTTGGGTCCTATCTTGGCTGAAATATAGCCTTGCACTAGGTGGATGCTTACTTCATTTTCAATGATCCAATTTTGTCTTAGGATCAAGCTTTCTATCAAGTCTTCATCTTTGCACACTAAGACTCGTTGTTTCATGGAGGAATTTCCTAGGTGGAGGGATACAGTAGTTTCTCCAATGCATTCTATGATTTGACCTCCGATACCTATCATATGGGCTTTTGTGGGAGTCATAATCGTTTGAAGATCTCGGATGACCGTATTACGTATGCAACTTAGTCCTGCTCCTGAGTCTATAAAAAATCTATCAATTGATACTCCATGGTTCTAATTCCTAGGTTTAGATAAGGCTGTGACATGTAGGCATTTGTCGTGACAGACTTATGGACTTGGTAATTAGCCATGGGGATAGGCTCTTCTCCTTGGAGATACCATTCATCTCTTTGCCTAATCCACTCTTTCCATTTCTTAATACGTTCCAAGGCTTCCTGCCTTGCTTCTTCTCTAATCCGTTTTTCCTCTTTCTTCCTATTTTGCGCGCCTACGAGACATGCTAACATTTGGTCCGTCAATGGCTCCATGAACCGTTTCACTCTACATCCACTTATGTAGTTAGGAAGAATGTCTCCATCCAGAGTGGCTAGATTAACTGCTCCACTCGTCGAGATCCTATTAATGATTAGAGGTCCATATCCGTGTTTTTTTAACTTCTTGGCATGTTGCTTCAAGGTGTAGACCAGGACTAGGTCTCCTTCTTTTAGTCCTTTGTCTTTTATATGTGCATCATAATATGCCTTTTGCCTTCTTTTGGCCGCATAGATTCCTGCGACAGCCTGCAACCTAGTATCATGCAGCTTCTCGATTTGGTCTAGTTGTTGGGATAATTTATGTCCGGTCCATTCATGTTGTTGGGCTACTCTCAAAGTGGGTATCAAAAAATCAATTGGTAAAATTGCGTTTTGTCCGTATACTAGATTGAATGGGGTAGTTCCAATGGCTGTCTTGTACGCGACTCGGAAGGCCCAAATTGCATGATGCAATTGTTTGTCCTAGTCAGACCTCCCATTATTGACAATCTTTGTCAATACTATGCATAACACCTTATTGGAACTTTCTGCTTGACCATTGGCTTGGGGATGGTATGGGGCTGATTTTTTATGGGTCACTAAAAATTCATTCATTAGAGACTCTATCACCTCATTAATGAAGTGCATTCCTCGGTCACTCACAATCTGAATTGGTAATCCAAAATGAGTGAATATATGCTCAAAAAGAAACTTAGCAGTGGTTTGAGCATCGTTCCTTCTAGTAGCCTTTGCCTCTACCCATTTTGTCAAGTAATCGGTGGCTACCATGATATATTTGGCATGTGACCCTTTGGTCGGTGGGTTAATGGGTCCTATGAAATCTATACCCCATTTAGAAAATGCTCTAGCACAAACCATAGGTCTCAATGGCATGTCATCTCTCCGAATCAGGTATTTAGCCTATGGCATGTTTCACAACTTCTTACATAGGTCTTTGCATCCATATGTAAAGTTGGCCACCAAAAGCCCGCAAAGAGGATCATTTTCACGGTTCTCTCGACTGAAAAATGACCTCCTACCGCACCTATGTGTGCCATCTCTAATATGGGTAAATATTCTCCTTCATGCACACATAGCCGTAATTGGTTGTTTTTTCCTCTCCTAAACAAATGCCTTCCCATAAGTACATAATCCTTGCTCATTTCTTCTAGGGATCGTTTTCTCGCTAAGCTAACTCCTTCCTCGTGTTCTCTTATCTTTAGGAATTTGACCAATGTTTTGCTCCAATTGGGTGCTATCGTTGAGAAAGGCATGGACATATGATCCTTGGGGATCGTCTCTTGGCATTCTGCACAATTACTTACATAATCATGGACATCCTTAGACATGTCAGGCTAGTATACTCCTAATCGCTTTAACTCCCTAATAGTTCCATGAATTCCTTTGTGTGTCCTCCATTTGTTCACATGATCTTGTTCAATCAACTTCAACTGCTCGTCTTCCTCAACACATCTTAGCAATACACCATTGGGTTCCTTGTTGTACACACTTCCCGCAATAATGTGCAAATTCCTTGACTGTAGAATTTCCTTTTTACTCTCTTTATTGATTGAGTGTTGTGGCCATGAGCAAGTATCGGAATTAGTTTCTCTGCCCACTTTGGACACACTTCCAAATTAAACAAATAAGTGTCTAGTAGATCATCGGGTACTCCACTTGGTGGTTCTTTGTGTGTTAACCTAGAAAGGTGATCTGCTCTTACATGGGTATTTCCCTTTTTCACTATCACTTCAAAGTCGAACTCCATCAATAGTAGAAACCATCTTACCAATCTTCCCGTGTTGCAGGGCTTATTGACTAAGTACAATAGGGCCTGATGGTTTATGAAGAACTTGAATTTGTTAGCTAAGAGATAGTGTCTAAATTTCTTCATTGCATAGACCATTCCTAATCCTTCTCGCTCGGTAGTTGTATAGTTCCTCTCAGCTTGATTCAGTTGTCTACTCGCATAGGCAATTGGGTGATCCAACTTTCCTTCATCTGCTGGTTGGGCTAAGATACATCCTATTGCATAATTAGAAGGATCCACATGAATATGAAATGGCTTGTTCTAATTTGGTGTTTTTAGAATTGGAGCTGTGTGAGTTAAGAGTCCATACAAGGGTTTGGCAATTATGGCATACATGTGGATAAATTGACGGTAATATCCACAATGCCCCATAAATGCTTGCACCTCTTTCGCATTCTTAGGTCTAGGAAGCTCTAAAATAACCTTAATCTTGTCTTCATCCGTGGAGATTCCATTTCTAGAGACTATGTGTCCTAAGATCTTCCCTTGTCTTACCATGAAGAGACACTTCTCTGGGTTCAGCCAGACTCTGTACTGTCTACATTTATTAAATATCTTTCGGAATTCAGGAATGTGGTCTTGTCTTTGATTTGAATATGTACATAGGTCACCTACATACACTTCCATGCTCTTCTTCAGGAATTCTTTGAAAACATGACACATCAGTCGTTGGAAAGTAGCAGGTGCATTAGTGAGTCCAAAAGGCATCACTCAGAAAGCATAGACTCCCCATTCAGTCGCGAATGCGGTCTTATGTTGATCCTCTGTAGCTATGGCTACTTGGTTGTATCCAGAGAATCCATCTAAGAAGCTATAGACTTCTTTTCCTACAACTCTTTCCAATAGATGGTTAGTGATGGGTAATGGGTAGCGATCACGTATGGTGGTTGCATTGACCTTTTTCAAGTTAGTGCACACTCTCAGTTTTCCGTTCTTCATAGGCACAACTACTAATGGCGAAACCCACTCAGTATGTTCTATTTCATATATGAATCCTGCCGCTAGTAGCTTGTCTATTTCTTCTTTAATTTTAGCAGCATAGACCTCATTGTATGTATAAGGGCGTTGTTTTGATGGTTTTGCCTCTGCCATCATTGGTATTCTATGAGAGCAAATCGAGGGTTCCACACCCTTGAGATCCTTATATGTCCACGCGAATACATCTCGATATTCCTGGATCAATTGTATTAATTCTTATTCCTCCTCAATTGACACATCTTTACCTATGTATGTACATCTTTCTTCTCCATCTTCCACTGTTACTATGATATTTTTTGTTTGTTCTTTGTTTTCATACGCTTCTTCTTCTCGAGCCTCTCTCTTAGGCATTTGAATTGCTATCTTTCTCTCTTCTACTTCGTATCTTTTAAAATGCTCTGGAATCTCAAAAAGATCTGGATTTGGTCCAATTTTACTCATTCTTTCCTCTTGCTCTTGTACTATGGGGGCAACTTCTATTGCCAAGATCTTGGTCAGATCCTGCTTCTCTTTGGTTCGAATGGTGTCTAGATAGCTTTCTTCTGAATCGAATTATGGTTCCATTTCTATGCTCTCATATTCCTCTTTCCACTCTTTTTCTAAGATTTCCCCTACTTCTACTTATTGAAGGACAACCATGTACAAATTTACATCATAGCCTTCTTTGTCTATGCACTCATTCATAGTTAGTTAGTACTTCCTCATTCACACATACATCTAAGGTTACTAAGATTTCCATCCATCCATGCGGCTCAAAAGTTTCATTAGGAAAGATTTGAGGCATATACCTTGGGTCCTCTATCGGTCGGTAGTTAGGATGTCCTATTGGCCACATCTACCTTTTATTTTTTTCCTTCTTGGCTTCCTTACACATCCATAACTGGGCGTCCTCATACTTCCAAGATTGATCGCTTGATCCAACACTATGAATAGATAGGTCATCTTCCTCCTTGAGTATGGGATTCCACTGTAGTGGGGGTACATCTCTATATGAAAATGTATGTAAGTTTATCTTGGTTGTATTTCCTTGATGTTGCAGGTATAAAGCATCTCGTCGCCAGTCTTGTACTATCCGCATTTGTCTCATGAAAGGTCGTCCTAATATCATTTCATAATTGTTAGCCTTTTTGAATTTACAAATGGCTAATGTGTGTTCAAATTCAACTCCATAGGTGGTTAATTTGATCCTTTCCAATATTCCTAAGGGTTTCTCCACATGACCGTCTGCTAATTGGAGCTTCATGCATGTGGGCCGTAAGGCAGGCTTTCCCCATTTCTCCCAAATCTCCTTTGTGGCAATTCCTACTGCTGCTCTTGTGTCTAGTATAGCCTTGGTCATGTACCCATTGTAAGTGACAAATAGACATGTATTACCTTCGTCTCCTTCACTAAATTCTCCCACCTTATCTACTAGGATTTGTATCTTAGATGGATTTTCTTTTTCCTTGTTTCCCTTTTCATCCTTCTCCTGCCCTAATTCCAATTGACTTGCTAATTGTTTCCATAATTGCGGTTTAATCCAAAGTAATTCTTCCACAGTCAATTTGCACTATACTTTCATCTTCTTAAGTTCCGTTAGATTGTGTGAATTCTTTTTTGAGTTTCCTTTTCCTTTTCCATGCACTGTGGGTACTCGGATGATCATAGATTCCTTTTCGTATTCTCCCATGTAATTTGGTAAGGTTGAAATGCTCTGAGCTTCTTCTCTATGTCGGTCTAGTCTTGATACTTCCTCATATACTTCCTCCACGTTGGGTTTGGTTAATAAACTTCCACATATAATTCCTCAAAGGGAGGCTTAGTCACTCCATTCCTCTTCCATTTTCTTCTCAGATTCTATTCCATAATTCTTTTGGCCAATCAACCTCTAAGTCAGGTATAGTTGACATAGGTTTGTCTTGGGTTCTCACTCGCTCACACTTGTCATCCTTCTCTTTAAGTTCTTTATCCTTGGCTTTGACACACTCCTTGTATTGCTCCTCTGCTATCCTTGTCTCTGGAAGGGCTCGGATACTCTTTTCTAGGGTTGCTTGTGCTACCTCTATAAGTTTTCTACATATCGCAAGCCTCTCTTTTTCTAATTCTCCCTATGGATAAAGTTTTTCGTGTTGTTCCACATTCGGTCCAGTCTTATTTCTAGCTTGGTAAGCTTTCAACCACATGTCTAAGTCGTCCGGTTTTGGGTCAGCTAGAATCGATCCTGGTTTCTCTACTTCTCGGATAAGCGGTGGAATGGGAACTTCCTCCCGAATCTCTGGTTCTTTATGCTCTTTCTTACTTGTGGTTTGTTTCTTATTGTCTTGACTCTTGTTTTTCATCCATTTATCTTTGAGCTTCTCTCTTCTTTCCTTCCATTTTTGTGCTTTTATGTTCTGGACATTCTCACGTGAATCCTCTGAATCTTCTACTATTTGAATTTTGGGACTTACAGTTCTATTGCTTTCTTGTTCCTGTTCTGGTTGTTTTCTTTTTTGTTCTTTCGTTTGAGCTCGGGTAATGGCCTTTAAAGGCACGGTGTATTCCTTATCACCTCCAGGTGCTTCTATCACTTCAATTACATTAATAGGTGCAATGTCTTGGACTTTGGTTGGATTCTTAGGGCAATCTCTGAAAAGATGTTCCTTTCCGCAATCATTGCAATATCCTTCCCAAGTCCTAGGGGGTGGTGGGTTGTAAGGCCGAGGACATTCTCTAATAAAATGGTCTCCTCCGCATCTATAACATGGTCCTCTCGACACAGGTGGTCTAATGGGTGGTCTTCCAGGTGGTTGTGCTTTAGGCGCAGTATACATTAAAGTTGCTACCTCCGTTCCATAAGCCTGATCATAGCCTTCATATCCATAGTATGCCGAATCATATGCTGGTTCATACTCTAACATGTTGGCCTCATAGGGATAGTAATCTCCTGGGGGAAGCTCATATCCAAGGTTTTCTGATTCTACACTGGTCATCGTTGAGGCTGGCATTATGGCTCTTTCCAAATTTTCTTCTGGCTGGGCATACTTCACAGGTACCACATGTTGAGGATGTGGAGGTTGTGGTCCTAACACTGGTTGAGGGTTTCCAAACTGTGTTGTTTCATATGGCTTGGGAGCTCCTGCTGGTGTGGGGTAGGAATTGTGTCCGGGCATATCTCTACCTGGCTCCCTAGGTGGATATCCATATGGTCGGTACTGAGGCGGTTGGAGGGGCCGTGCCTGCCTATTGAATGGGCAGTTTTCAGTGGTGTGGTTGGTGTATTTTTGTTCTATGTGGCGGCCATTTTCATAGTTTCATTAGGGTTCTGTTTAAAGCTATGGATTGAAGACGCAGGGTTGTGCTTAATCCCTCTCTTAGTGAATTCCCCAATGAATCCTTGAAAAAATTGCTCCATATTTCCAAATTGGTTAGGGTCTAATGGCTGGAACCAAGTCAGAGCCGTTCCTGTGAGGGTGAGTCCGAAGGACTCATACTGCATGAAGAAGTTGTCTACTTGTTCCGCTCTTAGAACTTGTTTAAATTCAACAATGTGATCATACGGTTCTCCCAATCTATCATAATGATTTCTCACACATTTGGCCACCTGAATCGGTTTCAATCTTCTCATTGGTTCTGGCTGTCTAGGCATTACAGGGAAGGCAAGAACCGCTGGTCTAACTGGGGGTATTCCAGGCTGTACTCCTATTGGTGGTCGTGGTCTTACCAGTGGTCGGTATTGATTACCTACTCTAGGGTGGGTCTGATTGTGTGGTTGCACTCCTGGAGTCGCAAATTGTACATGAGTACGGTTTGGAACACTCCATTGGATAGTTTGTCCTGACATGGTGTGCTCCGCCTCTTGTTGGGTTCCGAAGGGGTTCTGAGAGGTGGTTGCCTGCTCTCTCTGAGGGAATACAGGAAAACCCATGTATTTCAGTCGAGCCCTGTCTATGGCATCTACCAACCAATATCTTCTCTGGTTCTTATCTAGGTATGTTATTCTAGTCTCGTCTTCCGGATCCTTTAGCTCATAAAATGTCATCAGGATTTCTTCTCTTCCTTGGGCTGGTGAGTCTGTTTGAAGCAACAAGTCCATTCCATGGATCAAATAGACTTCCAATAAGTAGTCATCCTGAGGTATCAAGTCTCCTCTCAAGACTCGTGTCACTTGGGACTTGCCTCTAGGAGTCATCACTAACTCCTCAGGGTTTGGTCTCCCTGAGTTTTCTTGTCCCACTAACTCTCCCCTTTCATTGATCAAATCAGAGTATTCAGTCACTATGTATATGTGACCCAACTTGTCCACTTATGCTCCTCCCTCATACTTAACAGCCGGTCTGGGCACAATCGTGGCATCCATGGAAGTCACCATCCGAGCCACAGATCTGTTTAAACCATCCAGGTAGATGGGAATCTCCTGGGCATTAGTAGAAACATACTGTAAAGAAGTGTGATACTCTCCTTCTATAGTGGTCATGAAGTTCCTACCGGGAGTGGGACCCTACATGTCTTCAGAAGCCATGGTTATCTCCTCCTCTGAGTTGCTAGAGGTGTCTGAATAGACTGAGTGGTGACTGACCTGAGCGGCACTTCCAACAGAAGATATGACACTTCTCCGGCTACTTAGCACCCTTCCTGATCTCAAGTTCATTCACCCTCCTGGGGCTCTCTAGGTCTCTGAAACTCTCCCTAAGTGGCTCCTCAAATGCCTCAAATTAGTCTCTGAAAATGCCTCAAGAGTTCTGGCGATACCACTTTTGGCGATACTGCACCAGGTGATACTAAGCTGTCCACAATACGATACCACACAAGCTCACGATACAATACCTAAAGACTAGGCGATACCGTACTGTAGCAAGGGGTGATACGATACTGCTATTGGGCATGATACGATACCAGCTTCTCTGGCGATACGATACCTCCAGAGTGGACGATACGATACCAATATCCAGTCGCGATACAATACTTATGCGCTGGCCGATATGATACCAAAAGCTCTGGCAATACGATACTAAGACTGGGACGATACGATACTGTGTTTCTCCACGATACGATACCTGTTTAATGCACGATACGATACTAGGAGTCACATGATACGATACCACTTTTTTGGACGATACGATACCAAAAAAGGCACGATACGATACTGGATTCCTCACGATACGATACCAAAAAAGGCATGATATGATACTAGATTCTTCACGATACGATACCAAAAGAGGCACGATACGATACCAAAAAAGGCACGATACGATACTGGATTCCTCACGATACGATACCACTGCAGTTGACGATACGATATCGCCAATTTGCACGATACGATACCAACCCTGTGGGCGATATGATACTTAAATCAACCGTGATACGATACTGGAATTTAGTCGATACGATACTGGACTTCTCACGCGATACGATATCACTGCAAGTGGCGATACGATACCACCAACTTGCACAATACGATACTAAAATGGTATCGCGATACGATACCAGGAGTAGAGGTGATACGATACCAGAAGTGGACCGCGATACGATACCACTTTGGTAAAGTGCGATTGTGATACCAACCAGGCGATACGATACCACAAGTGGTATCACGATACCAAGGCTGGTAATCGACGATACGATACTTCGGTGAGTATCACGATACAAGGGAATTTTTGGTATCACGATACCAGAAACTCAACTGATCGCGATACTCAAGCCAAAATACCTCAAAAATCAAAAAATTTTGTTTCCCCTTGCTCTTCTCTCAACCCTTTTCGCTCCTAGCCTATCTTCTCACTCAAAGAAATCCAAAAAACACTCTGTCCCACCCCGCGATACCAGATGCACAAGTGATCATGTTTTTGTGCACTCCTAATGTGTTTTTGCCAATGAAATCTTATGGAATCTTACCTCTGTGATGCCTTGCTTGTGCCTTGAGCTCACTAACTAGCTTTGATAGCCTGGAAAGCACGATATCACACCCATGATACAGATTGTTGCGCTCAAACAATACTGCTTTCTGAATAAATGAGAAATGATATGAAATTTTTGGTTTTTATACTTTTTTGGAGACTGAAATGAACTACTCTACTTTGACAAATTTTTTGGGATTTTTCTTGGTGATCTTGACTTACTCCTACTTCACTCCTCTTCTCCTCTTCTCCTAACATAACCATAACTCTTCCTTCTCTCCCTTCCTACTAACCCTAACCCTAAAAACTCATTACACACACCTCCGGGATGTGAAGTAATAAGTGCTGAAGTGGTGGACTACTTGCCACTGAATGAGTTCACTTCTACAAGTATGATTTCATCACTCTCGAGCTATAACCATCACGAAGGCACCTTGGCTAAGTGTTCCCTGGCAACGGTGCCAAAAACATGTGTACCTAGGTCAAGGAGACTTAAGGACTTGTGCCAAAGAGACTAAATCTCATTTGCCACACACGTGCGTATAGTGGAGAATTGATACATGCTTATTTGTCAATCCGATGAAACGACCTAACCAAGTGTATGAGGACATGTGCACACGTGATGGGAAATGAAGTGGTTCAGCTTATATGTGTGAGAAAAGACTAATCCACCTCTCTAACTCACTTAAATACTGAAAGTGTCTATCGCGATACCACTTATAACAATTTTCACTAAATCGAGGATTTCTCTCAGCCCCAAACTTCGAATATGGCCAATAGCAGGTTCTTTTCAAAGCTCTCAACAAGACACATCTATTGGAGTAGTTATCACTTGATTCTGACAACTATGCTTCAAGTTATGACCAAAACAGTGAATGGCGGGAAACACCCACACTCACTCCACAACTTATACTTGCTCTCACACACACTATAGTAGCTCAAAAACAGTGGGGAGGGGTAGACAACATTCCTACACACACATTCCAAGCATCATACACACATAGAAGATCAAAGAGAAGATGGGAATCTGCAAGAAAGAAGCAATTTCGAAAATCAGGAGCTCTCGTTCTTCACAATGGCAAAAAGTCTCTACAAAGAGTCACAAAGTGACTTATATACATGTGCCCTAAAATTGATCCTTTCACACAAGAGACCGGCACTTTATTACTAAAAAGTGAATTTCCTACTAATTTACAAGAAATATATTACAATAAGTTGGGATTATGCATCTAGAGGACTCCTCTAGTGCATTTACATGGCTTGAGGGAATTTCCTAAGACTTCGAAGAAGAAAAATATGCCCATTAATTTAAAAATTTTGGGGCTCCTCTTTTTTGCTTCTTTTGCTCTGCAACACTTCCATGCAAGGTGGTGAGGGTTTTTGGTCATTCCTTGCTACAACCTCAACAATCTTGTACCAAATTTTTACAAGAGATTAGTATAATGATGCGTCATTTGAGAATCTATTCAAAAGTTACAATGGCCCTAAACTATCTAACTACTAACCTCCCAAACGTTGTCATCGTTGATGATTCTAAGGTTTAATAGTTATCTTAGATTGAAATGGGATTTGTGTTCGTCTCCCCATAGTAATTTTACAACCATTTTGATAATAATTGGACCAAAAAAAACTTTATATTGCTCATTGTCTAGTTTATTGATATGCCCAATTTTAACTAAGAAAACGTCCCAAAAATCGGTTGCTCTATCCCTAAAATCAAATTAGGCATATTATTTTGTCGATTGTTTTTTTTTGTGATATTGTAGATATGTGTGGAACCTTGTCTAGTGATTTTTCAATCTTTTAATGAAGATTTCACTTAGTTTCTCAAAGAACCTAGTTGTGAATGCAATGCTTAAATGTTTTGCATATAGTGAGTAGGTAACGGGATCAATTGAGCATAATGAAATCATAATCAATTAAGAGATGGCACTTGGATTAAATGGAATAGTAAGTTCTTAGCTTGAGAGTGAAATCCTACAACCTCAACTGATTTCAATTGTTCTCCATTAAATGATGCCATACATACTTGTTGATATATTTTGGTAGTGGTGTGTAACATAGTTAGGATCATCGGGGCACTTTTTTCCCTCTTTAGGTGTTTTGGTCCCAGCTTGTATATACGCCTATAAACCTATCGGGGAACTTATCTTTGTACATTCACTTGGTGATACATTCTATGTTGTGTTGTGCTCCAAGATTCTTCTTCTTCCTTGTGTGCTGTTCATGTGCTTCCATAGACCTCCAACTCCAATAATTGGTATCAGAGCAAGCCACTACATCTAGGGCATCATCAACACCCCTGCAATCACAATCTCAAAATCACACAAAAATTGGTGAGCATACTCAGGGTCAGTTCAAAACTGTTTTTCTCTATGGTGTGAAAATTTTGATATGAGCTCATTTTGGCCTTCAAATGCACTATCATAATGAATATACATGCAATTTCATCCTTTTGTGCCCAAACAGATATATAGGTTTTGGTTCACCAATACAAGGGCCTCAAAGTTTGCTAAAAGTTTAGTAGATCTTGATAGGGTACTTTTTTTTAGCTTTTTGAGATACAATCATTTATTTGCATCAAGGTATTTAGACACCAGACATAGATAAAATCATTGATCTATTCAAGATGTTACATATTAAGGATAAGTTGGACGATACTCATTACTACTTATGGGAATATATGATGCATCATGTATTGGTAGCAGAAGGGTTGTGGAATATTGTGTAGGGTGTTGAAAAACACCCTAGTAGAACTGCAAATACAATAATTGAAGATGATGCACATAACATTGAAGATGGTGATCTTAAACTTCTTATTTGTGCTCTACTTCTTGGCGCACATATTGTAGAGCAACTTTGTTGGGATGGAAGAGATGCTCAAGCACAATTGTTGATATCTTTTTCTATCCAACATGCCACTATCCCTCACATTTGCTCTTCCAACACAACAAAGGATGCTTGGAATACACCTACAAATTTAGTCCTGGTAAGAAATGAGGCTCCTGTTACTTACCTCCAAAAACAGTTGGAGAGTGAGCACATGAATGAAGGATATTCTATGGATAATTTTTTGACATAGATCAAAGATTTGAAGGAGTAGTTGATTTTTATTGATGAAGTCTTTCCAGATAGTTCACTTGTGAAGACTATCCTTAATGGCATTCCAAATTCGTATCAGATTTTTGCTTCTATTATTTTGATTGATGATGAAAGGAAATCTAAATGCCTTAGGGTTTGAGGAGTTCATCTCTATTTTGTTGCAAGAAGAACACTCAGACACAATAGATCAATTATGCTTTCTTAGCTAGTCAGAAGGGCAAATGAAAATGGAGCTCACCACTAGTATGTAGAAATATGCTAATATTGCACAATCAAAGAAGGAAGAAAAAGATGAGAACAAAACAAAAAATAAGAAAGAGTTTTGGAGATATTTTAAGGCAAATGATCAATTCATGAAAGTTGTCCTAAACTAGCTATAAAAGAGGCAAAGAAGAAAGAAGCTGGAATGGTTGTTGTAGAGTTTGCCAGTCTTGCTCAGAATGAAGAATGGGCATATACTATTGTTTGTGGCTATGAACCATCTTCTCATGAGTAGTGTATGTCGATAGTAGACTCAGATGCTTGGTACCATTTTTTTGTTAAATAAGGAAGTTTGGCCTTAGCCTACTCTCCCAGACTTGTATTAAATAAAAGAAAAGAAAAGTACAAGGAAAGGGGGCTAATGCACACAGGACCCCCCAAGTCCCGCATTGGGCGGGTAGATCTTACAGAGTTTAAAATGCATTACAAAGAAGGTTAATCGCCCTCTCATCACCCTCATGTGGGGCCAATTGGGTTTAAGCTTGTTGTTGATCAGAAGGAGCACTTTATGATGCCTAAAGGGGGGATTTCTTACAGTTGGCGATTCTTTTATCGAGGAGGAACAATGATTTCTCAATCAAACACTCTTTGGGGGAGTCTCCAAATTTACAATCACATCTTTCTCTTCAAATCTATCAGAGGACCTCCCCTATGATGGCATTCTAGAGAGTCGTCGAGCAGCCGATCGCTTCTCCTAGTAGAGCTTGTTTCCAACTGATATGCTTTTGGAGTCTAATTTTCTTTCTGACAATCTGCCAAAGCATGTTGGAGTTGGGACAAGTAAAGAAGATGTGACCGACATCTTCAATGGCACGGCTACAACGCTTGCACCAGGGAGACATGCCAAAAATTTTGCTAGCCTTTAGGTTGGTCCAAATTCCTCGATGAAGAATTTGCCATAAGAGGATAGACTTTTTGTTTTCTATGAGAGGGTGCCAGATAGCCATGTACTTTAAATCCCATTGTAGTCATGTCCATGATAGGCACCACTTCTTGTTGAGGTTGACATGATAAACAATGTTCCCTTTGATATTTGGGTTTGTTAGGCAATTACCATTATGCCATCTGAGACCCAGTCGGCATGGCACATCATGTCCCATAAGAAGATGGACTTTAGAGCGTCCCATGCATGACATTTGCTTTGTAAAATATTCCATTCTTCATAGGTAATGTTGAGGCTAGGGTCAATGTCCTTGAAGTTGATCCATTGGTTGGTGTCTTGTTTCCAAAGATTTTTCCATTTTCTGAAGCCCTTGTTCTAGAGCCTTTTGGCACTTTGAATGTTCCAAAATTCCACGTTCCTGATGCCATGGATCGAAAACCAGATAGAGTCATTCTGTCTGATACCAGCTGCCCACTTCCAATCTTTGCTGATTCTTATGAGGCTTTTGACTTTATTCCAAATCTTCCACAGGGAGCACACAAGATTCGAGCCTTTGAGAAAACAAGGAATGAGGAAAACAAAAGGGTCAAAGTGTCCAAGTTCTTCCAATTTGGGAGTCCCACAAAAGTCAGCACGTTCTTGTTTCTGAAGATCAATTTGGCCCACAAATCTCCAAATTGCACCACACCTTAATCAACCATTTTGCCGCCAGTTTGTTAGCCATGCATCCCATGTCCAGAATACCAAGGCCCCCACTATCCCTTTCACTAGTGCATATGGACCATTTGATTTTAGGTACCCCCTCCTGTTTAGGTCTCCCGTCCAAAGGAAGTTTCTACAAATACTTTTCAGTTTGGATAGCTCTTGCTCTTTTGGTCTCCAACAAGAGAGGAAGTAAATGGTCGACAAAATGAGGAACGTGTTAATAACCATTGCATGACCTACGAGATTGATTTGCATACCTCTCCAAAAGTTTAGCTTGCTTTCGAGTCTGGCCAAGACCCAGCTCCACCGCTGCTCTAACGAGATACCAAAGCCCAAGGGAATCCCCAGAAGCCAGAAAATTTGGCCTTGGGGAATGTTTTGGCAGCCATGATCAAAGAGAAGGTTGGGTTGGATTCTAACAATAGCTTTGAAAGTGGTCTTTGAGTGGTTGATTTTGGATCCGAAGACTTTGCAAAAGGTATTCAGGCATAGTTTCTTCAGTTCACTTGAGCTTGTCCCTACAGAGAATACTATCAACTGTGCTAATGACTCCTCATATCCTATAATGGGAGTTGGTAAGATCATTCTAACTACTATCAATGGGTTCTTTCACATTGTTAGATGCTTTGTATGTGTCGATGATAATTTTTTTTTTGTCAATTTGAGCATTAGCCAGGATTGCAAATGATTCAATTCGAGTTATTCATAATTGCATCTTTTTCATAGTGATGTTCATGGTCCTTTGCAGATACCTTCCTTTGGGAACTAGCTTTACTTTGTGAATTTTATTGATACTTTCTCCAAGCATGCATGGGTATATCCATTGAAAGCAAATTCTGAAGTGTTTATTTGCTTCAAACAATTTTTGCTTATGGCTAGAAATTAGCCAACATGTGAATTGGGCACCCTCTATTCTGATCTATGGGGGGAATACATGTCTTCTAATTTTAATGCATTTTTTATTGAGTGTGGGATAAAAATATCTATTTATAGTGCCATATTCACCTCAAAAAAATGGATTATCTAAAAGCAACAACATGTCTCTCATGGAGATGGTGTGGTAGATGGTCAAAATTCCGGCTTTACCACATAGCTTATGACTTGAGGTTGTTATGTGTGCATTATATGTACTTAATAAGGGCCCCACCAAAGCACTCCAATCAATCAATCCATATGAGTCTTGGCATGGTTGCAAGCCGAGGCTAAAACTATACCTAAACGACTCATGTAGACTTTGAGAGATAGCAAATTAGATGCACCTTTGGTCCTCATAGTTCTTCCTTTGCATTAGATTTCTATGCAATGACTTCCTCTAGTGTTTATGATGAGTATGAGCCTGCTTATTTTGATGAAGCATAAAATTGAGAAAATTGGATGGTTGTTATGCAATCAGAATATGATGTTATTATGAACAATGGTACTTAGTCTTTATGTGATTTACCTCCATGCAAAAATGCCAATAGCACTAAACGAGTATACACACTAAAATGTAAGCTTTATGGAACAATTGATATGTATAAGGTTGGGCTTGTTGTTGAAGGTTATGCTCAAGAGAGAGGCATTGATTTTGATGAAAACATTTCTCCCGCATGCCATATGGTCACTGAGCATTCATGCACTTGCAACTCATCATGGTTGGAATGTACAACAGTTGGACATTAAAACTGTATTTCTGAATGGTGATTTACATGAAGGTGTATGTATTTCAAGCCTGTGATTTTGTGCAAAAAAGGCATGAAAACAAAGTCTGAAGGTTGAAAAAGGCATTATATGGTTTGAAGCAAGAACCATGTGCTTGTTATTAAAAGTTACAGGCCTACTTGATTGCACATGGTTATGAGAATAGTTCAACTGAGAGCACCTTATATCTTAAGCATGCAGAGGATGTACTTCTGATCATTGTTATGTATGTTGATGACATGCTGCTCACTAGTCCTAATGCAAAGCATATTGTAGAATTTAAGGCTGATTTGCATGCTTCTTTTGAGATGTCACATTTGGGGCATTTGCATCATTATTTGGGCATTTAGTTTATGAAATTTGATGGAAGAATAGCTTTGTGTCAAACAAAATATATTGACATATTATTGCAGTGATTTGGCCTTGAAGATTCTAAACCTATTGCCACTTCCATGGAAACATATTTACAACTGAGTCTTCATGATGTTGGAAATGCATTTGATGTTGTTGTCGATCAGGAGGTTGTCGAATGCTTGATTTACCCATGCATAACTCGGCTTGATTTTCAATTTTTTATCTCTCAGATGAGTAGATTTATGCATTGCCCAAGTTTCAAGCATTGATAGGTAGTTAAACACATCTTTGCTACTTGAGTGGTACCTGACTACTTGGATTGTTTTATCCGAGGGGTGAATCATTACCGCCTGATTATGCTCACATAAAGCACATTGAGGTGCACTATCATTAATTCAAGGAGAGGTTCTCTGCTGAAGAGATCAATTTGGCTTATGTGCCCACATAGGATAATGTTGCAGACCTTTTCACGAAGGTTCTACCTAGGGAGAAGTTTGAAGCTTTTCACAAAGATTTGGGCTTATTTCCTTTTGTGGATTGATCTTTTTCCACATAGCTTGTCACTTCCTTATACATGAGTGGAAATTCCTTGTTCGCCACATCACTCCAAGGCGGGGTTTGTTGATATATTTTGATAGTGATGTGTGTGAACATATTTAGTACCATCAGTGCACTTTTTTCCCTCTTTAGGAGGTCCCCCCCAGCTTGTATATACACCTATAACCCTTACGGGTCACTTATCTTTTTATATTCACTTGGTGATACATTCAGTGTTGTGTTGTGCTCGAATCTTATTCTTCTTCCCTATGTGTTGTCTGTGTGCTTCTGCAAACCTCAATCTCCAACAATATTCACATCACATTAGATAACTTAAATTTAATTTCACGATAATGCTAAACTTCTCCCAAGGATTTGTGCAAAAATACAAAAAAATTCAACATGTATTATTTTGTTAGTTTTTTTGTCTTGATAGGAAGACAATACGAGGTAGTTGATCCATTTTTTATCAATCATCTACTCCCTCTTCATCTTGAAGAACTATAAAAATTCATGTTGGCATGTGATTTGAGAGTAACAAAGTTTAGCTCGATGAATCGTGACTATGCATCAAACACCTAAAGAATGATGTTCATGTCTCTAACAGTTTGTTTTTTAACACTAGGCTATGGTTTTCTTCTTTGTCTTGGATGTATTCATCTCTATACATGAAAAGTATCATCTTACATTCAACATCCTTTGATCTGATGCAAATTTCTTTACACCATTCTTCATATATTTGTGATGATGCAGTCGGTACAAATGTATATAGATGTTGGAAGGTAACTTCAATGAGTGACCCTTTGTATTCTTATTCTTCTTCATTGATTGCTTCCACATGTTGCTAGACTTTTGATTGTGTAGGATCCAATTCCTCAAAATTTTTGAACGATGGGAAAAAATTTATTTTTTCTCAACTCTTCATTTTCATCTTTGACTCCTTCGATTGTTCATTTAGTGAGCCAATGGTCCTATAATCTTTTGAGAGTTGAATACCAAGTTTTTTTGTGCATTTAGCTATGCTCATTCCTTTTGCTTCTAGTTTTTGTTTGTAACTTGGTACTTGTTCATGGCATAGCAATGCATGCACAACCGATGTATTAACATCAAGCGAGAGTATCTGCATATGATACAAATTTCAAAATCCATGGAGCTACCAATCAATGGTATAGAGACTGCACTCTATAAGATGGAAGTACATGCACCCACAACGAGAGAGAGAGAGAGAGAGAGAGAGAGAGAGAGAGAGAGAGAGAGCAAGCATGCATGTAGGCATTGACGCATGCATGCACACACACACACTCATGAGTGGAAAAGAGGCACGTGCTCCAAGAAGCTCTTGTATTACTCAAGATAAGAGTACAAAGCTCATACAAGATCAAGGCTCAAACAAGATAACCATTTACCTTTATAGATTTTGGAAGAGCTTTTTCCACGCTATAGTGTCCAACCTAGGCTAAAACCTAGTGTCCAAAGGTTATTTGGAGACTAAAATGAAGTCACAAAAGTAGAAAAATTGGTGTGGAGATACTACTCATGCCACAAGGCTTGAGTGCTACGAAACTTCTATAGATAAGTTTGATTCATGAGAAATTTAAGGCTTTATGACAAAAATAGGCAATTTTACATGTAATTTGGGTAAAAATGGAGAGAAACCTATTTTTTTGAGTTGGGAAAAAGTGATAGATCACTTCCCCCTTCATTCATATGCTTGTACTTTCCTTTTACTAGATTCTTCATCATTTGACTAAGATATGAACACTTTGACTTTTAACTTTTTGGCCATTTTCTAAGCTTTTGCCAACCATCCCTACTTTCTTTTATCTTCGACATATGTTTTGGTTTGCATCAGAGATGAACGAGGAAATTGATGCACAAATATCAAGTGCTGAATGGTGGCATTGTAGTGAAGGAGCCTTGCAAAAACTTCTAAACAAGTAGATTGTAGCTTTTTGGAGACTATTTGTTTGATTTTTTGAATACCTTTTATGTGTATTCTCAAAAAATATTGATGGAATGAGGATATCCATAAATAATCGTGTCCCCCAAAGAGAGAAATAAAAGATCGATGAGAAAATGAAAATTAAATGGATCAGGTTGGAGGATTATGCATGATGTAAAAAACTGAAGGAAGAAAGCTACCTCCGCCACTTGAGAAGAAAAAAATTTTAGAGAGGGATTGTGGAAGTAGTCTTAGGGGGAACACTTAGTGCAATGTATGGGTTATCATGCAATTATGTTTGATACAAGACCTTGTAGGGTGGCTCTATGAATGCAACTCTAGATGCACTTCTTAAAAATAATGCAACAAATGTGGGTCGTGAGTGATGTGCTCAAGGGCTATATGAAGAAGAGGATGCCCAAGCTACATGGATGGGATTTTATTTTTAATACTATCCCAATGAGGCATACAATACACAAGGTAGGAAATATTAGACCTGATGTGTCTACCCCCTCACCATTAGTTGTAGTAGGTAGGAAGGTAGAGACCTTAAGAACCGATTTCGTGCCAAAAAACCTTCTGTCATGTAGGGATGTGAAAATAGGCCTATAATCTACAATAAGAAGATAGCACCATGAATAGAATCCTGCCTGTCAAAACATATCTCACAATTTTATCCTATTTGATTTCCTCGTCTTGCTTGCTTTGACAACCCATTATTGACTCGCATGCATGTCTTGCAAAAATATACCAAAAAACTGTTGGAAAGCTTCAATAATCAATTGCTTTGAAGACCTTGCAGTGAGATGGATAGAAAAAGCAAAGTGGAAAATAAACCCACAATGCTACCCATTGGAGCTGTGAACCAAAAGAGATCTTCCTAAGTGAGATAAATTCAAGTAGCATCCTTCCAGTTGGGCTGCACTTGAATCTTTAAATGTTTAATTTGATGGAGATGATTGATTGTGACCAAGGTTTGGCTTAATGCCTACCTAACAATCATGATTTGTACTTAGAAGAAGTGTCTAGAAGAGCGTGATGCCACTTCTCATGTGACTTATTGGAAGATATGAGTGATGGTCACCTAAAAGAAAAATGTGAATAGAAAAACAAAGTATATATATGAACTATCCTTGCATGCAAAATTTTAATCATGTGCATAGGAATTGAACAATTGTGTCTTTTGCAAGGCTGTGTAATGTGGCCCTATATTTGATGCATAGTTGTAGTGCAATTGTTTTGATGGTGCAAAGGATAGGGTTGTGGTTGAAGCACGTGATTATTGCACAAAGAGGTTTATCTTTCCCTTGATAAACCAATTTTGTATGTCTTATATCCTGTATCATTAAAATTGAATATTTGAATGGCTAGTGTTAATTTTTAAATATGGAAAAGGAAGAATGTATATTTACATATATACAAGTGTATGTCTGATCTATCAAGACATATGCATGAGTTACAAGATTTAGACCCGATGCACACCCCTTGATGATGAATGAATTTTTTTGTGCAATGATATTTGATGAAATGACTATGGAGTTTGGAAAAGGAATAGGATATCTCTTCAGAGCCCATAGAGTATGCATGATTTTCTTCTCTTGTTGAGGTTGTGGCTTTTTGAGTACCCATTTTTGTATGTTCCTAGGTTTTTGTTATTGTGGTTTCTTTTTCTTAGTTGTATGAGCCCCCTTTTGATATGTGACCTTGAGTTCTTTGGTTTTCTTGGGATCATTGTAGATTAAGCCATAAGGATAAATTTGGGAGCCCACTGTAACTATCCATCATGGCTCATTATGTTATGTTATGGATGCTCAAAGTGGCTTTCTATGGAATATGTGCTTCCTCTTGTGCTTACGAGAAGAATCCTCAGATGGTGTGATTTTCTTGGACACCTAGATTTGTTTTTGTGATGCTTGTGCTAGTGCCAAAACTTTGGGTAACCAATTTTGGTCAACCACTTAAGATTTGTATCTACACATGTTCTGTGGTCATGTTTGTACCTATGTAGGTTTTTGTTGGCCTTTTTGGTGGATTGGAAGGTGGTATTCTTGGTATCATGGTGAGATCAGAAGAGGGCTCATGGATTTTAAGATTCACTTTGGGTATCAAATCATTGAATAGAGAAGAATTAAAAAGAGATATGAATACATATTCTCCCTCCACTTGAGGATCAAAATTTCACAGACTAAATCTTCTCTTCCTTACTTACCACATTGTACTAGGCTAGGAATGAGGCTCATGTTGCTTACCCCAAAAATAGTTGGAGAGTAAGCATATGAATGAAGGTGATTCTATGGAAAATTTTCTAACAAAGTTCAAAAACTTGAAGGACCAATTGATTTCTACTGATGAAGTTATACTAGGTAGCTCACTTGTTTAGACTATTCTGAATGGTCTTCCTCATTCATATCAAAGTTTTGCTTATACTCTTTGTTTGATCATGAAAGGCAATCCAAATGCCTTGTCATTTGAAGATTTAGTCTCTGTCTTGTTGCAGGAAGATCAGTCTAGATAGAACAAGTCCATTATGTGTGTTGCAGATCAAGCTTTCTTGGCTAGTTAGAAGGGCAAAGGTAAATGGATCTCATCTACTAGTAAGCAGAAATCTGCAAATGTTGCACATTCGAAGAAGGAAGACAAAGATGAGAAGAAACCAGAAAAGCAAACATTATTTTGTAAGTACTGTAAAGGAAACGATCATGTCATAAAGAGCTATCCAAAACTAGCTGCAAAAGAGGCAAAGAAAAAAGAGGCTGGAATGGTTGTTGCAGAGGCCTCTATACCAAAAACAGAGTCTGCTAATCTTGTGCAAAATGAAGAATGGGTGTTTACTACTATTTACCATTTTGACCCATCTTCTCCTGAATAGTGTATGTCTGTAGTAGACTCAGATGTTTAGTACTTTGATAGTGGGGCAACCAAACATATTACCTCGCAGCCCAGCTTCTTCACTTCACACGAGCCTGCCCCTATAGGGAATACTATCACATGTGCCAACAACTCCTCTTATCCTGCCATGGGAGTTGGTAAGATCATTATGACTACTACTAATGGTAATTATTTCACTTTGTCACATGCTTTATTTGTGCCAGGGATCAAGAAAAATGTGTTATAAGTTTTTGCATTAGCCAAGATTGGCTTGGTTGTGAAATTTGTTGATGACAGATGTACAATTCATGATCTATCAAATGGCAACATGATTATTGCCTCTAGAATTTTATTTCGTGGGTTGTATAAGCTCATAGACTATGAAAGATCTGTGAATTATTTGGCATGTGCAGTACATGATTCTCAGGCTATATCAGATGCAAAGCTTTGGCATGCACGCTTTGGTCATTTGAATTTTGCTAGTTTGCTACACCTACGGAAATCTAAAATGGTGTCCTCTTTGCCCAAACTTGAGGCACCTGGAAAACATGTTTGTGAAGGTTGTATTTTGGGCAAAATGTAGCCTTCCTCCTTTCCAAAAGATGCTTCAGTTCGAGCTACTCAGAGATTGCAGTTTGTTCACACTGATGTCTGTGGTCTTATGCAGACACCCTCTTTTGGAAACTATCTTTACTTCATGACTTTCATTGATGATTTTTCTATGCATGCATGGTTATATTCATTGAAAGCAAAGTCTGACGTGTTCATGTGCTTCAAACACTTTTGGTTTTGGCTAAAAATCTGTCAGCATGTAAAATGGGCACCCTTCGTTCTAATCGAGGGGGGAATATATGTCTTCTGACTTTAATGCATTTCTAGCTGAACGTGGGATAAAACATCAATGTAGAGTGCCGTATACACCTCAACATAATGGAGTTGTTGAACAGAAGAGCAGGCCACTCATGGAGATGGAAAAATGTATTTTCAAGAGTCAAGCTTTACCACATAGTTTCTATCTTGAGGCTATCATGTGTGCAGCATATGTACTTAACAGGTGTCCCACTAAAGCACTGTAGTCTATCACTCCATATAAGGCTTGGCATGGTCCCAAGCCATCTGTTGCTCATCTGTGTGTTTGTCTGGCATATGCATTAGTGCTTGAACAACATTGCAAGAAATTGGATGATAAAGCGGTAAAATGTATTTTTCTTGGGTACAGTTCTGAAAGCAAAGGCGATCGTCTATATCATCCACAAACTAAACACATTTTGGTTAGCCGTGATGTTGTTTTTGTGGAAGATGCTATTCAACCTTTACTTTCATGTATAAAGGAGACATCTATTAGCTCCAAAGACATGTATGATACTTTGCTGCCTCTTTTTACAGGTGGACAATGTAGTACTGGTCCTAATGAAGCAACTTCTTAGCCTTTACACGTTTCATGTGATGATGTAGATCATTATATTTTTTATGCAAATTTACATGATGCACTTGCTGATGAGAGAGCTGATATTGAGGAGGCAAAAACTATGCCAAAATGGTTGGTGCAGACTTTTCATGATAGCAAATTAGATGCACCTCCGTCATACCATACTCGTTCATGCTCTCATAGTGCCTTTTTTGCATCAAATTGCTATGTTATGGCTGCCACTAGTCTCTATGATGAGACTAAGCCTGTTTCGTTTGATGAAGCACAAAATTATGAACATTGCATGGCTGCAACGCAATCTGAATATGATGCTATCATGAAAAATGATACCTGGTCTTTATGTGACTTCCCTCCTGGCAAGAAGACCATTGATACTAAGTGGGTATAGAAGTTGAAGCGTAAACCTCATGGAGCAGTTGACAGGTATAAGGCTATGCTTTTTGCAAAGGGTTATGCACAAGAAAGAGGCATTGATTTTGATAAAACCTTTGCTTTCTTTCTATTTGAAGAAAATCTTTTTTGCAAAATATATATGACCTTGCTTATTTCTTTTTTAATAGCTTAGAAGATGAATAGAACTATTCAGTATAGAGTAGTTTCTATGTTGCATCATGCAAACTTTTCACAAGGCTTTTGGTGTTGATATATTTAGGTAGTGATGTGTGTGAACACACTAGGACCGTCGAGCACTCTTTTCCCTCTTTAGGAGTTTTTTTCCCCCGACTTGTATATACGCCTATTGCCCTAACGAGCTACTTATCTTTGTACATTCTAGTGGTAATACATTCAGTATTGTGTGTTGAGCTCCAAGCTTCTTCTTCTTCCTTGTGATGTTCGCGAGCTTCCGCAGACGTCTAATTCCAACAAGTGGTATCAGAGCAGGTCGCCGCTTCATCTAGGGCATCATCAACACTCCTTCAGTTGCAGTCTCAGAATCGTACAAATTTTGGTGAGCATACTCAGCATGTTTCCAAGATAAAAATAGCTTCGCTGTGTGTTCCAAAATCGCGATTTGAGCTCGTTTTGGCCTCTGAATGCATTATCATAGCGCTTGTGTAGGCTATTTTGTCTTTTTGTGCCAAAGATATATACCAATTTTGGTTCGCCAATATAAGCGTCTCAAAGTCTGCTACAGGTTTAGCAGAATTCGTTTGGGCATTTTTGTTCAAATTTTTGAGATACAGTCAATTTTTTGCATCAAGGTATTTTAGTCACCCGCCATTGCTGAAAGTAGTGATGTATTCCGTATGTTGGCTGCTGAGGATAAGTTGGATGGTACCAACTACCCATTATGGGCTTATATGATGTGACATGTATTGGTTGCAAAAGGACTGTGGAACATTGTGCAGGGTGTTGAAAAACGTCTTATCACGCCTGCAACTGTTACAACTGTAGGTACTAAAGCTAATGCAGAAGGTGTCGAAGATGATGATATTTTACATATTCCTGTTTGTGCTGCGGTTTCTGCTGCACCTACTATAGAGCAAATTGGTTGGGATGGCAGAGATGCCCAGGCACATGCATTGATAGCTTTGTCTATCAAGCGTGCCATTATTCCTCACATTCGCTCTTGCAGAACAGCTAAGGATGCTTGGGATACAGTTACCGCATTGTACCAAGCTAGGAATGAGGCTCGTGTTGCTTACCTCCGAAAACAGTTGGAGAGTGAGCATATGAATGAAGGTGATTCTATGGACAGTTTTCTAATAAAGATCAAAGACTTGAAGGAACAATTGATTTCTGTTGATGAGTTTATACCAGGTAGCTCACTTGTGCAGACCATTCTGAATGGTCTTCCCGATTCATATCAAATTTTTGCTTCTACTCTTTGGTTGATGATGAAAGGCAATCCAAATGCCTTGTCTTTTGAGGAGTTAGTCTCTGTTTTGCTGCATGAGGATTAGTCCAGGCAGAACAAGTCCATTATGTGTGTTGCAAATCAAGCTTTCTTGGCTAGTTAGAAGGGCAAAGGAAAATGGAGCTCTTCAACTAGTAAGCACACATATGCTAATTTTGGACAATCGAAGAGGGAAGACAAAGGTGAAAAGAAATCAGAAAAGCAGAAATTGTTTTGCAAGTATTGTAAAGGAAATGATCATATCATAAAGAACTGTTCAAAACTGGATGCTAAAGAGGCAAAGAAGAAAGAGGCTGGAATGGTTGTTGCAGAGGCCTCTACACCAAAAACAGAGTCTGCTAATCTTGTGCAGGAAGAAGAATGGGCGTTTACTACTGTTTGCAGTTTTGACCCATCTTCTCATGAGCAGTGCATGTCTGCAGTAGACTCAGATGTTTGGTACTTTGACAGTGGGGCGACCAAACATATTACCTTGCAGCATAGTTTCTTCTCTTCACTCAAGCCTGCCCTACAGGGAATATTGTTACATGTGCCAACAACTCCTCTTATCCTGTTATCGGAGTTGGTAAGATCATTTTGACTACTGTTGATGGTAGTTCTTTTACTTTGTCAGATGCTTTGTTTGTGCTAGGGATCAAGAAAAATTTGTTATCAGTTTCTGCATTAGCCAAGATTGGCTTGGTTGTGAAATTTGTTGATGACAGATGTACATTTCATGATCTATCAAATGGGGATGTGATTATTGCTTCTGGCATTTTATGTCATGGGCTGTATAAGCTCATAGACTATGAAAGATCTGTAAATGATTCGGCATGTGCAGTACATGATTCTCAGGCTATATCAGATGCAAAGCTTTGGCATGCACTCTTTGGTCATATGAATTTTGCTAGTTTGCTATGCCTGCAGAAATATGAAATGGTGTCCTCTTTGCCCAAAATTGAGGCACCTGGAAAACATGTTTTTGAAGGCTGTATTTTGGGCAAAATGCAGCATTGGTCCTTTCCAAAAGATGGTTCAATTCGAGCTACTCAGAAATTGTCTGTGGTCTTATGCAGACACCTTCTTTTGGAAATTATCTTTACTTCGTGACTTTCATCGCTGATTTTTCCAAGCATGCATGGGTATATCCATTGAAGGAAAAGTCGGAAGTATTCATGTGCTTCAAACAATTCTTGGTTTTGGCTGAAAATCTATCATCATGTAAAATGGGCACCCTCCATTCTGATCAAGGGGGGGAATATATGTCTTCTGATTTTAATGCATTTCTCGCTGAACGTGGGATAAAACACTAGTGTCCAGTGCCATATACACCTCAACAGAATGGAGTTGCTGAACGAAAGAATAGGTCACTCATGGAAATGGCAAGGTGTATGGTCAAGAGTCAGCCTCTACCACATAGTTTCTAGCTTGAGGTTGTCATGTGTGCAACATATGTACTTAACAGGTGTCCCACTAAAGCGATGCAGTCTATCATTCCATATGAGGCTTGGCATGACTACAAACCATATGTTGCTCATCTACGTGATTTTGGTTGTTTGGAATATGCATTAGTGCTCGAACAACATCGTAGAAAATTGGATGATAAAGCAGTAAAATGTATTTTTGTTGGGTATAGTTCTAAAAGTAAAGGCTATCGTTGGTATCATCCACAGACTAAATGCATTCTGGTTAGCCGTGATGTTGTTTTTGTGGAAGATGCTATTCAACCATTGCTTTCATGTACTAAGGAGACATCTGTTGGCTCCAAAGACATGTATGGTACTTTGCTTCCTCTTTTTACAGGTGGAGAGTCTAGTGTTTGTCCTAATGAGGCAACTTCTCAGCCTTTGTAGGTTTCATGTGATGATGTAGATCATTCCATTTCTGATGCAGATTTACATGATGCACTTATTGATGAGAGAGATGATATTGAGCAGGCAAGAACTATGCCAAAATGGTTGGTGCAGACTGTTGAGGGAGAATCAAGTAAAAGAAAGAAAAGAAGAAGACAACGAAAGAAGCAGCTTCACTAAAAAGAAATATCTGAAGACATATCTCTGCAGGAAGCCCCGTAGGGGCGTAACACCCATCTCTGCACAGAGCCCCGCAGGGGCACGCATCAGGCAACAACACAAATCATCCAGGTCCTGCACGGTGGAAGAAAGTAAACAGGCTCAAAGCAATACAACGGCGTCACATGTTTGGAACCAGGACAAATAAGATAACAACAAGCAAGATATAGGTCACTGGTGGCGTGCGTGGCAACCCAACTGAATACAGCAACCCAGATATGTGATATACGGAATACCAAGGGGCAAAACAGAAGCAAAGGACATAGATCGGACAAAATAACAAATTCTCTAACGGTCCTTATTGCTTCTTCGACCACTGGGTGCGTATATTCAGAACTCTTAAAGTAAGCCAAAAACAGAAGCAAAGGACAAACCTCGGATAAGATACCCAATTGTCTAACAGTCCTTATTGCTTCTTCGACCACTGGATGCGTGCAGACAACAAACTGAGGACAAGAAGCAAAGCCTATCAAGGGACGACAGAGACGAAGAGGGGGAGAGTGTTGCAGAGCTAAAGAGAGCACAAAGCAGAGAAAAAGACGCGCCCCAAAATTTTTCCGATTTGGACATCATATTTTTGTATCATAACCATTCTTGTAATATATTTTCCGTTGTAAATGCACTAGAGGAGTCCTGTAGATGCATCCCCACAGAAGATTAGAGATTTACCCATGTAAAATAGTAGGAAATTAGTCTTTTAGTAAATAAAGTGCCGGTCTCTTGTGTGAAAGGACCATTTTTAGGGCACAAGTATATAAGTCAAATGTGACTCTTTGTAAAGGACTTTTTGCCATTGTGAGAATAGAGAGCACAGAAATTCGAATTTGTGTCTTCTTCACTCTGTATCTTCTTCTCTGTGAGCTTGTATGCATGTGTATTGCTTGGAAAGAGTGCTTGTGAGTGTTGTCTATCCATGAAAGTGTTTATTTGCTGTAGTTACGGTGTGTGCGAAGTGTAGGAAGTGCTGAAGTGTAAGAAAGATTTCCCGCGACTCAGTATTTTGCTCATAACTTGAAGTAGGAGTGTTAAAATTGAGTGAAACCACTGCCATTGGATGCGTCTTCTCGAGAGCTTGGAAACACATATGCTATTTGCTATATTTGGAGCTTGGAGCTGGGAGAAAAGTCCAAAATACTGACGGCTGCTGCACCAAGTATCGTGACGCCATGACCAACAGTTGAAGCTTGTTTGGATAAGTCTTTGCCTTGTTTACACTCTTTGAGTAGTTCATTTGCATTGATCATCATATGATTGCATGTCCTCATACACTCGGCTAGGTTTGTATACTCTTTGGATTGATAATTAAAAGCGTGTATCCCCACTATATGCGCTTGAGAGGGGATTGAGGTATAGTCTCTTTCTCCGCAAGTCCCTAAGTTGGTACTTAGGTCAACACACTTTTTGGCGCCGTTGCCGGGGAGTGACGAATCAAACCGAGGCATTCGTGTGATGGTAAGTAGCTTTTTTGCATTGAAGTAAGAGGAGGAGTGGTGATTTTCTCTTCTTTGGTAAGTCATTTTCAACCGCACTTGCTACTTCTCATTCTTGGAGTGTGTGTAGTGAGTTGTTAGCCTAGAATAGGAAGAGTGAGGGAGTAGAGTAGGTAGCTAGAGTAGTGTTTAGTCCTTGTTTAGTTGAGTTCTTCTTTTGAAGTAGAAAAAAAAATCCCAAGTATAAAAGCCCAAAAAGTCATTTTGCAATTTACTTGTGTTCTTGAGCAAGTATCGTGAGAGTTCCAGTCGGGTATCGTGGCTGAGAAACAAAGCTATTGGGAGCTACGCGGAGCAAAAGAGGGTGCTAGAAGAGTGGGAAAGAGCATCAAAGGTGAGCCAATCAATTGCTAGTCCTTTTTCATCACTCAAAAAGTCAATATCAGAATGAAACGATCTGCGTCAGGTATCGTTTAGGACCTACAGGGTTGAAAAAAGTGTGTTTTGAATGATACAGAGAGTGAGGGGTGGGTAGAAGGACTAGTAGAACAAGTGTATTGAATTAAACCCTGAAGAATCTCTCAAAAATTTTGAAAAAGGGTCAAGTATCGTTTACTCCCGCGGTCGAGTATCGCGATACTTAGCAAGTATCGTGACCTCCTGTGGTTGAGTATCGCGATATTTCCCTCCGATCGTGTATCGTTTCATACCGATCGTGATACTTGGACAGAGATCGTTTCGGGCCAGAGATCGTGTATCGTTTCATACCGATCGTGATACTTGGACAGAGATCGTTTCGGGCCAGAGATCGTGTATCGTTTTGGCCAAAGATCGTAGATTGTGTATCGTCTGGATCAAAGATCATGTATCGTTTGGCTTAAGTATCGTGTATCGCTTCTCAGAGATCGCGATACTTACCAAAGATCGCGTATCGTTTTGTTCAGGTATCGTCGATCGTTTGGTTCAAAGATCGTGTATCGTTTGGGTTAAGTATCGTGTATCGCTTCTCAAAGATCGCAATACTTATCAAAGATCGCGTATCGTTTTGTTCAGGTATCGTCGATCGTTTCCACTTCAAAGGTCGCGTATCATTTAGAGGAAGTATCATGTATCGTTTTCTCCCGAGTATCGTGTATCGTTTTCTCCCGAGTATCAAGTATCGTTCCCCATCAAGTATCGTTTTTCATCAGGTATCGTGTATCGTTTGTAGACAGAGATCGAGTATCGTCTGGGATCAAATATCGAGTATCGTTTGAGCCCAAAGATCGTGTATCGTTTTAGGCTAGAGATTGTGTATCGTGGAATCTGGAGTCAAGTATCGTGATCTGGAAAAATTTCTTTTTCAGTCATTTCCTAGCCAAAGTCTTCTAGAAATTCTGACCTTTAGTGAAGAATCCCAGAGGCTAGAGGGTTGCAAGGGCTGGTCAGAGTTGTTAGGTGGATGAACCTGAGATCCGGAAGAACCCTAGGAAGCCAAAGAAGTGTAATCTCTTCTGTAGGTAGTGTAGCAGAGCAAAGTAACTGTTCACATTATTCGGAGACCTCCAGTGAGTCAGAGGACGAAATTCCCATGGCTTCGGAGGATATGCAGAACACAGTACCCATGATTGGCATGATGTCGATCATTGAGGGAGAGTACAGGACCTCCTTGGAGTACGTGAACACCAACCAAAATGAGATCCCTATTTATTTGGATGGTCTAAACAGATCAGTGGCCAGGTTAAGAAAGCGTCAGAGGCTTATATAGTGCCTAGACCAGCAGTCAAGTATGTAGGAGGTTTTTACAGGGACAAAAGAGATATCCAATATATTGTCACGGAGCACCCGGAAAACATTAATGAACATGGTGAAGATAATAATGCTTCAAACTTAAATGGAGGTGGGAATGAAGAGCAAGTAACTACACCTAGAGGGAGATCTGCTGTAGCTAGGATAGGGAGGGGAGACCTGATTCCCCAAGACAACTCCCTAATGGATGTGTATTTGATTAATGGGATAGAGCATCTTCTTAGAGCACATTCTTCAATATGGGAAGCTGCCCCTAATCCAGTCACCATCTATGAGTTACAAGATCCTGATTTCCCCACCATCATCACATATCTGGATAAGAATCAGAGAAGATATTGGCCCTTAACAGAAGCGGAAAGAGATGAGTTGAAATATCAGAATATCCCAGTGTTTCCCCCTAGGGACCAAGCCACTACTTCAAGAAACCCACTCGAAACATCCCATAATGATTCATGTCAACAATCGGGCCAAACACAACAAACACAGCAAACCCAAATCCCAGTCAGACCACATGTGCAGTTGGCAATGCCTGCAAATAACCCTAATTACCGACCTCAACCAACTATTGACCCAAGACATGGAATTCATGCTCCAGTCAGACCGCCGGTAGTAAGAGGACCAGGCATACCAATAGGAAGACCAATTTTCCCAGTGATGCCTAGACTGCCCGAAGCAGGAAGAAGATTAAGGCCAATTCAAGTGGCCAAATGCATGAGAAATCACTATGATGGCTCTAGTGAACCTTACAATCATATAGCTGAATTCAAACAAGTAATCAGAGCCGAACAGGTAGAAGACTTCTTGATTCAATATGAGTCCTTTGGTCTTACCTTGTCAGATACGGCGTTAGCATGGTTTCAGCCATTGGACCCTAATAATTTTCAAAACATGGAGCAAGTCTACCAAGAAATGATTGAGGAATTCACTAAGTCAGGAATTAAAAACAATTCTTCATCATTGATCCATAGCTTCAAGCAAGTCCCTACCGAATCAGTGAGATTGGCTGCAAGAAGATTCAAGCAGTATGTGGATAGATGCCCAGTAGAAGAGAGACCTACCCAAAATAAAATGGTGTCATTATTTTTGGAAGGATTGTTGAACGGATCTCTGAGATCTTTAGTATCTGTAAAGAGAGTTCAGACTTTGCAAGAATGCATGAAGGAATGTATAGACCTAGAAGACAACCTAGCAGAGGACCTGAAAATACCTCAAGGTAGCTTGAAAAGTGAAGATTCGGTCAGTTGCACATCAATCCCTAAAAACAATGTCGAGCAAATAGCCGATTTGGTAGCAAAGAAGTTGAACGTTCAAGGACAGAGGAACTACCCCAATAACCCTATGAGAGTACCCATGTTCAGAAAATGTATGCAGTGCGGAGGTGATCATCCTTCTCACTTGTGTACTAGGGGAGTAGTCCCACCACCTGCTTATGCTTATAATAGACCCACTGTCCCAGGACCTCTACAATATTGTAGTATAGAACAAAAATATACAAATCACAGTACAAAAAATTGCCCTTACAATAGGCAAGCGAGACCAGCACAGCCATACATGAGACCTTATGGATATCCTCAGAGAGATCAAGGAGGTGAAGCCTTTAGATATCCCACTTATCAGCCGCAGGCACCAGTGCCATGACCATATGCGTATCAAGGATACACCCAACCACAACCAATACTAGGACAACAACCGCCCCATCCTCAGAACGTTGTCCCAGTCAAGATTGCTCAACCTGAAGAAAACCTAGAGAGAGCAATAGTCCCAGCCACACCTTTGACTAGTAATGAACCATATGACTCGTTTTATGACCCTAGTCAAGGAACATATCCTAATTATGAAAGCTCAATGATGGAATATGGACAACTGTATGAACCATATGCCTATGGCATGGAAGTATCAGATAGTTTATACGGATATGAGCAGGACTATGTGTCATTAATGTACACAGCTCCTAGAGCAACCATACCACCCAGACCCATGAACAGACCGCCTGTACCCAGAGGACCATGCTATAGATGTGGAGGTGATCACTATATCAGAGAATGTACATTGCCAAACCCACCACCACCACAACGCGTCTGGGAAGGCTACTGTAGTGATTGTGGTAAGGAACACCTTTTCAGAGATTGCCCCAAGAATCCCAACAAGGTTACATCCAACGTGCAAATCAATGTGATAGAAGTAATCGAGTCATCAGGGAGCGATAAGGAATATACTATACCATTGAAGGCAATAACAAGAGCCAAAGTTAGAGAGACCCTAGAAAAACCTGAAAAACACGATCAAAGTAGCCCAGAAATGAATACACCCACACCACAGAGAGTGGAAGACTCGGAAGAGCCTGAAAAAAGTGTTGTAAGTAAAAGAACCCAAAGATGGAAGAACCGTAGAGATAGAATAAAAGAAAAGAAGCTACTGCAGAAGAAGGAAAATGAGAAGAGCAAACAAAACCCAAAAGAGGAAAATGAAGAAGAAAATAAAAATGAAAAGTACAAAAAAGAAGAGGTAGGATCAGTGTTAGCAGATCCCATGCCTGAAGAATTAGCTATGTGGATTCAGGCATACAAGGCACGAATAAGAGCCGGACCGACAATCGAACAACATGAAAGAGAATACCCTAGAGGAGACTTAGAGAAAGATAGGTTGGAGATCTGCAAAAAATTAATAGAAGTTGCTCAACAGACCCTAGAGAAACCTGCATGGCCATTACCCAAGACCCGAATTCCTGAAAAAGAATTCCAGGAATGCATCATCACCAATGACCACGAAAAACCTGAAGTAAGTAAGACGCAGCATGGCAATTATTGTGAGGAAAAAAGGGAAGGATCTATTGTTCCCGAAGTGGAAGGAGAATGGCCTAAAGATTTGTGGGCTAGAGTCCAAGAGGACAGATGGAAGAAAGTAGAAGGAATTGAACCACCCTTTGAAGAGATAGAAGCGGAAGAGGAAATAGAGGATTCCATACCTGAATTAAATTCAGAAGAAATTTTACCAATGGATCCTAGTGACAAAGGAGATGAGGGAGTAAAGGAATTGCCCAATTACACAAGGGAGTACGAACATAATTCTGAATTGTATTGCATCCCCTCAATAAGGAAAAAAGAACCGAACCCATCAGTCCAAACATCGGACATCATACAACACCTTAAAAAAGTAAAAATCCCTTGTACACTAACATTAGAGGAATTGTTGAAGGTTAAACCACAATTGAAGGAGAAATTGACCAGTCAATTGGAGGTCAAGACTAGAAAAAAAGAGATGTCTGATGAAGTAAATACTATAAAGATCCCAGTGGATAAGGTAGGAGATTTTAGTGAGGGAGATGAAGGAAACACTTGCCTTCCAATTACCTTTAGGGGTTATACAACCAAAGCCATCTTAGATTCAGGAGCCGGTGTAGGCATTGCTACTAGAGAAAGCTGAGAGAAATGGGGAAAACCAGCTTTAAGACCAACGCGTATGAAAATACAAATGGCTGATGGACACACAGAAAGACCCTTGGGATTATTGGAACGAGTAGTTTTCACCACATGCGGAGTTGAATTTGAACACACCTTAGCAATATGTCAATTTGAAAGGCCGAGCAATTACGAAATGATACTTGGAAGACCTTTCATGAGACAATTAAAGGTTGTGCAAGATTGGGGAAAAGATGTTGCATACCTTCAACATGAAGGAACCACCACGAGAATAAATCTCCACACTTATACATATCAAGATGTTCCTCCCTTACAATGGAATCAAATTCACAAGGAGGAAGATGATCATTCAATTCACAACATAAGTTCTAGTGACCAATCTTGGATGAACGAGGACACTCATCTATGGATATGCCAAACTGCCAAAAAGGAAGAGGATAGGAGAAAAGGATGGCAGCAAGGGCAAGGAGTAGCTAGGTCTGTACAAGATCCAGCTTACATGCCTCAAGTCTTTTTAGATGAAGAGTTTGAACCTCATGGCTGGATGGAGATTTTAGCGACCCTCGATGTATGCGTGAATGAAGAAGTGATAACCATGAATGAATGTATTGATGAGGATGGATATGATGTTAGTCTATATGTAGTAGTTCTTCAGGAGGCTGAAGAAGGAGAAGTGATAGAGAAAGAATGGAAGGAGGACTATGAGAGCATTGAGATGGAACCAGAACCAATGGAACCTGAGGAGGAAAATCAAAAAATAAGCACCACAGCTAATGAAAACAACCAGGAGCCTACACAGAAAGAAGAGCTGGAGTTAGATAAAGAGCCAGAGAATGAAGAAAACAAGCCACAAGATCAGTTTGAAGTGCCCGCTCACTTCAAGAAATATGAAGTAGAAGAGAGAAAAATTGCTATTCAAATGCCTAAAAGAGAGGCACAACCAGGAATAGCATATGACAATAAAGAACAAACCAAGAAGATAGTAGTAACGTTAGAAGAAGGAGAAGAACGATGTACTTTCATAGGACAAGATGTCTCCATAGAGGAAGAACAAGAGTTAATACGCCTCATAAGAGAATATCGGGATGTTTTTGCTTGGACCTATAAGGACTTGAAAGGAGTAGATCCATCTATTTGTGCCCATAGAATTCCCATGACATCCGAAGCCAAACCTTCTAAACAAAGACCATATACATACAATGATGTGTATTCCGCAAAGATAAAGGAAGAGATAGACAAATTGTTAGATGCTGGATTCATATACGAGATTGAGCACACGGAATGGGTGTCACCTTTGGTGGTTGTACCGAAAAAGAATGGAAAGTTAAGAGTGTGCATCAATTTGAAGAAAGTAAATGCCGCGACCATAAGGGATAGTTATCCATTACCAATTACAGATCATCTCTTGGAAAGAGTGGCAGGAAAGGAAGTCTATAGCTTTCTGGATGGCTTTTCAGGGTATAATCAGGTAGCTATTGCTCCTGAGGACCAACATAAAACAACGTTCGCAACTGAATGGGGAGTATACGCCTTTAGAGTCATGCCTTTTGGTCTAACTAATGCCCCAGCCACCTTCCAAAGATTGATGTGCCATGTATTCAAAGAATTCCTAAGAAAAAGTATGGAGGTCTACGTGGATGATCTTTGTACTTATTCAGCTATACGATCAGAACATATCCCCGAGCTAGAAAAGATCTTTGCTAAATGTCGACAGTATCGAGTATGCCTTAACCCAGAAAAATGTGTCTTCATGGTTAGACAAGGGAAAATATTAGGACATATTGTCTCCAAAAATGGAATCTCAACTGATGAAGACAAAATCAAAGTAATTCTAGATTTACCAAGACCAAAGACGGCTAAGGAAGTTCAAACGTTTATGGGACATTGTGGATACTATCGAAGATTTATACATATGTACGCCATAATTGCTAGACCTCTCTATGCATTATTGACTCAATTTAATTGGACCGAAGAATGCGAGAAAGCCTTTACGGAGCTTAAGAGTCGATTGAGTTCAGCACCAATCCTTCGAGTACCCAACTGGAATAACCCATTTCACATTCATGTGGATGCTTCCAAGTTTGCCATTGGTTGCATATTAGCTCAACCTGCAGATACAGGAAAACTAGACCACCCTATAGCCTATGCTAGTAGACAATTAAATCAAGCAGAACGCAATTATACCACCACGGAGAGAGAAGGCCTAGGGATGGTGTACGCAGTCAAAAAGTTCAAACATTACCTGTTGGCAAATAAATTCAAATTCTTCATTGATCATCAAGCCCTACTGTACCTAGTCAACAAGCCTTGTAATACAGGACAACTAGTACGATGGTTTTTATTGCTAATGGAGTTTGATTTTGAGGTAGTAGTCAAGAAAGGAAATACTCACATAAGAGCAGATCACTTATCAAGAATGACCCACGGAGAACCACCCATAGGAGTACCCAATGATTTGCCTGATACGTATCTTTTTAACCTGGAAGTATGTCCCCAATGGGCAGAAAAGTTGATCCCTATACTTACACATGGACCGAAAGATGGGATCACACCAAACCGAACCCAAGACCTTTGGAAGACTAAAAACCTTCATATCATTGCGGGAAGTTTGTATCACCAAGATTCAAGTGGATTGTTAATGAGATGTGTAGAAGAAGAGGAACAGGAGATGTGGCTTCAGAAAGCACATGTAAACCAATGGAAAACTCATTTGAATGCAAACGGAACATGGCAAACCCTGAAGAGGTTAGGCATATATTGGCCGACCATGCAGAGAGACGCACATAATTATGTGTCAGCGTGCCAAATTTGTCAAGAACAAAATCCAGATGAGAACTCAACTCTATGCTATTCCACAATAGCACCAAGATGGAGCATGCCTCTGGTGAAGTTCTTAAAAACCCAAGAATACCCAGAAGGAGCCACTTCAGCAAGGAAACGTGCACTTGTAGAACAAAGTAAGGATTATGCCATTATAGGAAAACAGCTTTTCAAGCGAGGGAGAGATAACCAATTATGAATGTGCATTCATGAAGATGAATATCTTTCTGTTTTAGAGATGGCACATACAGGAGCTGCGGGAGGGCAGTTCTCTGCAGATAAAACTGCAAAAATGATCCTCTTTGCGGGAATGTGGTGGCCAACTCTACATCAAGATGTGGTAACATATGTGCAACGATGTGATACTTGCCAACGGACAAAATATCCAATTAGAAGAGATGAAATGCCACTTAGACCCATGATGAGTGCCAGAGCTTTCACGAAATGGGGAATAGACTTCATAGGACCTATTAGCCCACCAGCGAAAGGATCCCATGCCGAATATATAATTGTAGCCACAGACTATCTGACCAAATGGGTTGAAGCCAAAGCAACCAAGAAAAATGACGCAAGAACCACGGCTAAGTTTCTCTTTGAGAACATTTTCACTAGATTTGGACTACCGATAGAAATTGTGAGTGATAGAGGTACGCACTTTGTGAATGAAGTCATAGAAGCTCTACTGAATGAATTCTTGGTAATTCATAAGAAATCAGCTCCTTATCACCCACAAGCCAATGGACAAGCTGAGAGTTCGAATAAAATCTTGTGTACAGTTCTCACAAAAATTGTTAACGATGGTAGATCAGATTGGGATAAACAATTACATCATGCTTTATGGGCATTTCGAGTAGCCTATAAAACCGCCATAGGCACTACTCCTTTTAACTTAGTATATGGACAAAATGCCATTTTGCCAATTGATTTCTTAATTCCCACTCTCAAAGTAGCAACTACTTACGAGTGGACAGGACATGAACTATCAGCTCAATTGGATCAAATAGAAAAGCTTCACGAAACTAGGTTACAAGCAGTAGCAGGCATTTATGCTGCTAAACGGCGACAGAAAGCCTACTTTGATGCTCACATTAAGGACAAAAATTTGAAAGAAGGAGATTTAGTTTTGGTATATACCTTGAGACAACATGCAAGGAAGTTGCAGAAGAGGGGATATGGCCCATTGATCATCAATCGTATATCGACAAGTGGAGCCATCAGCTTAGCAACCATAGATGGAGATGTATTGCCAAACTACATCAGCGGATGTAGAGTAAAAAAATATCTAGAACCATTGACCGAAGAAACAATGTCTCGATTAATCAAAGGCAAGAATCGACGTATTGAGGAGGAAAGGATACGAGAAGAAGCGAGACAGGAAGCCCTAGAACGAATTAAGAAACGGAAAGAGTGGATGAGAGAGAGAGATGAGAGATATCGACTAGGAGAAGAACTCATCCCAATGGCTAATTTTAGAGCCACTAAAAGGGTAGGTTCACAGAGAACGCAACCGTATTTAAATTTGGGAGCAGGTAAAACGGAGTACCACTTGGTGGATGCTCTCATTGACACAGGAGCTGCCATAAGCTGTATCAAACTTTCTTTGACCCAGAAACTCAAAGAGGAAGTATGCCCATCGATGGCACAGTTGATAGGAATAGGAGGAACGATTACTCAATGCATGGGTGAGATCACCTTACCTCTGCATCTTGACAACAACACTATGGAACAAAAGCTATTAGTGTGTCATGATCAGGATTTACTTGAAGATATTGTGTTAGGTCAAGATTGGATTTACAAATATGAGGTGACCATTCAATTGGCTTTAGGATACATCTCTGCCAGGATAGGACATCGTGATGTATTTAGTTTGCTAGACGAATGACCAATCAAACCTGTAAGCATAGATCCAAAAGTTTATCCCAATGAACAAAGTCAGGAGTGTATGTTCACTAGCACTATAGAAACCCCATCGTCAAGTACTATATGTGTGGACACTTTGATTCCTGCTTGCATTCCATCTTCTAGTGTGACAAGTCACAAGAGTGTCAATCTATCTGAAACCAACCTCAGTGAAGCACCATGCATAAGAGAGACCAGTACTCTGAGTGATTCAAAATCTATACCTATTAAAATATACCCTATTCCGTACACTCAACAAGCTTGGATAAGGAAAGATCAAGTGAAGGAATATCTTCGACGACAGAAGCACTATCGACATCGGAGCAACCAAGCAAGTAACAAAGCAGATAATTTTGAGCAACAAAGACAACAACGAAGTGCTACAATTTGGATCCCAAGGAAAGTAATAGCCGCTCAACCGGATCGATTGCAAATATGGATTCCTAAATCATGCGCTCCAAAGAAGCTAAACCAAAACGAGGAACCTCAGCATAAGAAGAATCAACAGGGTCTACGAGCAAAACAGCCACATAAGAATAGCTATTGGAAGAAGAAGGAGTCTGCAGACGCAATACAAGCCAATTTGAGATCCCCAAAACAGATAAAGCAGACTTACTACAGGAGAAGAACCACATTTACCAAGAAGGTGGAGAATACACTACATTCCACCAGAATGAAGCAGATTTGGGTACCGAAAGACAAGACAGACTGCATACATCAAACAACTACTTCCGATTGCACACATATGGAGTTGTCAGGACCTAAAGTATGCATAGTAGGGCCACATTACAAGGCCAAGCATTCGGCACATCTTTCTTCTATTTCAAGATAGTCAAGCACATTTTCCTCTTGGGAAATAGGAGAGCACTTGTACATACATTAAGAAAATTACTCCAAAAATAATAACCGCTTCGGCTATAACCTAACTTTTCTGTTTTCCTTTTCAGATGAAAATATAAAAATACCTAAAAATGTGAAAAATCCAGGTATTACCTTTCTCACACCCACGGGAAAGGGACGACACCATTCACTTGGAGCAATATCGAGCTTATGACAAACAAATAAAGGAGGATTTCTAATAATATATGGCAACTAATTCATACTCTATATTGAGTGCAGATGGCGTCTACTAATTCCGAAGCAACACAAGTGGAAGAGGTCCAGCTTCTTCCATTGGAATCAGTAACAAAAGTAAGAGGCCATTGGTTTCGTGATGACCAACCATTCTCAGAACTTATTTTCATGGCAACTATCAAGATTATGGATAGGGGTCATTACTTCCCTATTATGTCTCAAGATTTCAAGACCATAATCCAAGGTTTACCGCATATTGAAGATGTATGGAAGCAGGCAGGCCTAGAGGCATTTCTCAAATTGCCAATCTATGTTCCAGATTTTCAGAGGTGTGCACAAGTAATGAATACCTTGCAACCTGCTGCAACAAAAATATCAGTTCCAAAAGCATGGGTACTGGATAAAGTAGGGACATGGAAGACCATCCAATTCACTCATGAACTGATCAATAAAGCTTTTGGATGGAATCAAGAAGGAATTACTAGTGTCAAAGAGGAATGTCATGATCCTAAGAAGAGATCCTTTGTGGAGATTAACAGAATAGACCTCGAAGACGTTGTCCGTCTTGTGCACCAGCATTTCTGTTTCCCTAATATGCACAGATACACGGCACCACAAAAGATCGTAGTACAACTACTATCACATGCCATGAGACAAATTGGGAACAAGGTGAATCTGATAGGGTATGTCCAAGAAAGACTGTTTGAAGCCCAGAAGAAGTGGGGACAGAAGAAGTTCCTGAATGGGAGTTCAGCTTTAACGTTACTCATATATGAAGCCCTTGACATGAAAAATTGCTTACGGGAGATGCCAACATCAGAAGGGCTAGCCAAGTATGCAAAATCGGCTACAGTCCCTAAGAAAAAGAAAGCAATTGTTATGGTTGAAGCAGCTGGAACCAGCTCACAAAAACCCATGAGGGGTACAAAGCGTCTACGGGAGGAGGAAGCCCAAGCTACACCGCAATCAAAGCGAACACATCTATTACCGAAGATCACGACGGCTCAAATGCCTATTACTAGGAGAGATCTTTCCGCTGCCCTCACAGAGACACATCAGTATATTGAAGGGCAGGTAAACTTGAATATTCAAGGTCATCATTATAGACAAGCAAGTCAAGAGAAAAAACAACGGAGTACAGAGAAGATTCCTAAACAAGCTGGAAGATACAAAGAACTGGGCATAGATGATTCTAGTACCAATACGAAATCCAGTCCTGAAAAAGACACTCTGGATACTGATATAAGAACAGAAACTCAAGAAGAAGAATGGAATGAAATTAATCAAGTGGAAGTGACGCCGGACAACCAAGAAAAGGAAAAGAGAGTAGAAGAATCTATTGAACCTGAGCATGTCATTCAATTGAATGACACTACAAAGATCAGCATCAAGGAAGATACAACCTGTGTTACATATGTAAAACCACCTATCAAAGAGGAAATCCAAACTCCAGTGAACGTGAATTCGGAGGAGCTACAAAACCAAGAACAAATTGTGATCGAGGTGCCAGATGATACACCTCAAGGAAATCAAGAAAACATGGTGGCTGAGCAGAGGATCCAGCTTCAGATTAGGCAGCCCCATGACACTACATTACATGTGACACAGGGCAAAGATGTCACAACCGGAGAAGAACCGAGTGTACCAAAAACATGGCTAAATGTGGATGTTACTCAACTGAAACCTATAGTGAAACAAATGATTCAGACAACCATGGACACACAACAGCAAATGATGGATATAGATGCGGATTATGATAAGGCTATGAGAGATAAGAATCGATTCCAGATAAGGAGCGAACAACTGTCATCACAGCTCATCTAAGCACAAAAGGAGATAACGGCCAAAAGCACTGAGTTGCTCGAAACCAAAACTCAATATGAATCATTAATCACTCAGCATCATCAACTGCAAACACAGCTCGCACATTTACAGCGGTTACATGATGCAAGCGAAGCTGATAAAGTTAGAATGAGAGCTAGAAGTACTTTGCTCGAGACAGAGCTAAAATTATACATGGAAGAGAATGACACTTTACGAAGCAGGAATAAGGAATTAATGAAATCATTATTATATGATCAACCGATCGAGCAACAGGAATCCTCAGAAACCAAAGAAAAAGAATTAAGAGATCAGATCGCACAATATGCAGATTTGCTGAGACAAGAGCGCGCAGTGAGAGAAGAATCAGAATGGACGCATAGTCAAGAAATCAATGAATTAAAAAAGCAATTAAATACAACACATGGAAAACTTGCAACAAGCTACAGTGAAAACATGGACAATGTAGTAGAAATCGGAAATGAGTTACTTGCAGCAAAAGAAGCTCTCAAGGCAGCCATGCAAGAAGTGAAAGCGAAAGATGAATGCATAGCACAATTAAAGACTCAAATAAAAGAGAAAGCACCGATTGGGACACCAGTAGAGCCAATAAAGGAAAATCCTACTGACGAGGTAGAGGTAAGCCCTCCATCTCACCCGATCTATAATTCTCCAATACATGAGCAAATGGCGGATATACATGATGATCATCCGATGCCATACACTGCAGAAATAAGTCAGAAGGAACGGGCACTAGTGGTGTCCCGATTGATGGAGAATTTTGAAAATGAAGTCATCAAGGTAATGAAAGAGGCCAAGATCAAAGGTAAAGACCTGGACAAGATCATGAAGCCATTCAATATTCCATACGGACTCTTGAAAGAGAAAACGAGACGATATATAAAGAAAATTACACAGAAAAGTCCAGATGAGCAGCTCAATTTTAAACATGATACATTCAATTACAATCAAGAAGAGTTTGAAGCTGCACAACCAATTTGGAGAAGAAAATTTTTGGAGAAACATCCCACACTACGGGTGCATTGGCAAGCAGCACCATATGCATTACAGGTAAACCCTTCGTTTTGTCCTATACCACGTAGAAGGGATACCAGAGAATTTTTGGCTATGCAAAAGAATGGCACTATAAATAAACAGTGGCTGAACTATCCTATGCTTCCGAGCCTGTCACATAATTATTTGCCAACGGAAGAATATATGATTAAAACCATCGAATTTTGGCTACAAAATTATGCGACAGTACCCGACTTAACCGTCAAAATGACCAATAAAATACTTAGCATGATACTTACAGTTTTGAAGGTCTTCAAGCATGCGGCCTACACTTTTTTGAATTTCATCGGCATTAACCAAGGCACAGAAATCCTCATTTTTTATCTATCAGTTATGCCTAGCCGCCCCACAATAATGGCGTATTATTCCAGATTAATGTTCTTGCCAAGCGTATATATGCAAACTTTTGAAGAAGCATTCTTTACAGGATTTTTTGAGATTGATTCAGAAATTTTTTTGAAGATGTCGTCAAATTTAAATGCCAGATTAGTGGCATATGAACTTAGCTTCTTTGCAGATCACAGACAGCCACCCAATGACGGTGTGAAGGCAGAACAATGGAAACAACTCATGATACGTGAAGCCAATCTGCTAAATGATACAGAGCAAAAAGTATATAAAACATATGCCCGTCGCTTATCAAAGCCTGTCGGGGACGACAGAGTCCAGGAGGGGGGCAGTGTTGAGGGAGAATCAAGTAAAAGAAAGAAAAGAAGAAGACAACAAAAGAAGCAGCTTCACTAAAAAGAAATATATGAAGACATATCTCTGTAGGAAGCCCCGCAGGGGCACAACACCCATCTCTGCATAGAGCCCCGTAGGGGCACGCATCAGGCAACAACACAAATCATCCAGGTCCTGCACGGTGGAAGAAAGTAAACAGGCTCAAAGCAATACAACGGGGTCACATGTTTGCAACCAGGACAAATCAGAGAACAACAAGCAAGATATAGGTCACTGGTGGCGTGCGTGGCAACCCAACTGAATACAGCAACCCAGATATGTGATATACGGAATACCAAGGGGCAAAACAGAAGCAAAGGACATAGATCGGACAAAATAACAAATTCTCTAACGGTCCTTATTGCTTCTTCGACCACTGGGTGCATGTATTCAGAACTCTTAAAGTAAGCCAAAAACAGAAGCAAAGGACAAACCTCGGATAAGATACCCAATTGTCTAACAGTCCTTATTGCTTCTTCGACCACTGGATGCGTACAGACAACAAACCGAGGACAAGAAGCAAAGCCTGTCAAGGGACGACAGAGACGAAGAGGGGGAGAGTGTTGCAGAGCTAAAGAGAGCACAAAGCAGAGAAAAAGACGGGCCCTAAAATTTTTCCGATTTGGACATCATATTTTTGTATCATAACCATTCTTGTAATATATTTTCCATTGTAAATGCACTAGAGGAGTCCTCTAGATGCATCCCCACAGAAGATTAGAGATTTACCCATGTAAAATAGTAGGAAATTAATCTTTTAGTAAATAAAGTGCCGGTCTCTTGTGTGAAAGGACCATTTTTAGGGCACAAGTATATAAGTCAAATGTGACTCTTTGTAAAGGACTTTTTGCCATTGTGAGAATAGAGAGCACAGAAATTCGAATTTGTGTCTTCTTCACTCTGTATCTTCTTCTCTGTGAGCTTGTATGCATGTGTATTGCTTGGAAAGAGTGCTTGTGAGTGTTGTCTATCCATGAAAGTGTTTATTTGCTGTAGTTACGGTGTGTGCGAAGTGTAGGAAGTGCTGAAGTGTAGGAAAGATTTCCCGCAACTCAGTATTTTGCTCATAACTTGAAGTAGGAGTGTCAGAATTGAGTGAAACCACTGCCATTGGATGCGTCTTCTCGAGAGCTTGGAAACACATATGCTATTTGCTATATTTGGAGCTCGGAGCTGTGAGAAAAGTCCAAAATACTGACGGCTGCTGCACCAAGTATCGTGACGCCATGACCAACAGTTGAAGCTTGTTTGGATAAGTCTTTGCCTTGTTTACACTCTTTGAGTAGTTCATTTGCATTGATCATCATATGATTGCATGTCCTCATACACTCGGCTAGGTTTGTATACTCTTTGGATTGATAATTAAAAGCGTGTATCCCCACTATATGCACTTGAAAGGGGATTGAGGTATAGTCTCTTTCTCCGCAAGTCCCTAAGTTGGTACTTAGGTCAACACACAGACCTTGTGTGACAACAAATTAGATGCACCTCTGTCATATTGTACTCGATCAGGCTTTCATAGTGCCTCTTTTGCATCAGATTGCTATGCTATGGCTGCATCTAGTCTCTGTGATGAGACTGAGCCTGTTTCATTTGATGAAGCACAAAATTCAGAAAATTGGATGGCTGCTATGCAATCTGAATATGATGCAATAATGAAGAATGGTACTTGGTCTTTATGTGACTTGCCTCTTGGCAAGAAGGCCATTGGCACTAAGTGGGTATACAAGCTGAAGTGTAAACCTGATGGTACAGTTGACAGGTATAAGGCTAGGCTTGTTGCAAAGGGTTATGCACAAGAAAGAGGCATTGATTTTGACGAGACCTTTGCACCTACATGTCATATGACTACTGTTCAGAGCATCTATGCACTTGCAACCCATCATGGTTGAAATGTACATCAGTTGGACATTAAAACTGCATTTTTGAATGATGACTTGCATGAAGAAGTCTATGTTTTTCAACCCCATGGCTTTGTGTAGAAAGGGCATGAAAACCAGGTGTGTAGGTTAAAGAAGGCATTATACAAGCACCACGTGCATAGTATGAGAAGATACATGCCTATCTGATTGCACATGGTTTTGAGAAGAGTCCAATTGAGAGCACCTTATATGTTATGCGTGCTAATGATGTGCTTCTGATCAATTTTGTCTATGTTGATGACATGCTGCTCATTGGTCCTATTGAGAATCATATTGCTGATTTTAAGGCTGATTTGCATGCTCATTTGAGATGTCTGATTTGGGGCATCGGCATCACTATTTGGGGATTCAATTTATGCAAGTTGATGGTGGAATGGCTTTGTGTCAAATGAAATATATTGGCACATTATTGCAGCGTTTTGGCCTTGAAGACTGTAAGCCTATTGCCACTCCTATGGAGATAGGTTTACGATTGAGTCTTCATGATGTTGGAGATGCATTTGATGTTGTTCTCTATCAGCAGGTTGTTGGATGCCTGATTTACTTATGCATTACTCGGCCAGATATTCAATTTGCTATCTCACATATGAGGAGGTTTATGCATTGCCTAGGAGTCAAGCATTGGCAGGTGATTAAGTGCATCTTTCGCTACTTGAGTGGTACTCGGCTACTTGGGTTGTTTTATCCCAAGGGGGGATCACTAATGCCGAATTTGCATGCTTTTTTTTACTCTGATTGGGTTGGTTGCTATGACACTCGTGTGTCCACTAGTGGCTTTTCCTTCATGCTTGGTAGCTCATGTATATCTTGGTTGAGCAAGAAGCAGCCTACTGTGGCCACTTCCAGTTGTGAGACTGAGTATAGGGAAGTTTTCACAACGAGTGTTGAGTGTGTGTGGCTCAGACGCCTTATGGCTGATTTGGGTGTTGGTCAGTCTTCTGCCACCACCATCTTCACTAATAGTGAGAGTGCATTGGCAACTGCGAGGCACCCTGTGTCCCATGCTCGCACTAAGCACATTGAGTTGCATTATCATTATGTCAGGGAGAGCTTCTCTGTTGGGGAGATCAGCTTGGCATATGTGCTCACGCATGAGAACATTGCATACCTTTTCACGAAGGCTCTGCCTAGGGAGAAGTTTGAAGCTTTCCGCAAAGCTTTGGGCTTACTTCCTTTTGTGGAGTGATTTCCACATAGCTTGGCACTTCCTTATACATGAGTGCCAACTCCTTGTTCACCGCATCACTACCAGGTGGGATTTGTTTTTTCCCTCTTTAGGAGGTTTTTTCCCCTCGGCTTGTATATACGCCTATTGCCCTAACGGGCTACTTATCTTTGTACATTCTAGTGGTAATACATTCAATATTGTGTGTTAAGCTCTAAGCTTCTTCTTCTTCCTTGTGTTGTTTGCATGCTTCCGCAGACATCTAGCTCCAACATTTGGGAAGACGTAGTATTGCCTGCAGTTCATGTGATTAACCTTTCACCTAGTACTGCCAAAGGTTTGCATGAGGCATAAGAGATATCGATAGGGATGCCACCATATTATGATCATCTTTGAGTTTTTGGGTGTGAATCATATGATCATATACCCACGAATCTTAGACAAAAGTTGGAACATAATTCAAAGAAATGCATTTTTCTTGGAGATGGCCAAGAAGGCGGGTTTGGATATTGCTTATGGGATCCTGAAACACAGTCAATGATAAAAAAATAGTGATGTTTTTTCAATGAGTGTAAGATGCATAAACAACCCAATAAGGAGGTTAAAGTGAGAAGAGTGGTGTTTAAGGATACTAGTTCTCCAGTTAGCATGCATAAGAATGCTGCATATAAAGATGTTCAGGAAAATTTCTAGTCAGATCAATCTACAAATGTTCCTATTCAACAACCATTGAGATGTTCTACATGTGTCTTGCATTCATTTGATAGACATGTTCTAGTTTTGGATTTTGTTATACTTATGGATGTTGGTGAGCCTTCTTGATACAAAGAAGCTATGCAAAGAAAGGACCATGTCCAGTGGGAGTGTGCCATGAAGAGTGAATTGGATTCTATTCACAAGAATGGTACTTGGGATTTGATACCTGCCAAAGAGAAGAAAAAATTTACCATGTAAACGGGTATATAAGATGAAATTCACATCAGATAGTGCTTCTCCAAAGTATAAATCATGACTTGTTGCAAAGGGTTTTAAGCAACAATGTGGTTTTGATTTTGAGGAAATCTTCTCTCCAATAGTCAAAATGAATACATCGTGCATGTTGCTTGAATTCATTGCAATGGAGGACTTAGAGCTAGTCCAAATGGATGTGAAAACTACTTACTTGCATGGATATCTTACAAATGAGATCTTTATGGAACAACAAGAGGGTTATGTAGTTCTTGGCAAAGAAAGTGTAGTTTTTAAGCTAAAGAAGAGCTTGTATGGACTTATATAGTCCCTTAGACAATGGTACCAAAGGTTTGATGCTTTTATGAATTCTCGAGGCTATTCTCAAAGTAAAGAGGATCATTGTCTCTACACAAAGATATCCTTAGATGTCTTGATACTTTATGTCGATGATATGTTGATTGCTAGGAAGTCCTCTAATGATTTGTCTTTGCTCAAAAAGAAGTTGAGTGAAACATTTGATATGAAGGATTTGGGGGATGTCAAACATATTCTTGGCATGCACATTACTCATGATAGGACTAAAAGATGCATATACTTGTCTCAAAGTGAGTACATATAGAAAGTACTCCACATGTTCAATATGTGAGGTGGCAAGGCATCGAGTACACCTTTACGTATATATGTGAAATTCAACGAGGATGATTGCCCCAAATCAAATGATGAAAATAAATTTATTACCAAAATTCTTTATCAATTTGTTGTTGGTAGTCTCATGTGTGCTATGGTAGCTACAAGACCAAATATTGCATTTGTAGTGGGAGTTGTGAGTAGATATATGTCTAATCATGGCAAGAAGCATTGGAAAACGATCAAGATGAGTCTGGGATAGAGGAAATGCAATCATTGTTGGGTTACACAAAGTTTGATTATGTTGTTTCTATAGAAAATTTGATTATGACAAGTCTCTATGCTTGGGTAGAGGAAATGCATCCATTGTTGGTTACACAAAGTTTGATTATGTTGTTTCTATAGAAAATTGGAAGTCTACATCGGGGTACAATTTTCACTTCGATGGAGGTGCTATCTCTTGGAGATCTTATCTTCAAGAATGTACAACTATTTCCATTATAGAAGCATAGTATGTTGCAACTAGTGAGGCATGTATGGAAGCATTGTGGTTTTCTTGTCTGGCTTGTGATATAAGTCTATCTCAACATGTACCTCGTTTGCTCAGTGATTGTTATATTTTATGGAATAATGGAATGTTAAATGGATTTTAATGTCTTGAGGTTTTCAATCTGATTGTGTTTTGATTTAGCAGGTGAATAATCATGAGGGCATGAATGCATGTGGATTTATTTAGATATTTTTGAAGATATTTAAACGATAATATTCTATATATTTTTTGTAAAAGTATTGGATTGTTTAAAAGGTGACATTTTTGTGAAAATAGTAGTAGATCACTTAGAAAGCGATGATTTGTAAATAAAGCAAGATTGTACCCAATCTTGTGCACAATCTCTTGTCTCTCTCTATTCTATGTATGCTTTTGTGAGATTTTGTTTTAGCACTATCTCTATGTACGTGCATTTGCAACATCCGATCAACAATGGTATCAGAGCCTATGCATGCATTTGCGAAGGTGTACTTCTTGGCATCCATTCGTGATTCATGGTGTCCGCTTGTAATTTGGCATCCGTTTTGGTTCATTAATTCTCATTCGGTCCTGGTTTGCATTTATCAATTCATGTTTTTTTGGTTCACCAGTGTCTTTTTCAAAAAATTTTGAATTTTTTACTGTGCATTATGCTCCTGTCACACTATACACTATGCTCACTATGCACATTGTCACACTATACTCATTGTGCTCATTGTGACATTGTCACATTGTGCTCATTATACTCACTATACTCACTATACTCATTGTGCTCATTGTGCAACAGATGAACCTTAACATACACACCTTAAGAATAAAAAATAGATGAGTGAGAGATAGAGAGAGAATAGATAGGATTTCAAGTGTAACGGTAACTTATGAGGCTCACCTACACTATCTATATTTTCAATGTCAAATTACAATGTGCGAATATGATACAAACTGACAATATCTATATCTAGGCAAAAATAGAAACTAGATACAAGAGATATTGTGACAGGAGGTATGAAGAGTGTGTGTGTGTGTGTGACAATATGGAGATAAGAACAATTTAAAATTGTTGTACAATAGACCCAAATTCTGATCAACCTAAATTAGAAATGAGTAACCTAGCAAGTAAGAATGAAAATAGACTTGCTACGCACAATAAATCAACAATGGATGTTGATGGTAAGCTAGCAGAATCTCCTCCAAATAATCACCAAGATGTAGACCACAACTCCTCCAAGAGTGTGTGAACACTTCCTCCAAGATGGCCTCCAAGATCTCCTCCTAGCTTGAGAAGATTGATCACCTCCAAGTTCCACTCTTGCTAGAGCTTCAACTCCTTGAGTAGATGGCTTGTGTGATGATAACAATGAGCAAGAGGCTTTCTTTATATAGCCTTGCGTGCTTCTAAAAGCACACCAAACAAAAGCTATCATTATCGATAGCAAAAAGCTATCGTGAAAACAAGGTGCATCAAGAATTAAAATTCTACACTCTTTGCATATCGTAGTTCAAGATTAAAAGAAAAATCTTGCACTGTTGCCGATCGCTGGCCGTGGGAATTGAACCTAGGTGCATTTCATGAGAGAGCACTAGCTTAACCAACATGCCAAGCATGTTTTCTTGTAGAACGCACAAGAGGTAACCATATTATGGCTGTTATAGTGTGTGAAACTTGGACTATTTGGACTTGTTTCCAACAATCCCCCTTCAATGTCAAAATGGTACAAGGTTCAATAACCTACAAAACTTCTGATACCTGCAAATATCTCTTAACTTCTTTCCAATGAATCTTGAGCTGACAACGCATGAACCTGGATACTTGAGAAACTACAAACTGAATGTATGGCCATGTATTACATAAATATATCAAGCAATTGACTGCTTGACTATATAATGTAGCACCAAAAGGTTCTGAATCTGCTACCGACTGTAATGACACATTGACATCCATAGGTGTCTGCATAGGCTTAGAATCTGTCATCTCAAACCTTTCCAATAATTTCTCAATGTATTTATGTTGTGTCATGTAGATACAATCATCTTGAAATCAATCTTGGGACTTGTGATAATCATATCACTTTGTAGTGCATCTTGAACACTAGTTGGTTCATTCTGAACTGAAGTAAGAGCTAAAATATTATGATTCTCAGATTGTTCTACATAATTTACCTAGTCTTCTTGTTGTCTCCTGGTCTGACTTCTGGTTCTTCGAGTGTATTCTTGTATACCACTGTCCTTCCAAGCTTGATATAACTAGTTTTGCATATTCCTGAAAAGTGGTGGTATATCTTCTAGTTCTTCAGTATCTCTTTCTTCTGGAACTCTGGAACCTTCTCCAACTTCATAAGTCAAAACTTTAAGAGGTACTGATGTAGGTAATGAAATTCTCTCTTCACATGTATCTCTTAGGTTTTGAGTAGGCTCATCACCCCCCTTGTGTGGCTGAATGTAAGCATCCAAATTCCTTCTAAAAAATGCATAGTCATCTACCTTTATAAAACCTGGAATTTCTTCCTTCTTATCATAAATTTGACTTTCTACAATATATGCATTGCGTGAGAGTAGGATATCACATGTATCTGGAACATATAATTTGTATCCTTTGCTTTCAATTGCATAACCAATAAAGACCACTTAAATGGCTTTTATATCAAGCTTGCCACAATCCTTCTTCTCAATGTGAACATAAGCTGGGGAACCAAAAACTTTGAAGTAACTCACATTGGGATTCTTCCCATAATAAGCTTTATAAGGTGTAATGACCTTCAAAGCTTTTGTGGGAGACTTATTTAGAATGTGATTAGCTATATGTACTGCATCAACCCAAAACTTGGAAGAAAGCCTTTTGGATGACATCATACTATGCATCATCTCAACAAGTATCCTATTCTTTCTCTCTACAACACCATTTTGTTTTGGAGTGTAAGCAATAGTGAGTTGATGAGAGATATTTTTGTCTTCGAGAAAAGAATTAAAGTCTTTAGACATGTACTCTCCTCCCATATCACTTCTCAAAATCTGGATCTTTGATTGAATTTCATTTTCAACCATAGTTAAGAACTTCTTGAAAGCAGGAAAAACCTCTGACTTCACGTTAAGACCCTAAATCCATGAATATCTTGAGAAATCATCAATGAACATAAAAAAGTACATAAAACCTTGAGTACAATATGTTCTCATCAGATCATTCACATCTGAATGTATGATCTGTAACTTCCTTGTGGCCATGATAAATCCATGTTTCTTGAAAGGTTGTTTGTGAATCTTTCCTTCAAGACATCCTTCACATGACTCTGCATCATCTGGTAAAGCAAACGTAGGCAAAATCTCCACCATACCTTGATCTTTGATACACTTGAGAGCTGTGTAAGTGATATGACCAAATCTAGCATGTCATAACTTCATGTTATCCTTAGGTGTAGTAGACCTAGCAACATTAGCATGGCTTATTTTGGACAAAACAAACATGTCACTTCTATTTTCACTTTGAAATAGACAATGCTCCTCATCAGGTGAGAGGATCTGACATGGATCCTTCCTAAAACCTACTTTATAACCATCGGACAAGAAAGTAGAGATAGAGAGAAAATTCTTCTTCATGTTTGGAACATAAAGAACATTAGAAATTGTGAGATTTCCACCTGCTCTTGACTTAAGGTTTACTTCTTTGACACCAACAACATCTAAATCATGACCATTTGCAATGGTCACTCTCCTATCTGAAGAGTTAGAAAGGGAAGAAAACACCTTTCTACAACTTGTCATATGCTTAGTAGCTCTAGAATAAAAAATTCCAAGGATTATATGAGATTGCATTTAATGCTACCTGATCAAAAGCTATCTCTTCAATAGTAGCACATGAATATGAATCTACCTTTGAAGATTTAGGTTTTGGATTATCTTTAACACTATTACTTGATGCTTTCTTCTTCTCATTAAAAATCTTTGTTCTATATTTTGCTATGAAATGACGGCTTCTTACATTAATGGCATACTCCACTTTTGAATCAGATGTAGTCAAAGATTTTTCTTTGGGTGTAGAGGAAGCATTAGGAAGAGGATTAGAAGACTTAGGATTAAAAGACTTAGTTTCCTTCTTGGATTGCTGACTCTTCTTCTCCTTCTTCTTCTTTCCCTTCGATGATGATAACATGGCTTCATCATTCTCTTCCATACTCTTTTGTTGATATTCATCTTGAAGTAACAGGAACTGTAGCTCTTCAAATGAAATTTCTCTATCTCTTGTAGAGAGAGATAAAGAAGTAACAAAAGCACGATATGCTAATCGAAGTGTGTTTACCATCTCTTCATCTAAAATGTTGACTCCAACATTGATTAATTGATCGTGTAAATCTTTGAGCTTCAGAATATGTGTTTGGACTGATTCACCAACTTTCATCCTTGTGTTGGCTAGTTGTCTCCTTAGATGAGCTTTCCTCGCAGGGTTCCTGCTTTGATAGAGATTCTCTAACTCCAACCAAGCCTGTTGAGAGATTCTGCAAGACCTGATTTGAGGTATAATATGCCTCTTGACTCCCATAGCAATATATGAAAGTGCTAGTGTATCCCTTGAATCCCATTTGGATTGCTCTTCTGTAGGAAGTAATCTGGTAGTAGTATGGACTCCTAATGATGAAAGAGTTTCTTCTTCTTCACTAACCTCTTGTTGAGCAGAAATAGGAACAACAGGTCTTTTAGAAGATGAAGCAACATCTTCTCCGACTTGTCTTAGCCTTGGATAAGTGCCATTGGCAATAATCCATAAGCCCTTTGATACTAACAGATTCATCATCATAAAACTCCACATTGGGTAATTAGACATGCCCTCAAGCTTGTCTTCATTTTCAAGTCTATAGTAAATCATCATATTAAAGTTGTATGTCAACTAGGCTCTGATACCAAATGTTGTAAGTGGGAGTGGGCCATAATAATAATATATCACACGTTTACATGATATTCCAACAAATGAACCTTAACATACACACCTTAAGACCCAAAAATAGATGAGTGAGAGATAGAGAGAGAATAGACAGGATTTCAAGTGTAACGATAAGCTATGAGGTCACCTACACTATCTATATTTTCAAATATCGAATTACAATGTGTGAATATGATACAAATTGACAATATCTGTATCTAGGCAAAAATAAGAACTAGATACAAGAGATTATGTGCCTAAGAGGTGTTAAACTTGTATTTTAAACTATTTATCAGATCTGGGTTCTTGGGATGGTTAGGGGTCTATAAAACAGAGACCCTGTTTATATTTTCCCAAATCTACAGATTCATATATATGCTCATCCAAGTAAACTCTCATGAATGTAGTTAGATAAGGAGAGAAAACTTCCTGCATACAGCGTTGAAATGTACTTGGAGCATTTCGCAGACCAAACCACATCACTGTACATGCATAAACACCCCAATTGGTTATAAATGATGTCTTTGGAATGTCCTGCTCTACCATTCATACTTGGTTATAACCACTATATCCGTCCAAAAAGCAGTACATCTCACGGCCTGCCACTTCATCTAACATTGTGTCCAAAAATGACAGAGGGAATGGATGAGGTACTGTGGCTGCATTTAATTTCTGGTAGTCCACACAAATTCGTAATTGCTTATTCTTCTTAGGGACTATGACAATGGGGGAAATCCACTCTGCATGCTCGATGGGGAATAAACCCAACCTTCAGCAATCGATCCAATTCTGCTTTGACCTGAGCCACATAGTGAGGATTCATTCTATAGCTGGGTTGTTTAATAGGCCGAGCATTTGGTTTCAGCATAATCCGGTGTTGATAGATGCGCGGATCCAACCCCTTCATATCACAGTAATCCCAAGCAAATACATCAAAGAATTCACGTAGTAACTGCAGTAAGTTGTCTTGGAAGGTCTCTGATAGTCCTGCCTTGATCTTCACTGGCCGCGGATTGGCTTCATCACCTAAGTTGTAGGTAACCAATTGGTCTTCCGGTACGTAGAACTACCGGGGCATAGCAACATCAACTGGCTGAAGCAATTGTTGTAGCGTCGTATCATCCAAGGTCGGTGCTGCACTTGATTCTGGTTCACCGATCAATGGTACCACCGTACAGGCCGCCAGACTCCAGTTATCTGCAACCATTTGTAAGTCCACAGTTTCGAGTGCCATCAAATCATTGTTGGCTTTAAGAAAAGCTTCCTCTTCATCATCTGAAAGACCATCCAGCATGTGTACAGGTTCTGCTACATATGGTCGTGCATGCAAGTCACAAGGCTTCATGTCGTCCAATGGAACGACATATTTTCGGTGGTCATACTTAAAATTCAATTCATGCGTTGACCAATCCTGAACTACCTTAGCTTGCTTTAACCATGGTCATCCAAAGAGCAGGTTATAATCAAGGCTAGATTCGGGTAATTCCAGAACAACGAAGGTCATCTTAAATACAACTTCTTGAAGAGTAATAGGAATATCTCGCACCAATCCAATCGGATGAACTCGAGATTGATCATCCATGCGGACAAAAAATTAGACAGGTTCGATGTGCATCCATCCCATCCATCGACAAAGTGCAGCTGTTGCAATGTTTACTCTAGATCCTCCATCAATTAATACTTGGGTTATTTTATGATTCTTATACCAGACCGTAATCAAGGGCACTGTATGGTCCACCATCGGATCCGGTTTGGGCTGGATTGTTTCTGTTGAAGGAGCACATGAGGGTCCTGGATTGACCTGTTGTTGGAACTGTTGGCGCATGCCAAGGACCAAAGCCAATAATTGTCCCAATGGTAGTGTAATTGACGCCTTGGATAAGACATCCCACATCGGATCAAATTTTGCTATTTCTGATATGGTGTCTGGTGGGGACTCTGGTACTGTTTGGGTCAGCTTTCTATCTTCCGGTACTGCCTGTGGTATGCTTTGCTGCATCACCGAAACTAGGTCAAGAAAAACAATTTGTTCCTAGGTCGCCCACTTGCTTGCTTTAGTAAACACCTTATGTTGTTCACGAATTCCACATTCAAAAATCTCTGCAACTGGCTGTGATTGCTTTCTCGAGCATGTTTGTACCGTTGTTGTTTGGGTGTCAACTGCTGAAATGTACACCATGTTCGCCGTCGGGTGTTGTCTTTCCTTTTTCCTTTTATCGTACTCAGCCACATCTTTATAGTACCTATGGATATGCCCTATTTCACTGCAAAAATGACATTTAGGTGGTGGAGGAGGTGCACCTTCACCTGATGGACCCACATTCCACCGAGTTTGCCCAAATTTAGTTGACCATACTCCTCTATAAGTCTTGCATCCTTGGTAAGGAGTATTCCTCATTTGTGGTGGTACGTAGTGACTGGCCAGTTTCCCTTGTTCATGAATGATAGCATTGACCGCCGCTCTGCTCTGTACTTTTGCATTATAAGGACAGGTCTCCGTAGTGTGGTCCGTTGTATGGCAGATGGCGCAATACATTTGATTCAGAGCGCAGGCTGAGCTGCTGTGTCCTGTATTTTTACATTTAGTACAGTAAATTTGTTTCAGAGGATCCTCATTTGAATGCTTGGATGCCTTCAACCACTCTAAATCTTCAGTAAATCCACCCACTTTATTTTCTAACTGTAAATCCATGGCGATTACGGCATCCAAAGTCATTCCCCCCACACATCGTATAATCATGATTTATTTCAATTGGGGATTTAATCCGTTTATGAACCACTGAGTAATGACGTCGTCTGGTAAATTGGAATGCGCTGGTGGTAACTGCCATAAATGAGTCTGAAATAGAGTGGCATAGTCTTGTACATTATGGTGTGGCTTCTACCTGTTATTCTGCAAGTAATCAAAAATTTCTGCTGGGTTTTTCTTTAACCGAAATCGTTGCAGAAATGCATCCTTCACGTCATCATACTGCCGGAAATGATTCAAGTCATACTCGGTTAACCAGCATGCAGCTTCATTAACCAAAGTTGACTGGAACACAATGGCTTTATAAGCAGGGTCTGCTTGGTAATTCAAAACTGCGTAATTAATTTCAAATGTCCGCACATGCACATCGGTATCATCTCCCGGAAAACCTCCAAATTTTGTGTACGTGACTCCAGCTGGTACCGGACGCGATGGAATAATTTGTTGTTGTTGCTGTTGTTGTTGTTGTTGTTGTTGTTGTTGTTGTTGTTGTGAACTACTCATGTTGCTTGAATTTTGGGAAAATATTTCTTGATGTTCCTGGACCATGTGGTCACTTTGCCAACTTTTCGGTCCAAAAATGTCTCTGAACTGATTACTTAGCTCAAAATCTAACAACCCTTTCTCGACTTTAGTGTCGAAATTGGCTAAACTTGCACCTAAAAACGATGAATGCAGCAAATTCCTATCGAACAATAGCGCACTATCACCAAAGATCATCGAATTGTCACCGGAGATCATCGAATTGTCATCGGACAATATCGAACTGTCACTGAAGATCACCGAATTGTCACTGGGTAATGCTGAATTGTCACCTGACAGCGTCGAAGTACAACCAAAAACTAACATATTGTCTTTAGAATGTACCGGACTATCACCCAAACGCACCGGAGTACCGCCACAAGCTACCGAACTGCTTCTGCATAGCACCGAACTACCACCGAAATCGCCACTAACTTGTTGGATTGAACCTTCTGCAACTGCACTTGATTGTTCTTCACTTCTACCACCAGAGGGTGTTCCTAACAAACTCGGAAGTGTCCAAGGATGTTGATCATTTTGATATTTGGGATAAGATTCACCGGAACGTGTTACCAGCATATATCAAGGAATTCTTCTTCGACCCTTAACCTTTTCTTCAACTGGCTACTCCATTTCCCACAGACGGCACCAGTGTTAAACTTGTATTTTAAACTGTTTATCAGATCTGGGTTCTTGGGATGGTCAGGGGTCTGTAAAACAAAGGCCCTGTTTATATTTTCCCAAATCTACAGATTCAGTTATATGCTACTACACCGACTTAGTGTTCAGAGTTAAACTATCTTTCAACTACTTATCTGTTCTACGCATTATAACATCATTCACCACAATATGTATAAATGCGCAACTTCATCACTTTTCCGCGATATCAGATTAACTTAACACTTCATCAAAAACTTAACTAATTACTAACTTAATTAACAGAGTTACATAATACTCAGAATATAGACAAGGCGACACGCTCCACTTCAGGCACTCGCCCAGACCAACAGTTCGGCGTCGTCACCCTCTGTCTCACGCACGCTTCTCTTACATTAATCGAAAAAGGGTTAAAATTGTTTGCGCTACGCCCTTTCGGTATGCGTGCGACTTTTCATAATTACATTATAGAATATATGAATTCCATTCCGGTGGCTCACAGAGGTATGAAGAGTGCGTGTGTGTGTGTGTGAGAGAGAGAGAGAATATGGAGAATCAGAACAATTTAGAACTGTTGTACAACAAACCCAAATTCTGATCAACCTAAATCAGAAATGAGTGATCTAACAAGTAAGAATGGAAATAGACTTGCTACCCACAATAAATCAATAATGGATGTTGATGGTAAGTTGGCAGAAGCTCCTCTAGGTAATCACCAAGATGTAGACCACAACTCCTCCAGGAGTGTGTGAACACTTCCTCCAAGATGGCCTCCAAGATCTCCTAGCTTGAGAAGATTGATCACCTCCAAGTTCCACTCTTGCTAGAGCTTCTACTCCTTGAGTAGATGGCTTGTGTGATGATAACAATGAGCAAGAGGCTTTCTTTATATAGACTTGCATGCTTCTAAAAGCACACCAAACAAAATCTATCATTATCGATAGCAAAAAGCTATCGTGAAAACAAGGTGCATCAAGAATTAAAATGCTCTACTCTTTGCATATCGTAGTTCAAGATTAAAAGCAAAATCTTGCACTGTTGCCAATCGCTGGCCATGGGAATTCAACCCGGGTGCATTTCTTGAGAAAGCATTGGCTTAACCAATGCGCCAAGCATGTTTTCTAGTACGCACGAGAGGTAATCATATTATGGCTATTACAGTGTGTGAAAGTTGGACTATTTGGACTTGTTTCCAACACTTTTAACTTATATTTAACATAATGTCTAACACTTTCTTCCCTTTATTTATTTATTTATTTAACACTCTCTTTTATTTATTTATTTATTTATGTTTTATATATTTCCAAGACAAAACCTTTCTTTTTCTATTTCAATTCCAATATTGCCAAAATTCTTTTCACATGTTTAGTAATAGGTCTTGGTTCTATATAAGGCCATGGAACCTAACCATATTACAGAGAATTTTGATAAGTTATTTATTAAATGTTTTTTATTAAATGTATTTTTCCTCATCATGGTAAGTTATTTAGTAAATGTATTTTTCCACATCATGGTTTTCCACCAGATCGATATGTTCATTTTTATAATCACTTTTGGGTTGCATTATTTCAACCCAAAAGCATCATTCTAAAAGTAATGGGCAAAGTGAAGCTATGAATAGTACTATTTTAGATTTATTACATTGTTATTCTTTAGATAATCCAAGTAATTGTGATGAGAAAATTCCTTTACTACAATTTTCATATAATAACACAACACATACCACTACTCAACATGCATTGTACGAAATTGTTTATGGTAAAAAGCTTACCACTCCCATGTCGCTCAAACTGATATCCCTATGGCTGATCTTTTGCACAAGATCATATTTCTACACTTCATGAGGTTCATGAGCACGTTAAAAAGAGTCAAGAATGTTACGTGCGTAATGTTAATAAGAAACAAGTAGCTAAACAATTTAATGAAAATGACTTGGTATGGTTACAAATAATTAAAAAAAATTTGAAAAATATTTCACAACATCATAAGGTTAAACTTGCACCATGCTATTATGGACCTTTCCATATTATTCAAAAAATAAATGATAATGCTTTTAGATTAAACATACCTTCTCATTGGAATATACATAATTCTTTCCATATCAATTTATTGAAATCATTTAAAGGAACTTTACCACTCACTCCTATTTTAGATTATCCTCCTTTACTGATTTTAGTTCTAGAGAAAATACTTGATTATGATGTTACTACTACACACATTAGTAAGCAATATCATAGATATTTAGTTAAATATAAAAATCACTCACTTGAAGAATCTCAATGGATTCATAAGACATCACTAACTCCACATTATGACCACTTGATTTTTGCATATCATTCATAGTCACATTAAATTCCAGTTTTCCATGCATGTGTTTTTACATGGAATATGCTTATGATTGTTCAATGATGGGACATGTGGCTAGTTATCCATGTCTATTTTGTTCTTATCAACTAAGATCAGTTGCTTGTCAACTCAGAGGCATGTTATACTTTATGGAATAATGGAATGTTAAATGGATTTTAATTCCTTGAGGTTTTTAATGTGATTCTGTTTTGATTCAGTAGGTGAAGAATCATGAGGGCCTGAATGCACATGGATTTATTTAGATATTTTTGAAGATATTTAAAAGATAGTATTTTGTATATTTTTTGTAAAAGTACTAGATTGCTTAGAAAGCGACATTTTTGTAAAAATAGTAGATTGCTTAGAAAGCTATGATTTTTAAATAAAGCAAGATTTTCATAAATGCACGCTTTTCAAAGCGCCACCCTCATGTATCTTCTATTCAAGATGTAATGAAAAAATACTTACAATTACACATACTCTGATAGACTCGGCCATCAGAGTATGTGGGGGGAGATTGTACCCAATCTTGTGTCTAGTCTCTTGCCTCCCCCTATTCTGTGTATGCTTTTGTGAGATTTTGTTTTACTACTATTTGTGCATACGTGCATGTGCAAGATCTGATCAACAGTGATACTGAGAGTGCCATTACTTTGGCTAAGAATCTAGTCTATCATGCAAAGACCAAGCACATTGAGATTAGGTATCACTTCATTAAATGTTTCTTATCCAATGTTGAGTACATTATCCTTGATAAGGTTCATACTCAAGATAATAATATAGATGCTTTGATTAAAGCTCTACCATAGGATAACTATCAAAATTGTTGTCACCTGATGGGGATTACTTGATTCATGATCTTGCATAGTCACTTGTATGCTATGTGACATGCCCATCAATTGGGAGGTATATTTTGTATACTTACAATTAAGTATACTTTATCATTCATTATTATCTCCCAGAGTTCACTTTGGCGATATTGGCCTTTAGTGGGAGATTGTTACCATTTTTTACCATTGTAAGGCCAAATGGCCGTTGGACACTTTTGTATATGTTTTGTAATAAAACATGTAGTGGCCTAGTTAGCCACAGACTACAAGTTTGACTACATTTGTAAAACTTAGTGATTCTATGAACTGTGCAATTTTTTAGTGTATTATATAGGTCTCGTGCAAAGTACTCTATGCAATCTTTAGAGTTTGATTTTCTACTATGAGGGTGTCATTGTGAAGTTCTCATAAAAGGGTAATCCACCGTGGTGAATTGCCATCACACTACTATTCTCTTGAGGATAATAGAAAGCAAGGAAGGGGTGGTATCAGAGGAAGCTAAAAAAAGTGGTTGCCTAAAGTGAAAGTGCTCAAAGATCAATCAAAGAACAAATGAATGTTGTATAAGGGGAGTACAAGCATGGAAGAAAAGGATGAAAGGTGCCACCAATTTTTCCCATTTTAATTCCACCTTAGATAGGTTAATCTTGACTTTTTACCCAAAATGCATACAAAATTGCATGTTTTTGACCAAGTTTCCTATTTTTGGCAGTAATAGGACCCAGATTGTGAAAGTCCATAGTACATGAGCAACATGGGCATAAATAGAATATCCATACCAAATTTCATAATTTTCTAATATTTTTTTGGCCTTCAAATAGCTTATGGACACTATTTTTAAAACTAGGCCTGACAATGTGAGTAGAGCTCTTAAAAAGTTTATATAAGTGAAAGAGATCTCATTCATAACGGCTACTGAGTTAGGGTTGACAACTCTTTTGAGATTTTTACTCTTATCTTGAGCAATAAAAAAGATTCTTGGAGCACATTGCCTCTTGCGTACTCGTGAGTGTGTGTGCATGCATGCATGTATGCGCCTATGTGTGTGGTAGCCTCTCTCTTGTTGTAGGTTTGTGTACTTCCATCTTGCCATGTATGGTCTTTATACCATTGATTGGTCACTCTGTGGATTTGACATTTCTTTATAATGTTTGTGTGTGAGCTACAATGACGTCCTTGTTACACATGACGAGGCTACCACTCCACCCCATGATTCACGACACTTATCCCTAATTATCAAATCAATTGAGGTGAACATTTTCAATAATTCCATCAATCTTTTTGGTCAAGCCTATTGTCTATTGAAATCCTTTATGCATTGTTTATAATTGGTTGATTGTGAACTCTCCAACCTTTAAGATAAAAAAGACATTAGTAGGCTACTACTCCACCCCATGCATCATGCATCTCAAACCCAATTGTCAAATCAATTGAGGTACCCATTTTCAGTAATTCCATTAATGCATCCTATCATGCCTAATGATTGTAATGATTGGATAGTCTCCAAAAAAAGTAACACACATAAACATATGTATATACATACTGTTGGAACTCAAAGTCAAGCACAAGCATGGAAGCACATCAGAAAGGTGGACACACATAAGAAGAAGGAGCAAGTAGGGAGCTCCAAGAAGTGTATGTCAAATTTTCAGAAGAAATCCCTCTAAAAATAATGATTTTCATCACTAAAAACCATTGTAAATACCATTTTCTATTTTTGTAACTCCATTTTGTTCAAGCCAAGGAGTCCTCAAGCTTGAGGAGTATTAGAAGTATCATCCTACCAATTTTCATAATTTTTAGACTCCGTTTGAGCCCTCAAATAAGCCCTGGAACCTAATTTTTAACTAGGCCGGACACTAGGTCTGGACAGGGCCAAAACTAGTCAAAAAACTATAAAAAGAGCTAGAGAGCTCATTTTTGAGGTTAGCTTGTTAGAGAATAGAGCTTTTGTAAGAGAACTCTTTTGCAATCAAAGCTTTCCATTGTTCCTCTCTTTGATCTTACTTTGTGCACGTGTGTGTGTATGTGTGTGCATGTTTGTGTGCTTTCACTCACGCACTTGTGCCTTCACTTGCTCGTGGTCTTCATACCGGTCCTCACGTCTCCGCGGATTGACAAGTAAAGGAGGTGGTGCTTACGCTTGAGCTACACCAAATTTTGGCGCCATTGCCGGGGAGAGAGCTTCGAGGACGAGCGTTGTGATGGTAAGATCGTAGATTTGCGCCGTTGGAAGGTAAAAAAACTATCATTTTTGTTCATTTTCTGATTTTTCCTCTTCATCTTCATCATCATCACCATCTCCACCTTCTTCCATCTTCTTCTTCATAGAAATTTCTTGTTTTTTAGTGCATTTTCACCATTTTCATACAATTTTTCATGCATTATTGTGTGGGAAGGAGTTAGGAAGTGCAAGGGAGAGTAAGCGCCTGTGTTTTTCATGATTTTCTGCTCATATGGAGCTCGCCATTGCTCGGCGCTCAAAAATCCGAAGTTCTCGCAAAAAACGCGATTCTGTGATGAAAATCGCGATTCTGTGAAAATTCAAATTTTTTGAAAAATCACGATTTTCTGTTTCTCGCCTAAAAGCTTGCTGAAAGAATCACGATTCTGTGGTCATTCTCAAAATCGCGATTCTGTGGTGGTGCTCAAAATCGCGATTCTCACAAATCACGATTTTCAGCCAAAAAAACACGATTCTGAGAAAACACGATTCTGTGCTTGTGCTCAAAATCGCGATTCTCTAAATTTTGAAAACCACGATTCTCTGAGACAAAATTGCGATTCTCTAGAACACGATTCTCTAAAACACGATTCTGTGAAAACACAATTCTGTGAAAACACGATTTTGTGAAAACATGATTTTGTGAACCACGATTTTAAAAAACACGATTGTCTGCTCAAAATCGCGATTCTCAAAAACACGATTCTCTGCTCAAAATCGCGATTCTCAAAAATCACGATTTTCAGCCAAAAACACGATTCTGTGAACCACGATTCTGTGAAAACATGATTCTGTGAAAACACGATTCTCTGCTCAAAATCACGATTTTTAAAAAACACGATTTTTTGCTCAAAATCACGATTCTCATAAATCACGATTTTCAGCCAAAAACACAATTTTGTGAAATCACGATTCTCAAGGTACAAAATCGCGATTCTCTGGAGATTTACAGCATCGCGATTCTCTTGAAGTTCACAAAATCGCGATTCTCTTGAAGTTCACAAAATCGCGATTCTCTGATTTCACAACATCGCGATTCTCTTGGTTTCACAAAATCGCGATTCTCTTGAAGTTCACAAAATCGCAATTTTTGCCAAAAGGTCCTGTTTGCCTGTTTTGATCCCCAAGAGCCTGATTTGACATAACTTTTTCATCCAAAGTCCATTTTTTGAGCTCTATAGCTCGTTGGAAAGCTCGTTTCGAATCCTACATGACCTCAATTGTTTTTTATAACAATAATGCATTGATTTTCAGATAGACTAATTTGAAGTTGACCCTCAGGTGGGACTAGGGAACCAAGGGGGCTCCAAAGGATTTTGAACCATACCAAAGGGAAATTTTGGACTCTTAACCAAAGCTTATGAACTTGAGATCTGGTAGACACCTAGGCAAGGATAGACAAAGCATTAGATCTTCTCCGTCTAGTGTCAACCATACAGCTAAGTCTTGGGCACAACAACTAAGTGGTTGTCCTTACATACTAAACTCAGACACAAGTGACTCAGAAATGTCTTTTAGCATGGGGAAACCTACAGGTAGCTCAAGAACTGCCCATCTACAAACACCAGAAGGTCCCTATAAGACACAATTGGAATATATTCGGACCAACCGATTAGGTGCTCGCATCTATGAGGATGGCCTGAGGCGATCAGTGGTCCAACTCAAAAATCCACATCAACCCTTTGGACTTGAACACCCGGTGGTCAAGTTCGAAGAGGGTTCATACATTGATAAGGAAGGAACCATGTATGTGGTCACCAACCTACCAGAGAGGACTGACGAGTTTGGAAATGTCATTCCTGAGAATGAGATAGGAGACCTAGAACAAGGAAATGTAGGACAAGGACCCCAGACTCCTAGAGGTAAGTTAGTTTTGACCAGAGTGATCACTCCAGATTGGATTCCTCAAGACAACAAAAGCATAGAACTATTCTTGAATAGAGAAACAAAGGAAGCCTTTTGGAGATTCAAGCCAGATCAACCTAGCCAATTGGGCATAGTCATCATCTACGAGTTCAAGGATCCATAGATACCAGGCAAAGTTGTCTACCTGGATAACACGTCAGAGAAAATTTTCTTGGTAACAGAACATGATAGACATGCATATACTTGGAAGAGTGAATTGATTTTCCCTCCACCAAGATCCAATGTTTCCCATGGCCTTCAAGGAGTAGGATCATCCCAAGCTCATGAAGCCCAGAGAGAAAGAACTAGAGAGAGACCTGAGGTAAGTTTTGCACACACGGTGGGTAGAAATAGAGCAGGATTTGAAAATGAAAGACCTGAAAGAGAGAGACATCAAGCACATAGGCAACAAAGAGATGAACATGATCTTCCATTGCCTAGACCCCGAGAGCACACAAGAACCCTTAGACCCACTCAAGTGATCAAGGCAATGAAGAATTATTTTGATGGGTCAAGAGATCCTTATGAGCATGTGGCTGAGTTCAAACAAGTGTTAAGAGCCGAACAGGTTGAGGATTTATTCACCCAATAAGAGGTATTTGGTTTGACTCTTAAGGGCACTGCCTTGGCTTGGTTTCAACTATTGAGTAGTCGCAACTATCACGATATAGGTCAACTGCTAGACGAATTCATTGTAGAATTTTCCAAGAGTGGTATCAGACATAACACATCATCTTTGATCCACAGTTTCAAGCAGACACCCCAGGAAACAGTGCGACTAGCAGGTAGAAGGTTCAGACAGTACCTAGAAAGGTGCCCTGCTCCAGAGTTACCCACACCAGCCAAACAAGTGGCTTTGTTCTTAGATGGCTTACTGAGCACAAAGCTAAGATCATATGTGTACTTGAAAGAGCCCAGATTCATAGAAGAGTGTGTGCGGACGTGCATTGACATAGAAGATAACTTGGGTGAGGAGTTAGGATTTTCCAAACTCTATAAGGATTCTGATAGTTCTACTAGTCATACTTCGAAAATCTCCACAGAAATAGATGAGATAGCTGAGCAAGTTGCCAAGAAGCTGGGAGTCCAAAATAGACAAACACAGAGAGTCACCTCATTGAACCGATGTTATACCTGCGGAGGGGACCACATGGCTAACGTATGCCCAATGCAAAACCAAAACATTAGAGAAAGGAATGCTCCATATTGCACTATTGAGAGAAAATACACGAACCACACGGCTCAAGATTGTCCCTACAATAGAAAGGTTGTTAGACAAACTTATCAGCAACCTTATCAACAAGATAGGTATCAGAACCAATACCAACAACCATATTATCGACCACAACAACAATATCAGGCACAATATAGGCCACAACCAGTCTTGGGAAACCAACCACCAGCTCCTTCTAACATGATTCCAGTCAAGTATGCTATGGGAGACAAAAATCCAAATAGAGCATTGGTGCCACTAACCCCATTGATACCAGATAATGATTCTCATGCTCATATCTCTAACTACTCCCATGAAGGTAGTCCACATGCTTATTACACAGAGTCACCTAAACATAGTGATATTTACCCATATCAATATGAGGCACCACCTATGGAACAAAATTGGGAGCCTGAATACTCCAATATCATGTACACCAATGCTAAACCTAGGCCCCAATTGAGACAAGTAAGACCACAAGCCCCTAGAGGACCATGTTTTAGATGCCAGGGTGACCATTTCCTTCGTGATTGTCCCCACCCACCATCTCCGAGTCAAGGACAGGCTATCACAATACAAGCTTTTTGTCATGATTGTGGCAAAGACCATCTCCCCAGAGATTGTCCAAGAAACCCCTCTAGTGCACCCAAGATTACACCCAATAATGTGGTAGGCTTAGTGGCGGAATCAAGTGCCAGTAGCAGTAATGTGGCACCTGTACAGGCAGTTACTAGGGCACAAGCATTAAAATAAGATAAACCAGCAGAGCAATCGGAGTCGAGTGAATCGGGAGAACCTAGCAAGCGAAAAACAAGAACATGGAAGGATACCAGAGAGAAGGCCAATCGCAAGTGGAATAAAAAGTTATCGGAACTAGAAGAAAGCTTGAAAGATGCAAAAACAAAAATAGAAGACATTGCATCTCAAAACCCCTCGCATGCCTAAACTCCATCTACTCCACCTCATCCCACCCCACCACCCATTGTAAATAGACCGCAACTAGGGTCTGTTCTTGCAGATCCAACCCCAGAAGGCTTAGACATGATGTTCAAGGCCTACCAGGCTCGACTTCAAGAAGGGCCAACAGCTGCAAACCTAGACAAGAGTTACCCTAGAGCAAATTTAGAGATTGAACGAATGAAAATGTGCATGAAAATGGTAGAACAAGCTCAAGCTATACTTGAGACTAGTCAAAAGTTCAATCAGACAAACTTTGTCAAACCGGATTTGCATTTCCAGGGCTTACTAGAAAGATTAGAGCGATTGGTAAACAAACCACAAGTTTCTTTACCTCCACAGGCTCAGCCAGTTTTTGAGAGAAGAAGCTCTCCACCAATGGGAACGTACATTCCTAATTCCACATATGCTGGAATACCTCCTTCAATTCAACAGTACTCTCAAGAGTTCTTGCGGGAAATACAAGAAGAGAAATGGGCCAAGGAGAAGGGTAACTCCCCTCCTATTCCTGAGATTGATGATCTTCATGATCAATTTCCCCAAGACATTCCATCTATTTACAGAGATGAAGCAGAACAACAAGAAGATGGAAGGTTAGATTTCGAATCTAATACCTTAGAAGAACTGCCTCAATTTCCAGGCCCATGGGAATCTGAATCTCTCCAGATTAGAGCTCCCACAATACTGGTCCGACATGAAGACTCATTGGTTCCAAGGAACACTGATGTCATGAAGAACACTAAGGTTCAATGTCATCTCACTGTAGAAGAGTTATTAAAAGCAAAACCCGAGCTATGGAATCATGTGAAGGATCAGGTTCTAGAACTTGATTCCAATATGCCAAAAGGAGGCTCTAAGCAAAAAGTACCAGAGATACCTCTAGACAAAATAGGGGACACGTGTGAGGGTGAAGAAGGTAATACTTATCTTCCAATCACCTACCAAGGTTACACAACCAAAGCAATCATAGATTCAGGTGCTGGTGTTGCTATTGCAACCACCTCCTTGTGGAAGCAATGGGGCAAACCCACATTAAGACCAACTAGAATGAAGCTTCAAATGGCGGATGGTCATTTTGAAAGACCTTTAGGATTGCTCGAAGGGATAACTCTAACCACTTGTGGTGTGGAGTTTGAACATACATTTGCTATATGTGACTTTGAGAAAAATAACGTCTATGAGATGATCCTAGGAAGACCCTTCCTATGACAATTGCAAATAGTACAGGATTGGGGAACCAACTCCTTGTACTTACAACACTTAGGGGTCACCACCAAGGTCAATTTGAAGGATTACACCTTCAGAGATGTACCACCCCTACAGTGGAATTCTATCCACAAAGCAAAAGAAGATTCTATCTCTGTGCATTCGGAAAGTTCACCTGATCCATCATGGCTGCATGAAGATACTCATTTGTGGATGTGCAAGGTCGCAGAGGAAGAGGAAAAACGTTTAAAGGCAAGAGAAGAAGGAACTTCGCCAGGAGATAGACCAATTAAAGACCCAGCCTATACACCGATGATCTTTCCAGATGAGGAATTTGAGCCTCATGGCTGGCCAAAAATCTTAGCCACCATGGACATTGCTGTCAACGAAGAACAATGGACACCTCATTGTGATGAGGAGAGTTATGATATCTCAGTGTTCATGTGTCAGCCCTTGCTAGAAGAATGTGACCCTAGTGATGTCATAGAAGAAGAACAGAATGATGATGATATAGAGTCCATTCTGATGTTTAACTCAGAGCAGCACTATCTAGAAGATATAGGAGTGTCCCCCATTGTAGTGAAGCTGGATTCATCTATGAGATTGAGCATACTGAATGGGTGTCCCCCATTGTAGTGGTGCCCAAGACGAACGGGAAGTTGCGAGTGTGTATTAACCTTAAAAAAGTTAATGCCGCTACGATCAGAGATAGTTATCCACTTCCAATCACGGAACACCTATTGGAGCGTGTTGCAGGCAAGGAAGTTTATAGCTGCCTTGATTGATTTTCAGGTTACAATCAAGTAGCCATTGCCCCAGAAGATCAACACAAAACGGCTTTTGCCACAGAGTGGGGAATCTTTGCATTTCGTGTGATGCCATTTGGGCTCACCAATGCAGTTGCAACGTTCCAAAGGCTCATGTGTCATGTCTTCAAAGAGTTCTTGTGAAAGAGCTTAGAAGTGTATGTGGATGATTTATGTGCTCATTCCCAAGAAAGAAGATTTCACATCCCTGAGCTCAGACAAATCTTCAACAAGTGTAGAGAATATCGAGTGTGTCTGAACCCAAAAAAGTGTGTGTTCATGGTGCGGCAAGGTAAAATCTTAGGTCATATTGTTTCTAAGAATGGAATCTCAATAGATGAAGATAAGGTACGCGCCATAGCGGAGCTGCCCAGGCCAAGGAATGTTAAAGAGGTACAAGCCTTTATGGGCCATTGTGGATATTATCATAGGTTTATCCACATGTACGCGATCATAGCTAGACCCCTTTATGCCCTGTTGTCTAATTTTGAGTGGAACGACGAATGCGAGAATTCTTTCAATGAACTGAAGAAACGTTTGTGCACAACACCAATACTGACCACTCTTGATTGGAATAAACCATTCCATGTCCATGTGGATGCATCCAATCATGCCATAGGATGTGTGCTAGCACAACCCACAGGTGAAGGAAACTTAGATTTGCCCATAGCGTATGCTAGTAGACAACTCACCACAGCTGAACGAAACTATACCACAACTGAGCGAGAAGGCTTAGGCATGGTATATGTTGTGAAGAAGTTTAGACACTATTTATTGGCCAACAAGTTCAAGTTTTTCACTGATCATCAAGCTTTGTTATATTTGGTCAATAAACCTTGCAATACTGGAGCTTAGTAAGATGGTTCCTCTTACTAATGGAATATGACTTTGAAGTTGTTGTCAGGAAAGGTAGAACACACCTTCGGGCAGATCACCTTTCTCGTATCACTTCAGGGGAGTCACCACAAGGAGTGTCTGATGAATTACCCGATGCTTATCTGTTCAATTTATAAGTTGTTCCTAAATGGGCAAATAAGTTGGTACCAGTCCTCACCTTCGGACCCGCAAATAAGAATGTGAAAACATCACAAGAAGAAATTGTAAAATCACAAAAATATCACATATTGGCAGGAAGCATGTACAAACAAGATACTGAAGGTGTATTAGCTTGTTGTGTCGAGGATGATGAACATAGTAGCTGGTTGCAACAAGCCCATGAAGGATTGCTAGGAAATCACTATTCTAAACAACGAACATTGCAGAATCTAAAACGTTTAGGAGTGTATTGGCCTAGAAGGGACAAAGAAATACATGAGTGGATTAAGAATTGTCCAAAGTGCAGAGAGAGACCACCAATAGAGCATGCCACCCTTTATCAAGTGTCATTAATTCCTGATTGGAGTGCTCCATTGGTAGAGTTTATGAGATCGGGAAGATTACCCAAAGAAGCTAGTCTAGCAAGAAGACGAAGCATGGAGCAAGAGGCTCAAGGCTATGCCTTAGTAGGAGACAACCTATACCGAAGAGGCAAAGATGGTTATCTAAGGTTGTGCGTTCACAAATCAGACTATTTGAAAGTCTTAGAAACTGCACACAGCGGTGTCGCAAGTGGACACTTCGGTCTTGATCGAGTAATCAAGACCATTCTATTTTCAGGACTTTGGTGGCCCACTCTTCATATGGATGCTCATACCTATGTGAAGAAATGTGACACATGCCAATGTGCACAATATCCAGTTAGAAAAGATGAGATGCCTTTGAGGCCAATGATGGGAGGGCGTGCATTTTCCAAGTGGGGCATAGACTTCATAGGTCCTATTAACCCCCCAGCTAGAAACTCCCATGCAGAGTATATTATTGTAGCCACAGATTACCTTACAAAGTGGGTAGAAGTGAAAGCCACAACAAAGAATGATGCTCAGACTACGGCTAAGTTCTTATTTGAGAATGTGTTCACGAGATATGGGCTACCAATAGAGTTAGTGAGAGATAGAGGCACACACTTCTTGAATGAGGTCATTGAAAATCTTCTCCAAGAATTCTTGGTAATACATAAGAAGTCTGCCCCCTATCATCCACAAGCTAACGGACAAGCTGAGAGCACAAACAAGATCCTATGTAATGTATTAACAAAATTGGTAAATAATAAACGCTCTGATTGGGACAAACAGCTTCATCATGCTGTGTGGGCTTATCGAGTTGCCTACAAAACGGTACTCAACGCCACCACATTTCAGATGGTCTTCGGACAGAATGTTGTGCTACCATTAGATTTCTTAATCCCTGCCTTAAAAGTAGCACAAGAGTATGAGTGGATGGGCATGAATTGTCCTCTAAGATCTTTGATCTCGAACGCTTAGGTGAGACGAGGCTACGAGCGGCAACAGGCATCTACGCTGCAAAGAAGAGGCAAAAGGCATACTTTGATGCACACATCAAGGATAAGGGATTGAAAGAGGGAGATCTAGTATTGGTTTATACACTAAAACAACATGCCCGTAAGTTGGAAAAAAGAGGATACGGACCCATGATCATTAATAGAATTTCCACTAGTGGTGCAGTTCAGTTGGCCACTCTAGAAGGAGATATCTTGCCAAACTATATTAGTGGATGTAGAGTCAAGTTATACCAAGAACCTCTTACAGAGGATATGCTTACGAGACTCAACACTGCTAAGAAGCGAAAAGAAGAGGAGTTAAGGGTGAGGGAAGAAGCACAAGCAGAGGCTAGAGAGCGCATAAGGCGAAATAAGTTAAGGCGACTAGGCCTAGATGTCAACTCAAAAGCCCCAAAATATCACATGGATATGTGCCAAAAATCGAGCATAACTACTTCTCAAGTCATTGACCGACGTCCCTTTGTGACCATAGAGATAGGACAAGGAAAGGGTGCAAGGACTGTGAAAGCATTGATTGACTCAGGTGCAGCAAGTAGTGCAGTTAGACTATCCTACTGCCAAAACTTGCAGTTGAACATCAATCCCATAGAAGCTTATCTCATAGGATTGGGAGGTGTGGAAACCCCTTGTTTGGGCGAGGTGGAACTTCCCATCTACCTGCAAGATGTTCCAATGAAAGTCAAAGTGCTAGTGTGTCAAGATGAGAACCTTACAGAACCACTTGTCTTAGGACAAGATTGGATTTATGACAATGCAGTCAACTTAAACCTAAGAAGTCAACTTCTTCAAGTTTGGGTCCAGGGATAATGCTTTACATTAGAACTAGAAAATGGCATACTCACAAATCCAGATGTCACATCTTGTAGTTCTTCCAAGACTAATCATATGGAAGAAGATGTTGTATGTGTCAAAAGCTCTATGATGCAGAAGGAGTCAATCGTGGAAGACCAGGTTCGAAGGCGAGTGGATCTTTCTTCTTCTCCAAAGAATCAAGTAGCCATAGTAGTGAGTCCACCACACAAGCAAACACAACCGTTCATGACAACTGCTACATCAAATAGAAAGACACCATTCGATAAGAAAGCAGTTCCGAGCATGAAGCAGATCTGGGTATGCAAAGGAGAGCAACCACCAGCCTTGCCCCCACAAATCCCATCCAGGCAAGCCAACCAGGCCAGAAGACGAAGGAAGCAGCTCGGACAAGCTCAATCACAAGGTATCCAACAAGTTTGGGTGCCTAAGAAATTAGCTGCATCTCAACAATGGCGATTACAGATGTGGGTACCTAAGAAGCTCTTACATCCACAACAACCTATGTTCTCCCACATGTGAAAGGTCTCAACAAAGAAGCCAAAAAGAGAAAAGGGTAAGAACCACGTACAGAGACCAAAGGAAGATCAAATCAGCTCTTCAACATTAGTAGGAAGACATGCAAAAGGATATGGGTTTGGAAGCCAAAAGTACAAGTAGCCTCCACCGAACCAAAGCGCCAACCACACTGGATACCACAGTTCAGAAAGCATCCAAAGAGGAAGACGCCTGAAGTGACCTCTACAGTGCCAAATGTTGTTCTAAAATGGACTCCAATAAGGAGGATTACATCAGTTCGAGACTCAATGGATACCTCCACCAAGGTCGGCATCAACCTCCGCAAATAACATCGAAAGCCTCGACGAGCGACAACCATGTGCTCCTTGCACAACCCTGTCTTTTGCACCATTCGGGTCATGCATTTCCAAAGTATGCATTAATATAGGGCCACATTACACGGCCGTGCATAGACACACTTGAGAATCCCAAGCACAAGAGCACATTGACATATGTCAAATATTTCTATTGATACTAACTTTTGTGTTCTTGTTTTGTGATATTTTTTCCAAAAAAATAAAAAAAGGGAGAAGAGAGAGAGGAAGCACTTGTTCCCAGGTTTGGCTCATGATACATGAATGAGTCATGCTTAGTTGAAGGTGGAACTGTTGATTACTGAGCATTTATCAGTTTGGATAGAAGTGGGTCTCGGCTAGCAGATGATATAGTTGTTGCCTTATCTGGTAGATGTCAAGAACTTGGCATAAACATGGCATCCACAACTATGGTTTCCTCTTACTATGGTAGGAGTGAAGAGCTTGAAGGTCCGCAACTTGAGTGATGCTTAACTACTGCATGTACAAGAGCATCCAGGGAGATATCTGCAAGGGGTAGTTCTGGTACCCTGCAAATCTTTGTATGTATACTGGATGAGAAGACTCCTGCTTATGGTGAACTAAAGAGAATATGTGAAACTAAGCTTGGTGTAGTTCTCAAATGTTGTTTGTCAAGGAATATAAAGAAATTCAATTCTCTGTATTTGACAAATGATGCTTTGAAAAGAGGAGACAGGATCAACCACTCAAAAGATCTCATAAGTGGACCATCAACATGGACATTCATCAACAATGTTCCATCCCAAAGGCCGAGTGTACAACACGAAGAGATGAACATCGATCGCCCTTCTCCATGGTAAGTATCTTTACTTTGGAAACTTCATAACCATGATAGCTTAGGAAACCTCTTCGTCGGCATACCCTTGAGCATTTAGCTCAAGAACCCCAATTTTTGCACCATACTTCTTCCGATGCATTTTCCAAGTAAGCATGCATAGGGCTACATTACAAGGCCATGCACAAGGCACATATTTTCCTCAACCCATGCACGAACACACTTACCCATTGTTGCTCTAGCACAATGGTGAGAACCACGTTAAGAAGCTCCACCTCCTTAATGTCAATCCGCGGAAGAGATAGGAGTGATATGAAGATCGTGAATGTGAGATGAAGTGAGAGTGAAGGTGAGAAGCATAGAAATGCACACACACACTACGAAGAGACAAGCAAGGCACAATGGAAGGTGAGAAATCAACTCTATTACTCAAGAACACTATTACAAGCTCAAAATAACTCTAACCTCAAACAAGCTAACCTCAAAAATGAGCTCTCTAGCTCTTTTTATAGTTTCTAGACTAGTTTTGACCGGTTTCACATCTAGTGACCGGCATAGTTAAAAATTAGGTCCTAGATGCTATTTGGAAGGGTAAACGGTGTCTAAAAATAACGAAAATTGATACGCTTGTTCTACCTAAGCTCCTCAAGCTCGAGGACTCCTCGGCTTGCACAAAATGGAGCTAGAAATTAAGAAAAGGGTTTTTCTATGTTACATATGTTACAATAGTGATAAAAATCATTGTTGGAGGTTTTTGAAAAGTATTTTTAGAACATGATTCTTTGAAAAAAGATTCCACTGGCTCACTGCTCCATCGTTACATGCTTCCGCGTCATCTGTGCCTCTGGCTGCTTCCAACACCCCCCTCCCTCTCGCTTCTGTCGTCCCTGACAGAACCTTGTTGTGAGGTCTACCGGATATAGTTCTGTAGGAGGTCTTGAGCGAGGGTGTGCTCGGAGATACGAATGCCTCGGCCCAGATCGGCCTCGAGTTTCTCCCAGTCTATTGGTTGCGGTTCTTCCGGTGGCGGGAGCTGATAGTGTGTGGAGTAGACCATTCGTTCACAGGCAAATAAGTGTAATAAATGTGTAGGCCTGCTTATGAATACCTCTGAATGGTATTCCCAGAAGCCGGTTGTGAACATCTCTTCGAAATTCTGCTTGTAGCATGCCGGTAGGTACTTTATTCTGCAATGCCAGGCATAACACACCCGTAGCGATGGCGTTGTACTCATATCATATACCAGATCGAAGTTGCCATGCTCAAAGCCCGGGGTGTTTACATGAGGTGCCTTGACGTATCGGAAGACTTTAAAAATCATTTGCATCATGTCAAAGATTTTGACAGTCATATGCGCCGCTATATCATCTATATGATTTAATCTAGGGAGCCAGTGGCGAATTGTAGCCATCATGTAGCCTACAGTTGGTAACTCGATGGGTGGCTTAAAATAGGGGTAATTCAACCAGTCCTGACACTGCTTATTGTTTTGTACCTTAATAGCAAAGGCAGTCCAGGAGCGGCGTCGTGGTACTGGTCCCCAACATGGGTTGTACTTTAAATGCAAAGGTGCCTTTACCCATGTACTCATCATTTCTGGATACTTCTGTAGTAAATCTTTTCGCCACTCTGGTTGATAGATCTCTCCTTGCTGCGCATCGATTGGTAGATCGGCCTCCTCGAATTGAGTTGCATGCGATGGTTTCTTACTTGTCTCTTTCTCAATGGCTAACTGGTATTCAGCCATTAACATAAAATACGGTTTATACTGTAGCTCATGCCCAGATATGTATCGTCGCGGGACCAAATGAGCAAAGAATGGAGACTGTAAAATTCTTTCTTCTATCATCGCCATGGCATGTAATTGTGCCTCTACTCTAGCTGAGTGTGTTGTCCCAAGTTCCTCAATAGTCTTCATCCACGCGGGGGTCGGGAGTTCGTAAGTCATCTGGCCTTCAGCCGTGACGCGTCCGCCTGGGATGGGTTGTGGCTCGTATGCCTCTTCAAACGTTTCCTCCACCGGGATGGTGACAGTTTCTTCCTCAGCTGGAAGCTCAGGTGGGGAATCTGGCCTTGGTGATGCTTCATATACTGCAATCCTTGATTCAAGGTTCGATACCTGGGCCCGTAATGCGCTGAGTTCCTCTAAGATGTCAGGAGAGGGGTCCACAGGTGCTGGTATGTCTGGGTGTGCCGGTGCTCGTAACTGGAGTAATTTATGATCTTCTTTGAGTTTCTGTAACTCCTCATTCATGCGGTCATATTCATCGAGCAATCTTACATGATCTTCTAGCAGCATCCTCATCGAGTCTGAGGGAATGGCTTTGAACCTGCTAGGATTGAGTGGTTGGTCTGGGTGGTCGAGCGCTGCTTCTAAGTTTTCTCGGTTCTGATCCTGTAAGCGCTGGTTTTCTTCCTTGGCGGCTGCTAGGTGTCTTCGTAGTAAGCCCATGTTTCGTGTTAGCATTGCATTGCGGACTGTCTGGGCTCTTAATAAGTTATCCAGGTCAGTAGTGGCTTCCTTGGTCTTTTCTTCGCTTTCTAGTTCCAATTTGTGATATGCCTCACGTAATTCCTGGTATCGGGTGTTTAGAGAGGCATTCTCAATAGACAATAAATTAAGCTGCGACTCTAAGTCAGTGGTTGTCCTCTGCAGCTGCTGATAATTATCGCCAAGAGATGTGTACTCATCTCTTACTTGCGTCATACACATGAACATCTGTCGGAATGCATTATCTACAGTGGGTGATAGTATTAATGGGGTGCTAAATGAAGATGCAGTGGTTGTAGATGCGAAGGGAACGGGGAATGGGGTTGGGAAGGTGGATGTTGTGGTGATTGTGGAAAATTGTGAGGTGCCTAAAAATGTTTATGCTGTGAGTGAAGTTAGTGATGGTGCAGTGGGTGGTGAGATGTCCATGTCATTGGACGTGTCCAGTGCGGTGACTGTGAATATGGGTGTGATTGTGGGTGCTTGTGCTGGTGTAAATACGGGATTTACAAAGGTTGAGGAGTAATCTACAGGGGGACTGGCTGGTGCAGCTGGGTGGAAAGGGGAAAGAGGGGTTACAGTGGGTCGGGGAGGTGAGACGAGGGAGAAGGTTAAGGGCGGTGGGAATGGAAAAAGAGGTCTTGGAGTTGTGGGGAAGGATGGAAAAGTTGGATGGAGGAATGGGTTGAATGGAAAGGTGGATGGGTGAGGGGGTAGACTAGGTCTAGTGGGTGCGGGAATTGTGGGGTTAGTGGTCGGAAAGACGATTTTTGCTACATCACCGGCGAATGAAGATGTTGGTCTGGGGGAAGGAGGGTGAAGAGGGGAGGGTGGATGGACTGGCGGTGATGGAGGAGCAGGTGGGGTGGTCGGTACTTCAGTGACTACTGAGGTATGTACATTTGTAGCGCGGGGTGGGGAATCTACAAGGATGGTTTCTGCTGCCAACGAGCTTTCGGTGACGAGGCGTGCCTCCCTGGCTTGTTCTGAAGACTGTGCTCCTGTTGGTACATGAATGTATTCGCCGGGCTTTGAAAGTAGTCGTACTCTACGGGGGTCAAACTGTGGTAGTGGCTTTCGTTGCAAGTACCTGAGGGCTTCGTTGGAGCCTACTGATTTGACTAACTCTCTGAATCTTTTGATGTATGCGTCTTCGAATCCGCCTGTGACAAGTTCTTGTTCTATTATTGCTTGACTCTCTTCCTCTGTCAGCTTTTTGCGTGCCCAAACTTTTTCCATAGTTCTATACAGCTTCTTGATAGCCAGTGTGTAAGCGGCTGCTTCGTAAGTTTCATCTTCATGGGTACTTGTATCACCATGTGTGTCTGTTTGTTGTCCTTGGCCATCTGTCTGTTCATGCTCTTGGGATTCCTGAGTTCCCTGGCTAGCTTCGTCATCACCTTCGTCGTCATCGGTTGCTGTTCTTTCATCATCAGAGCTAGACACAATCTGTCCTTGTGGCTGATCCCTGGGTGTGGTAGGGTAGCTAGGCCTTTCAAATTCTTGAGAAAACAATTGTCCTTCTGAAAACTGGAACTCATTGGAGAATGCATCGGGCATCTCGAAATCAAACGTTGTGTTCAGTGGCTCTGCTTGTTCTTCTTCTAAATGGGGTATTGGAAAAGAGAAAGCTTCCGCACCAATAGTGGTGGGAAGTTAAGCTGCTGTGGTGATAGGTTCTGTGGTTGTGGCTGCTTGGGGTGCAACAGTACTGGTGGTGCCCTCCGGCGTAACTGGTCTTGATAATCGTATACGAATTGGTGGTACCGTGGGAGTGGCTACTGTTGGTGACTGCTCTGGAGATGGTTGTGGCGAGGGTGATTCTGGGACTTGTAGGCACGGTATGGTTCCTCTCATGCGTTTTCCGGCTCTGCCTTTGCTAGACTTTCTAGCCTTCTTAGTGGTCCCTTTGAATGCCTTCAGTTCCTCACTGGTCATGGCGCGCTCTATGGGTAAGTCATATGCCAAGCACATATATATAATCCTTGTAAGTGCACAACACCCATTGATGACCTTCTTTCGCTCCCATCTATGTTGTGCCAAATAGAGCTGATCAATTATCCAGCTAGCTAGATCAACCGTTTGAGGTCCAGTACATGCTAAGTATAAGCCAAACCAGATTCTTTTGTGGGGCATGGTAAAATGATCCTGAGCTGGGAAAGCAAAGTGCTGCATGCATATCTGCAATGGCTTGGAGAGCTCAGGGGTTATAGTTGAAATATCCTCCCACTTAGTAACATCACCACGTTTCATCTACTCTGGGACTAGCCGTTCTCGCTCCGTCGGAGTATGCGTTCCATGTATTTTGAGAGCTGCACGAATTAAATCTTTAGACAAATAAAACCTTCTGAATGGAGGGTCATTTACCAAGGATGGTAACATGAATGTTCCGGGTAGATCCTTGTTCTCTGAAGCTGTCAAGGTGGTTACTAGGTAAAAGCATCTGTAAAAATCGGGTTTAGGCAGAGGGTCACTAAAATATTCTGTAAATCCCGCTCGTGCCCAAACGTGCGTTAAATCTTGTGTATTCTGCAGTCCTTCAAATTCTCTTGAAAAGAACTGGTACTTGGTCCATGTGCGAAGATCAAATGCCAAATTGGCCTCAAATATGAAATCAGCGTCTGCTAAGGGTCCTGCTAGGCCTTGAAACCAGTGCAAGTTACGATGAATCTTCTCCATATATCCTCTAGGAGGATCGTCGATTGGCATGGGTCCTGGAAAACCTTGAAACTCTAGTGGTTGCATCGTCGGATAAGATTCCGCGAGTAATTCTCCAATATTGGCCATTGGTGTGCTTGGGCCAGCTTCTGATGGTCCTTCTTCGGTTTGCATGATGGCTGACGAGCTAATGGAAAAGATATGCTACAAAAGATTAACACATTAGCATGGAAACTAATTATGATCCCATTAAGGTGAGACCGCAATCCCTTTCCATAACCGATGTGTAACCCGTGTAGCCAAGTGTCATGAAGTGATTGATGCAATGATTATTTGCAAAACTAATGCAGGTCTCTAGACGCCTACATTGTCAGATTATGCATACATTTCTTGATGAGCTTTTATTATGCATGATGTGGGGTTTTGGTGTATGAATTTATACAAGGTTTGGTTGAGGGTGAATTATTACAAGGGTGGAGTTTAAACGGGGTGGGAGAATTGTTAGATAAGGGGGTACAAGAAGACGTTTGGATACGTTTCGGTATCCATTTCCTAAGAGTCTTTGAGTGGGTGGTGTGTTTCTGCTGAGGGACGAAAAGTGGTAACGGGTTTGGTGGTATTGAAGGATGGAAAGATTTCTGAGGGGTATATATTACATGGCTTGAGGGTTGGGCTATAATACATTGTTTGGGTACCCAAATCTGCATGGGTGTGGGTCGATTGATAAGATACTTCTTGGCGATCCAAATCTGTCGAGTATTTGTACTTGTAGAAGAAGATCGAGGGGACTTTGAATACTGACTCTGCTTCTGCTTTGACTTCTTCTTATCAATGTCTAAGTTGTTGAAATCTATCGATGCTTTCTGTTCTTTTGGCACCCATATTTGTCTCGTGCCACTTGTTCTGTGATTTTGATACTGCTGTCTTTGCCTTGTCTGGTGGTGTCGTCGGTCTGGGTTCCTCTGTTGTGGTTGACTTCTTCGTGGTTGGGTTTGAGAGGTCCATTGGACGCTCTGCTTTGGAAAAGAAGGGAGATCCAACACTTGCGTGACCTGCCCATTAGGAAGTGATTCGTTATTTATCTTTAATCTAGGCCAGTCCGCAGCAAGTTTGGAAGGATGAGCACCGCAGGGTGTTGTGCTCATTTGGCCGTTGATGCCACCCACCTGACCGCTGATTGTGTCCATCTGCCCTAGCGGTTGGGTAGCTGCCCCTTCTAGTTTGCAGGAAGCCCCAGGGAAGATCTCCTGTCGTCCTTCTGATTGACAACTGTCCATAGCCAAGCCCGAGTGGGTTGGTGTAGATGTAACGTGACTGATCTGACCCAAGATCTTCCGGTCTTCCGTCGCATGTATTTCATAGGGTCTAGGGTTACAAACCTCCGTTGGAATGCCGTTAGGGAAGTCAAGCGGTATCACTCGCTTCTGCTCTAAGGTTCCAATCTGTAAGGAGCCTTGTCTAAGATTTAGGTCCACTGAGTGATCGTATAGCCAATCTTGGCCAAGGATTAGGGGTTCTATCAGGTCGTCATCATGGCACACTAGTAGCTTCGCTGTCATGGTCACTTCCTTAATGAGGATAGGAAGGTCCACCTCACCCATGCAAGGGGTTTCCATGCCTCCTAAGCCTATGAGGTATGCCTCAATTGGCCGCATTTCTATTCCTGAATCCTTATAGTGGGACCATCCAATCGCACTAGTCGCAGCGCCTGAGTCAATTAAAGCCTTGAGCTCTTGGCAAGGGTTGCCGTGCTCTAGGCTAACTGTAATGAATGGTCTCCTGTCCACTATGCTAGGTTGAGTGGTTGACTTTACTTGACACATGGCCATGGGATATCTGGGTGATGTTTCCAGATGGTTATAATGTTCTCTCCCTAGTCCTTGTCTTCTTAACTTCAGGCGTTTAATGCGTTCTATTGCTTCTGCCTGAGCTTCCGCTCGTATTCTATTTTCTTCCTCCTTACGCTTCTTTGCCAACATGAGTCGTCTAAGCATATCCTCAGTAAGAGGTTCTTGATATAACTTGACTCTACAGCCACTAATGTAATTAGGCATTATATCTCCTTCTAAAGTGGCTAACTGTACTGCTCCACTTGTTGAGAGTCTGTTAATGATCATAGGTCCATAACCTCGCTTTTCTAACTTACGTGTGTGTTGCTTTAGCGTATATACTAGAACTAAATCTCCTTCTTTTAGGCCTTTATCTTTCACATGTGCATCAAAATATGCTTTCTGTCGCTTCTTCGCTGCATATATTCCTGCTGCTGCCTTTAGCGTGGTTTCTCCTAATCGTTCCAAGTCCATTATTCTTGCTGATAATTCATGGCCGGTCCACTGATGTTCTTTTGCAACCTTAAGGGTCGGTATCAAGAAGTCCAAAGGAAGCACAGCATTCTGACCAAAAACCATCTGAAAGGGAATTGCATTGAGTACGGTCTTGTAGGCCACTCGATATGCCCAAACAGCGTGGTGTAACTGTTTGTCCCAATCTGAACGTTTGTTGTTCACGAGTTTCGTCAGTACGTTACAAAGGATCTTATTAGTGCTTTCATCCTGACCATTGGCCTGAGGATGATATGGTACGGATTTCTTGTGAATCACCATAAAATCCTGTGACAAATATTCAATGACTTGGTTTAGAAAGTGAGTTCCTCGATCGCTCACTAACTCTATAGGCAGTCCATATCTTGTAAAGACATTCTCAAATAAGAATTTTGCAGTTGTGTGTGCATCATTCTTTTTTGTGGCTTTTGCCTCTACCCATTTGGTAAGATAATCTGTGGCAACAATAATGTATTCAGCATGTGTACCTTTTGCAGGGGGGTTAATGGGTCCTACAAAGTCTATACCCCACTTAGAAAATGCACGTCCACCCATCATGGGTTTCAATGGCATTTCATCTCTGCGAGTAGGAAACTGAGTTCTTTGGCACACATCACATCTCTTTACATAGGTATGAGCATCCATGTGAAGAGTGGGCCACCATAATCCTGCAAAGAGGATGGCTTTGATTATCCTATCGGGTCCAAAATGACCTCCTGCAACACCTTGGTGTGCAGTCTCTAGTATGCTCAGATAATTGCTCTCATGAACACATTGTCTTAGATATCCATCTCGTCCTCTTTTGTATAGGTTATCGCCAATAAGTGAATAATCGTGAGCTTCCTGCTCTAGACTGCGTTGTCGAGCTAAGGTCATTCCTTGAGGGAATGTGTTCGTCCTCAAGTATGTCACTAACGATTCACTCCAGTCTGGTGTGAGAGACATGTGATATAATGTAGCATGCTCTACTGGTGGTCTTTCACAACAAACATTGCATTCCTTACACAACCTGTAGACATTTGCTTCCATCGTAGGCCAATATAATCCTAATCTATGCAGAGTCTGTAATGTTCGATGTTTTGAATGATGTTGCTTTAATGCACCTACATGTGCTAATTGCAACCAATTCGCGTGTTCTGATTCATCTACACAACAAGCAAGAATCTTTTGATTATCCTGTTTATATATACTTCCTGCTATTATTTGGTATCTCTGAGACTTGGTAATCTCTCCTTCTTTGATCTTTATCCTAGGATTCTTGGGTCCGTATGTCAGAATAGGGACTATAGGTTTAGCCCATTCTGGTGCTATCTCAAGATTAAACAAATAAGCATCTGGTAATTCATCCACTATTCCTTGAGGAGCTTCTCCTGAGGTTAATCTCGAAAGGTGGTCAACTCTAAGATGTGTCTTTCCTTTCCTGACTACTACTTCAAAATCATACTCCATGAGTAATAGAAACCAACGTATTAGTCGTCCTGTGTTACACGGTTTGTTGACTAAGTACAATAGGGCTTGATGATCTGTAAAGAACTTGAACTTATTGGCCAACAAGTAGTGCCTAAACTTCTTTACTGCGTAGATCATCCCTAATCCTTCTCGTTCCGTCGTGGTGTAATTTCTTTCTGCTGCGTTCAATTGTCTGCTCGCGTAAGCTATGGGGAGATCTATGTTACCTTCATTCGTGGGTTGTGCTAACACACATCCTATGGCGTAGTTGGATGCATCCACATGTACGTGGAATGGCTTACTCCAATCTGGGGTTGTCAATATAGGTGCTGAGCACAAGCGTCGTTTAAGTTCATTGAATGAATTTTCACATTCATCTGTCCATTCAAAGTTGGTTAAAAGAGAGTACAAAGGCTTGGCTATGATTGCATACATGTGTATGAATCTCCTATAATAACCGCAATGGCCCATAAATGCTTGTACCTCTTTCACATTAGTTGGTCTAGGTAATTCTGCAATTACTTTCACCTTTTCTTCATCCGTAGAGATTCCATTTTTTGACACAATGTGTCCTAGAATTTTGCCTTGTCTGACCATGAAAATGCATTTTTCTGGGTTCAAACAAACCTGATATTCTCGACATTTGTCAAATATTTTCCTTAACTCAGGGATATGTGTCTGTCTTACATTCGAATGAGCACATATGTCATCGACATATACTTCCAAACTCTTGCGTAGGAATTCCTTAAAAACATGACACATGAGTCGCTGGAAAGTGGCGGGTGCATTTGTTAAGCCAAATGGCATTACCCGAAATGCAAATATGCCCCATTCAGTGGCAAAAGCCGTCTTGTGTTGGTCCTCTGGAGCAATGGCTACTTGATTATAACCTGAGAATCCATCAAGAAAGCTGTAAACTTCCTTGCCCGCAACTCTTTCCGATAGATGTTCTGTGATAGGAAGAGGATAACTGTCTCTAATCGTGGCGGCATTAACTTTTTTAAGGTTAATACACACACGCAATTTTCCATTCTTCTTGGGCACAACCACAATGGGGGATACCCATTCGGTATGCTCAATTTCGTAAATGAATCCTGCTTCTATCAAGCGATCTATCTCCTCTTTAATCTTCGCAGCATAGTTATCATTGTACGTGTACGGTTTCTGTTTTGTCGGTTTTGCATCTGGAGTCATAGGGATTCTATGAGAACATATATCTAGATCTACTCCTTTCAAATCCTTGTAACTCCAAGCAAAAACATCTCTATATTCGCGCAATAGGGCAACTAGCTCTTCTTCTTCTTCAGTTGTCAAATCATGCCCTATGTATGTACATTTTTCTTCTTCTCCTTCTATGGCTACGATTATTTTCTTGGTTTTCTCTCGGTTATCATATACTTGTCCGTCATTCGCCTTTCTATTAGGCATTCGTACCATGATTCTTCTATCTTCGATTTCATATTTCTTGAAATTCTCGGGTACTTCAAACAAAGATTCTTCTTTTTCTGTCATGGTGTCTTTCTTCTTTCTTTTCTTGCCTTCACTTTTGCTAGTCACTTGAGTGGCTAACCTCACCTCATTTGTAATTTCTTCCTGTTTCTGAGGGTGAGTTTCTACTTCGTGAAAATATTCTTCCTCTGATGCAAAGGGTGAGTCCATGATAATTGATTCTAAATCAAAATCACTTGCATCCTCAAATGCATCAGTGTTAGGTTCACACTCTTCTAAAATTGAATCGCACATGATTGGCTCTATCGTGAAAACTGATATGTCATAGCCATCCTCGTCATAGTGGGGTGTCCATTGTTCTTCATTGATGGCTACATCCATGGTTGCTAGGATTTCTGCCCAACCATGGGGTTCAAACTCTTCGTCTGGAAATACTACAGGTGCATAAGCTGGATCCTGAAGGGTTCGTGGATGTTGTTCTGCTCCTAAGGTCCTGGCTTCTAACCTTTCTTCCTCTTGTTTGGCTACTTTACACATCCATAAGTGAGTATCCTCGTGCAACCAAGAAGGATCTGATTCTAATGAGTGCACGGATTCCGTCTCTACCTGAGTCTTATGGATGGAATTCCATTGTATTGGGGGTACATCTCGATGTGAATAGTCTTTAAGATTGACTTTGGTAGTCACTCCTAAATGTTGCAAGTACAAAGAATTAGTTCCCCAATCTTGTACAATTTGCAACTGACGCATGAATGGTCGTCCCAATATCATCTCATAAGCATGATTTTTACTAAAATCACAAATGGCGAAAGTATGCTCAAATTCTACACCACAAGTGGTGAGAGATATGCCTTCTAGTAAGCCTAATGGTTTTTCTATGTGTCCGTCAGCCATTTGTAGCTTCATCCTGGTGGGTCTTAATGCTGGCTTACCCCAACGTTTCCATAAAGCGGTGGTAGCTATGGCTACTCCGGCTCCTGAATCTAAGATGGCTTTAGTGGTGTAGCCCTGATGGGTTATCGAAAGATAAGTGTTACCTTCCTCTCCTTCGCTTACATCTCCAATCTTTTCTACAGGTATCTCTGGTACCTTATTTTGTGATCCTATTTGTGAGGGAGTAGTAGCAAGCTCAGGGAATTGATTTGCTACATGTTTCCACAATTCTGGTTTTACCTTCAACAACTCGTCTAGAGTGAGATTACACTGTACTTTAGTGTTCTTGATCACTTCCGTGTTTCTAGGGATTATTGATTCTTCATTCCTCACTATTATCGTGGGTGCTCTCATACTAATAGACTTTGCTTCCCAAGGTCCTGTGAACTGAGGTAATTCTTGTAAAGAATTAGATTCAAAAGTTGTGTGTTCACTCAGTTGTTCCTCCTCTACCTCATCGTAAATAGAGGGGATGTCTTGGGGAAATTGTTCCTGCAAGTCATCTATTTCTTGAATAGGAGGATGGGTTCCTTGTTCCTTTCTCCATTTCTCTTCTTGGATTTCTCTCAAAAATTCATGTGAGTACCTATGTATGGAAGACAGGTTGTCTTGACTTTTTGTGTTGGGTACTTGAGACAGGGATGGTGCATTCCTTTCCTGTGTCTCTGGGACACTAAGATTCCTGGGCTGATCCTTTTTCTCTTTGCTTTCTATCAAGTATTCTAGCCTCTCCATTAGTCCTTGAAAGTGTAATTCCGGTTTTGCCATGTTATTCCAATTAAGATATCTAGAGGCTTCGAACAAAGCTTGTGCTAATTCTACCATCTTCATGCAAAGTTTAGTTCTCTCAATTTCTAGATCTGCTCGAGGGTAGTTTTTACTCATTTCAGCTACCTGAGGTCCTTCTTTTAATCTAGCCTGATATGCACGAAACATCATGTCTAGATTTTCTGGTATGGGTTCCGCTAAAACTGATCCTGATTTTTGAGCTGGATTCTCTTGATTCAAGTCCTGTGAAGTCAATTCTAGGATTTTGGCTCTAGATTCCTTTAAACTTCCTTCCAACTCAGTTATCTTTTTACTCCATTTTCTCTTAATTCTTTCTCTAGAATCTTTCCAAGATTTTGTCTTTTTACTGCTAGATTCTGCAACTTCACTACTTCCAGCTACTTTCCCTTGATTAAACTGTTGGTTCTGTAAGAGCGCCTGGGCTCTTGTGATAGCTTGGATAGGCACGTATGTAGGGTTGGATCCATCTGCGTTGTTTACAATACCTATCACGTTGATCGGTGTCACATTCAAAGCATTAACAGGGTTCTTAGGACAATCTTTGATTATATGCTCTTTGCCACAATCGACACAAAAGCCTTGGATGTTATAGTACTGTGATTGTCCTACTATAGGAGGATGTGGACAATCCTTTATGAAATGGTCTCCTTGGCACCTAAAGCATGGTCCTCTAGGGCCCTGTGGTCTTTGTTGTCTTAATTGGGGCCGTGGATTTGGGTTTGTGTACATCACATTAGCATAGTCTGACTCCCAACTAGGTTCCACTGGTGGACTATCGTAATGATATGTCTCCACGTGTTCTGGTGACTCCGTGTAATATGCGGGTGGACTATCTACATGCGTAGAGTCAAAACTGTTTGAGTTCGGGTCACTCTCTGTGATCAAAGGTGAAGAAGGCACTAAGGCCCTACTTAGGTTCTCTTCTGCAGCAGCGTATTTGACTGAGATGACATTCACTGGTGGGGGTGGCTGCTGAGCAAAGACAGGTTGAGGTCTCTGTTGAGCCTGGTATGGGTAGTCCTGAGGAGGCCTATAGTAATAAGGCTGAGCATTGTATTGGCCTTGATACCTACCTGGCTGCGGGTATGCTTGCGGGTAGTTCTGTCTCACGGTTGGTTTGTTGTATGGGCAGTCCTTAGCCGTATGATTCGTGTATCTTCTCTCAATTGTACAATATTGGCCACTAGGGTTGGCTAGAGGTTGTGGTGCATTGGGACACACATTTGCCATATGATCACCACCACAAGTGTAACAATGCTTGTTCATTAGTACCCTAGGTTTACTAGAAACTCCTAGTTTCTGGGCCACTTTTTCTGCAAGGTCTTCTATCGAGTTAGACAATTTTGTGGATGCTAGAGATGAACAATCTCAGTCCTTATAGACCTTTGAGAGTTCCAACTCGTCTCCTAAGTTGTCCTCAATGTCTATACAAATTCTTACACATTGCTCTAGCGTTCTGGGTTCTTTTAGGTACACATAGGAGCATAGTTTAGAGCTCAACAAGCCATCTAGAAACAATGACACTTGTTTGGCTTGTGAGGGTAGCTCTTGCATTGGACATCGTTCAACATATTGTCTAAACCTACGTCCTGCGAATCTAACTATTTCTTGAGGGGTCTGTTTGAAGCTATGAATCAACGAAGACGTGTCATGTCTAATCCCACTTTTAGAGAATTCAGTGATGAATGACTCTAAAAAGTGATGGATGTCTCTAAATTGCCTCTGTTGTAATGGTTGGAACCAAGTTAAAGCTGTATTCTTTAACGTTAGTCCAAATGCATTATATTGCATGAACATGTCTTCAACTTGTTCTGCTCTTAGTACTTGCTTGAATTCTGCGACATGGTCATAGGGATCTCCTGTCCCATCAAAATAATTTTTCATTGATTTTACTAATTGAGTGGGTCTCAATATTCTTGCGTGTTCACGTGGTCTAGGTAGAGGAAAATCATCTCTACCACCTGGTATTCCATGATCTCTTTGTCTATCCGCTCTATTAGTGTCCGTGGTTGTTCTATCTCTCCCCATGGGGTGATTAAAGCTTACTTCCGGTCTCTCTTTATTTCTCTCTCTTTGATTTCCATGGGCTGATGATGTTCCTGCCCCTTGTTGACTTGTATTCATGTTCGTTCTAGATGGAGGGAATACCAATTCACCTCTCCATGTGTATGTGTTTTTAGCGTGGTCAGGCACCACAAAGACTCTTTCTGAAGTCTCATCCAGGTATACAACCTTTCCAGGTGTATCCGGGTCCTTGAACTCGTATATCGTGATGATACCTACCTCACTAAGTAGTTCTGTCTTGTATCTCCAAAAGGCTTCATCAGTTTCTTTATTTACAAACAACTCTATGCTTCTGTTGTCCTGAGGGATCCATTCTGGGATTAGTACTCGTGTCAGTACAGATTTCCCTCTAGGCGTTCTAGGTTCTTCTAATGGTTCCTTTCCTTGAGATTTAGTTTCCGTCTCTAGCTGAATCACGCCAAACTCATTGGTATTGTTTGGCTGTGTACTTAAGATGTACATAGTTCCTTCCTTGTCTATGTACACGTCTCTCTCAAATTTCACCACTGGACGTTCCAATCCAATGGGTTGATCGGGGTTGTGCATTTGCACCACTTGCCTTCGCAAACCATCCTCATAGATGCGAGCACCTAATCGGTTGGTTCAGAGAAACTCTAGTTGTGTTCTATAGGGTCCTTCTGGTTTTTCTAAGTATGCAACATTTGACCCTCCCTCTGGTCTTTCTGTGCTAAATGCCATTTCTGAATCACTAGTGTCTGAGCTCTCGTAGGGGTAATTACTATTCAATTGCTGAGCCCACGATCGTGCAGTAGTTCTTACACTTGCCTCTGATGATCTAAGGCTTCGTCGGTCTGACTTACCTATATGTTTTCCTGATCTAAGGTTCATTAATTTTCTTCCTTGCACACTCAGTACACGCTCAGATCGTCAATGATTCTTTGTTATTACTTTCTTGATTCTTTTTAGATTTCTTTAGATTCTTGTCTTAATGTATGCGTCAGGAATTCGACTTTCCGTGGGACTTTGAGTTCTCGTTCCGTCAGACTTATGTTCTTTCCTTTAGGTTTTCATGTCACACACCTTTATCTTTAGTCTTGGACTTGATAAATTTAATTCTCTTGAACTTGAGGCGTTCCTATCGTCTTAAATCCACAATGCTAACGTTTATCCTAAGCTAAGAATTGACTGAGGGGGTTGAGTAATCTTCCAACCTCGAGTCAGCTTTTCTGGTTGCTCTGATGCCCAAGAAGCCGCGCTTCCCAAGCTTTATGCCCTTCACTGCCTTGCCTTGGTTGCCCTTGATTGCCCTTGCTAGACCTGGAAAAATTCAATATTAGACCAATTCACAGTTGGATGATCAAGCACTTGAGTATATACACCTTTTAAGTCCCTTCCCTTTTGCCCAACTTTTTAATGCTTGCCCCCTGGCTTTCTAGTCCCAAACTAGGTCAACCTCAAAATAGCTTATCTAAAAATAGACATATCCTTTAAGAAAAAAACAGTTGAGGTCACGTAGTACTCGTCAAGAGCTTTCTAATGAGCTATTAAGCTCAAAAAACGGACTTCGGATGAAAAAGTTATGACCGTTCAGGCCCTGGGGGGTAAAAACTGACAAACAGGTTTTTCTCCAAATATGAGCTAAGGGGTCTCCTATGAGTCTAATCACCCAAAAATTTCCCAAAAATAGCCTCAAAATTGGCCAAAAAATGAAACCCTAAAATTTGCGATGGGGGTGCACAATCGCGATGGCGTCAGACAATCGCGATGGTCTGGGACCGTCGCGATGGCGTGAGGGTGAACAATCGCGATGGTCTGAAGTGCACGGTCGCGATGGTCCAAAAGTGAACAATCGCGATGGCTCGATCAGGCGGACAATCGCGATGGCGTCAGTCAACGTTCAACGTGGACAATCGCGATGGTCCAAAGTGAACCGTCGCGATGGCCACATATGCGATGGCGTGAGCCAATCGCGATGGTCCGGGCGCGATGGCTTGAGCCAATCGCGATGGTCCAAAATTTGATTTGTCGCGATGGTGTAAGGGTGTCGTCGCGATGGTCCAAAATTTGAGTTGTCGCGATGGTGTAAGGGTGTCGTCGCGATGGCGTGAGGTGCGAGCCGTCGCGATGGTCTAGCTTGCCACGTGGCACCGTCGGCGCGATGGCGTGAGCCAATCGCAATGGTGTGGGGTCAACCGAACAGTCGCGATGGTCTGCGAACTGTCGCGATGGTCCAAATGAACTGTCGCGATGGCATGAGACCGTCGCGATGGCGTGAGCCTATTGCGATGGTGTGACACAATCGCGATGGTCTGAGACCGTCGCGATGGTCCACCAAAGTATGATTTTTTGCAATGCAACTATGGATTCCTAGAGGCGCAAGTGTGCTCTACACGCTGGTGTGGTCGCCTTCTTCAAATTCCGAACTTTGCAGACCATCGCGATGGTCTGACACAGTCGGAAATTTCTGACAGAAACTGAGAATTTTACCTTTTCCAAGCTTTCTTGATGCACTGGAGCTATGTACCTGCAAGAAAACTCAAGAAAAAAAAAGTACACACAAGCACAAAAGCTCTCTCTCACTCTCTCGCATGCACAAATGAGGGGAAATGAGGAGAATGGGTGGATATGGTGAATTTTCTGATTTTTTTGGAGATGAAGATGATGATGCGGTGATGAAGATGGAGTGTGGGGGAGGTGAAAAACACTAAAAACTAAGTAAAAACAACAACAAAAACTGAAATTTTTACCTTCCAATGCCACTTCTTGCTATACTCTTACCATCACACATTCGTCCTAGACTCGATCCCCGGCAACGGCGCCAAATTTGGTGTTGCTCTAGCACAATGGTGAGAACCACGTTAAGAAGCTCCACCTCCTTAATGTCAATCCGCGGAAGAGATAGGAGTGATATGAAGATCGTGAATGTGAGATGAAGTGAGAGTGAAGGTGAGAAGCATAGAAATGCACACACACACTACGAAGAGACAAGCAAGGCACAATGGAAGGTGAGAAATCAACTCTATTACTCAAGAACACTATTACAAGCTCAAAAGAAATCTAACCTCAAACAAGCTAACCTAAAAAATGAGCTCTCTAGCTCTTTTTATAGTTTCTAGACTAGTTTTGACCGGTTTCACATCTAGTGACCGGCATAGTTAAAAATTAGGTCCTAGATGCTATTTGGAAGGGTAAACGGTGTCTAAAAATAACGAAAATTGATACGCTTGTTCTACCTAAGCTCCTCAAGCTCGAGGACTCCTCGGCTTGCACAAAATGGAGCTAGAAATTAAGAAAAGGGTTTTTCTATGTTACATATGTTACAATAGTGATAAAAATCACTGTTGGAGGTTTTTGAAAAGTATTTTTAGAACATGATTCTTTGAAAAAAGATTCCACTGGCTCACTGCTCCATCGTTACATGCTTCCGTGTCGTCTGTGACTCTGGCTGCTTCCAACACCCATCATCCAGTAGGGGCTACTATGAACATCAACTTTGGAAGATCTAGAGGACATCAACGGAGACTCACAACGACACAGTCATGCTGGAATCCAACGAAGAAGTACATACCAAGGCATACAACTTGCAAAGGCTCGTAGTGACAGATGAAGAACCAGACAACCAACCCTGCCACATCTGGAAGGTAGATGGCTCTTGTTCCTACCGAACAGACACTACCTCTCAAAGCACTACTTGGAACAACCACTACAACAAGGGTCTGTCAGGGACGACAGACTCGAGAGGTCAAGCACAAGCATGGAAGCACATCAGAAAGGTGGACACACACAAGAAGAAGGAGCAAGTAGGGAGCTCCAAGAAGTGTATGTCAAATTTTCAGAAGAAATCCCTCCAAAAATAGTGATTTTCATCACAAAAAACCATTGTAAATACCATTTTCTAGTTTTGTAACTCCATTTTGTTCAAGCCGAGGAGTCCTCGAGCTTGATGAGTATTAAAAGTATCATCCTACCAATTTTCATAATTTTTAGACTCCGTTTGAGCCCTCAAATAAGCCCTGGAACCTAATTTTTAACTAGGTCGGACATTAGGTCTGGACAGGGCCAAAACTAGTCAAAAAACTATAAAAAGAGCTAGAGAGCTCATTTTTGAGGTTAGCTTGTTACAGAATAGAGCTTTTGTAAGAGAACTCTTTTGCAATCAAAGCTTTCCATTGTTCCTCTCTTTGATCTTACTTTGTGTTCGTGTGTGTGTATGTGTGTGCATGTTTGTGTGCTTTCACTCATGCACTTGTGCCTTCACTTGCTCGTGGTCTTCATACCGGTCGTCACATCTCCGCGGATTGACAAGTAAAGGAGGTGGTGCTTACGCTTGAGCTACACATACATATACACACATACATACATACATACATACATACATACATACACACACACACACACACACACACACACACATATATATATATATATATATATATATATATATATATATATATATATATATATATATACATACATACATACATACATACATACATACATACATACATACATACATACATACATACATACACACACATACATATACACACACACACACACACATATATATATATATATATATATATATATATATATATATATATATATATATATATATATATATATATATATATATATAGAGAGAGAGAGAGAGAGAGAGAGAGAGAGAGAGAGAGAGAGAGAGAGAGAGAGAGAGAGAGAGAGAGAGAGAGAGAGAGATGTGTGTGTAAAGAAATCTTTTCATCAACGATGCATTGAATGATGGCTCATGGCCAAAACATTTAATGTGGTTGAAAATTAACATTTGACAAAGAATACCACTTTCACCGATGACACAATTACATTTCAAGAACAATCGATGGGCGAAAGAAAATTAGTTTTAATAAGAGCTCTAATAGCATACGAGACAACCTTTATTTAAAAAGGGACATTTGTCCATGAACCCAAATCGAAGGTCGAGTCTTTCATGAAAATATTCAACTAACAAAAAATTGTCAAAAGATCCAAGGATGGGCTATTTCAAGGTCCAAGCCAAAGCCCCTATTTTAGGGTGCACAACTTGGTTTTGATATTTTTTCATTACAAACTTTTTTCCCCATGTTGCAATCCCAAAATACACAAGAGATTGTTAGAATTGGAATTCGCACCATGTCAGCTAGTGAGTAGACTTTTTGGGAGAGTTTTTTTATAGCATGTGATTGCTTAACCATGAGTTCTTCACAAGCTGAGCTTGCTGCTGCACCACTCAAAACTACTTGTGAGAGTCTTGTGCAAGCCCTATTACCAAGCAACACTTCTCTTCAAAATTTCGGCTTCCAAACAATCTATCTCAAGACAAACTTATTGTTGAATAAAGCGCCATGGAGCTTTGAATCATTTTTGGCACTTGTCCAAAAGACATAGCACATCTATCCATAATAAGCCGAACACTTCCATTTCGCATAATTTGAGATGCTCTGTTCCTGTGTGTCATGATTCTTGTATAACTTCAACTTTCCCATGAAGTTTGGAAGTTTGCCGGGACATACTTCTATGAAGTAAAGTAAATCAGAATCTGTTGATTCGTAGCTATTTTTGTTTTTGACCAAGGTGCTTCAGGTAGATGGATTTCAACCTGCCTGCCCTTAAGCTTTTCATTAGAGAGCTGAAAATGGCTTCGCCGCCTGCTCCTTCCATTTCTTCTGCCGGCTCCACTCCCTCCGTCATGGCATTGGGTAACCTGCATTTTCAGCGAGCTTGGTTGCAAGTAAGCGCGCGCGCGGGCGGAGAGAGAGAGAGAGAGAGAGAGAGAGAGAGAGAGAGAGAGAGAGAGAGAGAGAGAGAGAGAGATGAACATGATATGTTGACGCCTTCAAGAAAAGGCCAAAACGACCTTTATGACCAAAGAGTTACATCCTGTAGAACTGTTATACAACATATCCAGATAAAACGAAGGAAAGAAATAAAGTAGCAGTGCTAGAGGGAGAAAGTGTCATGACTTTCAAGATCCTCCCTGCTGGACAAGGCAAGACACAAGCCATATTCACAAACAATAGAAAGGCGGACATCAGACTCACCTCTCAGCTGTCGAGCCAATACGGGCTCACCCTCGAGCCTGGGAGCCTGCAACCAAGCAGGCAGCCATCTCCAAGGGACTGGTGTCCCATACCACCAGCCTCCCATCAGTATAGATGACGATCAGAGAGGCTCTCTGTTAGTGTGGAAAAGGCAGGACAACATGCACAAAACCATCAGAGCTCATGGAGCCGTGATGGCTCAGCTTGACATGCTTCTCACCCTTTTGCATCGGGTGGTATGGATCCTTCCAGCAGGAGGAAAAAGCAAGGGGAGCACATGCAAGCCGATGGTTGGAGAACACAGGTAAGTCACTCTCTTCTTGTGTTTTCCATGTAAGTAGGTGGTTGGATGACTCGTACTCTCCATCTACATTCTTGATGGAAGCGCCATGGCTGCTGCCTTTCCTCTACTGCAAACAAGGAAAGGAAGCAACATGGGCTGTCCTTGTGTGTGGCTGGGTAGAGAAAGGAGGCTGTGTGGGAGCGGCCCTCTTAAAAGGAAAGAGGCAAGAAAGATGCCCTACAGCCGTGTTGAGCGAAGAAAATTTGATGAGCGCTGCTGATTTTTGTCCATGATGCATGCCTATAGGGAAGCCCATCATCAGCGTAGAAGATGCATTTGGTTGGCTTGAGGAAATCACATGTACACTCAGAAATGAAGGGGTTGGATGGGAAAAGATGAAAGGAATGGGATGGAACTTGTAGGAAAGAAGTGATTAAGAATGCATCACGGGGAGTTTGAGGATCTTGGGCATTGATCCAAATTCTCGAGGATCTATTGGATCCTATAGCTGCTCAGATGAAGTGGGGATGTTGAAAGGAGTATTTCTTTGAAGTTCTTTGCAAACCCATTGGGTGTGATTGAAGACATGAGAGGGATTGGTCAGGGCACAACCCTGATTATCCAAAGAAATCCTTGGGGAGGACCTTGCCTACCGGTCTGACTGCAGCTAGATAGTCGAGGATACCTATGGCGAGGATCATACCTTGCAAGGTCTACAACCTTCGTGGAAGGTATTTTCGCTTGACGGCTAGTGGTTGATAGAGGATCCGGGTCATCCTTGTGACCCTATGGATATATACCAGTTGCTTCCATGATGAGAGGTTTACTTTAGGACAGAGGGAGACAATCGTCTACCTCATGCCACATGGTGTGACCAAGAGTCAAATGAGTGATAGGTATTCTTTGGGGATCTCTTTTGAGATCCAAGACAATTGATCTATATGGTCTCATGTGGATGGGACCTGATCTTAGGTACATAGATGGGTCCTTCCAGACATGTACAGTTTTCCCTATGTGGCCATGGACAAGTCGAGTTTCTCTCTCGTAGGTCACTATTTATGATAAGGGATACGAGTTGAGGGATTGGTGGATGCATAGTCACAGGGGGACGCGTCCCCGGGCCCAAGGGACGCCGGGACGCCGTCCCCCCCTCCATGTCTGCCGGGACGCCAAGCCGGAACGCCACCTGTCCCGAATCACACCGTCATAACAGGATTCCGTCCCCGGGACGCCGTCCCGGAACGTTTTTTTTTGACAACGCCAAATCGGGGACGCCAGTTTTGGAGGGAAATTTTTCGCCGAAAAAATTTTTGATTTTTGAAGTTAAAAAGTTTGTGCCCAAGTTCTCTTTCTAGAGGCTTCTTTTGGGGCCCCAAAGCAAGCAAAAAGGGGCTGTTTGCTGCCCTCAAAACACACAATTTACCTTCAGCTTTCTCTTGAGCTACCTTGGTGTGCACCCTTGCATATTCAACAGCCCTCTCAATCCTCTTAACCTTTGGGCCTCTCTAGGAGAGTGATTTCAGCAGCCCCTCTCTTGAGTCCTCTCCTCAAGGCTCAAGAACTTACCCTTTGGAGTTCTAAACCCTCCTCCTCTCTTTCATTTGGAGTGTAGGAGCAGCCATTATGGCCTCTTCATCAAGCACATACAAGAGAAGGAAGGCCGTCGCAAAATGGACATGGTGGGAAGAGGTGGATTCTCCCATGTCCGCCGGAGAAGGAGGTGGTTCAAGACCATGGACGTGCAAATTATGTGGATACAAAAGGACCAGTGGAGCGAACAAGGTGCGTGTCCATCTTCTTCATGAGAGTGGCAATGAAGTAAAGTATTGTAATGCCATCACTTCGGAGAAAAAGCTAGAACTTCTCAACAAGCTTGCTGGGAGTGATTCCCATGTGCATTCCCATCATGCTTCACAAGCTCCGGTCAATCCCGCATCATTTGTGAGAACTTCTACCTCTGTTTCCAAGGAGGCATCTTCATCGGCAACGACGGCTCGACCTCATCCTCTTTCCACACCAAAAGATATGTCATCTGTAAGTTCCACACCATATGGAGTGGGACGTATTCATCGTCAACAAACCCTTGATGATAAATGGAATCCCAAATTGAAGGAAGAGGTTGACATGGCGGTGGCGAGGTTTTTCTATCATGACCACATTCCTTTCAATGCAGCCCTGAGAAGCATATTGTTGATTTTAAGGTTGATCTGCATGCCTCATTTGAGATGTCTGATTTGGGGCATTTGCATCATTATTTGGGCATTTAGTTTATGCGGGTTGATGGCGCAATAGCTTTGTGTCAATCGAAATATATTGACACATTATTGCAGCGTTTTGGCCTTGAAGACTGTAAACCCATTGCCACTCCTATGGAGACAGGTTTACGATTCAGTCTTCATTTGATGCTGTTCTCTATCAGCGATTCAGCAGGCTGTTGGATGCTTGAATTACTTATGCATTACTCGGCCAGATATTCAATTTGGTGTCTCACATATAAGCAGGTTTATGCATTGCCCAAGTGTCAAGCATTGGCAAGCGGTTAAGCACATCTTTCGCTACTTGAGGGGTACCCGGCTACTTGGATGTTTTATCCCAAAGTGGGATCACTGTCGCCAGATTTGCATGCTTTTTCTGACACTGACTCGGCTGGTCGCTATGACACTGGTGTGTTCACTAGTGGCTTTTGCTTCATGCTTGGCTTTGTCTAGGGAGAAGTTTAAAGTTTTTCGCAAAGCTTTGGACTTACTTCCTTTTGTGGATTGATTCCACATAGCTTGGCACTTCTTTATACATGAGTGCCAACTCGTTGTTCATCCCATCACTCCCAGTGTGTGTTTGTTGATATATTTAGGTAGTGATGTGTGTGAACACACTAGGACTGCCGAGGCACTTTTTTCCCTCTTTAGGAGGTTTTTTCCCCCTCGGCTTGTATATACGTCTATTGCTCGAATGGGTTACTTATCTTTGTACATTCTAGTTGTAATACATTCAATATTGTGTGTTGTGCTCCAAGCTTCTTCTTCTTCCTTGTGCTCTTTGGTCCCTCCGTAGACCTTGAACTCCAACATAGATCTCTTGCTAAATTCATTCTTCACACGTGTGTGGTTGTTTGATGAAACTAACCAATGGATTCGCCTCATTAATTGGAGGCAAAATCCAATTCAAATTCTCAATATCCTAGAGAATATTATTTAAGCAATGGGCCATGCAGAAGCATACAATGATGTGAGGGTATAGGTTTTCAATAATTGCACCTGAAGCTCTTTTTGCGTGCTCTCCATCTACGACAATGCAAACAACATTTGATGGCCCCACGATCTCTATGGCACTTGCCCACTCTGCCGCAAGTACATCTGTTGACTTCCCTGTCTTTGATGCATCCTGTAATGAGATGAAGTACATCTCCCAACGAGAATAAGCCACCACTCCATGGATAGAGCGTCGCTGAATATAACTCCATCCATCTACAAGTAATGAAACTCCATTTCTATCCCATGATTTTTTAATACTCTCACATGCGGCTTCAACAAGCTTCTTCTCTTCTCCAATAAAGTGGTATCAAGTTCTCCAAAGATGGAGGCACATAGTGTGGTCCATATTCACCTATCTTTTTACCATGTCTTTGAAGTATGGTGATCTGCGGAAGAAGGATAAATCATACAACAAATAACATTCATAAGTAATGGTCCATGCCACATGGAATAGCATTTATTATTTATGCCAAATAAATTAATAATAAAGAATCAAGATTGAAACAAAACAATAGAATCAAGATTCAATATTTACCTTGCCGCATTGAAAGCTATGTGGTCATGGTAAAAGAAACGTGCCACTGCCGTGTTCACCTCCTCCTTCAATATGGGGTTCTAATTTTCATGGAGTGTTTGTTGACGTGATTGACGTACATAAGGCATTCCTGATGGTGTGGAAGACCGAGTAGGAGTGTGAGTAGGAGTAGGAGCAAGAACCGGAGCCGACGAAGATGATGCTCTTGAAATCGATGGCATAGAAGACTTCACAAATGATGCCGAATCAATGGGAGCTTGTGAGGCACGATGAGCATGAACTTGGGCATCACTAATAGCAAGTTTATTGAGCAGTTCTTGCTTCTTCTCCGAAGTGATTGTAGAACAAAATTTTACTTCATGTCCACGTTCATGAAGTAAGTGTGCACGCACCTTGTTTGCTCTACCCGTTCTTTTATAGCCACATAGCTTGCAACTCCATGGCCTTGCACCACCTCCTTCTCCCGCCGATATGAGAGAGTCCACCTTTTCCCACCATGTCCTTTTGCTTGTAGGATGTCTCCTCTTGTTGTTAGATGCACTTGTTCACGATGAAGAAGCCATAGGAGAAGAGAACACTATGAGGAGAGGAGAAAAGAGGAGAATGGTGAAGAGAGGCTCAGAGGCTAGAGAGCATCCCTTGAATATGCAAGGGGGAAGATAGCTCAAGCTTTCACACACGAGGTGCTTGCAATGAAAGCTCCAAATGCTTTTGGCTGGATGAGCTGAAATGAAGCCTTTTTATGCTTGTAAGAGGGGCTCAAGGAGGTTCTAGAAGCCCTCAATTATGGGTGCCAAAATTTTGGACCAAAAAAATCGCATTTTCAAAATTTCCCGCATTTCGGCAGTTCGTTCCCATACCGACCCGGTTTAGGCTTGTCACATAAAAGCGTGCCCGAGTCGAGCTGCTGTGATGGGTGTTGATGAGGGGACGGTTTCCGTCTCGGCTTCCCGTCCCTCCTCCTAGGTGTTTCGGGACGGCGTCCCGACATCCCTAGGACCCGAGGACGTGTCCCCATGTGACTTTGATCCTTTTACGGTTGGAAGCATTGACTGTGATCACTTGTACCACATTGTTTGCCCTAACCTCTTCTATGGCACATTTTATGTGCTCATAGATATACTCCCTAACGATTCTAGTGCCCACTGAACTACAATCTATGGTTTTGAGAAAATAGGTGCTTACGCATGATGATACCATTATATTCATGATATGGAGACGTCTAATGTTTCCTCAACCATGAGATAGTATGGAACATTCATATATCTTCCATCCTATTCGGATGGGCTCTAAAGGGACGTCTATTCTTGCTTTCTCCTCAAGTAGCACAGATCCACATAATTCATGGTACTCCACGCTGCACCAATCGTCGCATGGACTCACTTGAGCTTTGGACCTCACCATTCTCTTCCAAGTGTCCGTACGAACTACAGTGAAAGAGGGGTTGCATTCTAAGATGCAATGTGATATCTCTATCTCAAGTAGCACAGATCCACATAATTCATGGTACTCCACGCTGCACCAATCGTCGCATGGTCTCACTTGAGCTTTGGACCTCACCATTCTCTTCCAAGTGTCCGTACGAACTACAGTGAAAGAGGGGTTGCATTCTAAGATGCAATGTGATATCTCTATCTCAACAACATTTTGTAGTTGCCTCTGCCAACCTAGAGTAAAAAAAGAAGAGTGGAGAGATCTTGATCTAAGCCTTTGAAGTAGAGGCTCTTCTCTGGTAGGCTCAGAAGTCTCACTCTCAATGTCACGTTGAGAACAAGTCCTACCATTTCCCAATGTACCAATGGGTTGAGAGGAACTAGGCATACCAAGAGTAGGGTCCATTTCTTGTATCATATCATGACGATGTGCTTCTGTGTGTGCTTGTAGAAGGTTATGTTCATTTCTTACCGCATGTGCAATCTCTAGGGGACCTATCGATGTGCACTAATTTCCATCCTTCTAAGCTTGCGCATCCATCTCCATGTGCCTGAACCAGAACCATTAGTGCTAGCCAATACGTGGTTAGAGGTGTTGGTATCCCATACAAAAGATCTTCTTGGAGGCATATTAGAGAGGTGACTAATGGATGGAAGATCATATTAGAGAGGCTCGTCCCCGATAGTGCAACTAGAAGACTTATCAGAGATCAACTATCCAAATATAGGACCGGGAAAGATGCTTCATATGCATGCGTAGATGCCCAGGAGGATAGATTACATGTTGATGCCACCCTATGGTGGGAAGATTTTGGTTTTGATGATCCAAATCTTCAACAGTTGGCCATTGGAATACTTAGTCAGGCTTTTGCCTTCAGAAACTATGGAGTGTGTATGGACATGTATCCGCAAAAAAGAGGAATAGACTTGGTGTGCAGCGTGCTAGTGATCTTGTGTTTGTCAGTGCCAATTTGAGGATGCTTCGGAGGTCTCAATGCATGGAAGGAGATCATTTCAGAGAATGGGAGGTAGAGCATGAGTGATACCAAGTCGCAAATGAAGAACATGACGCAGAAGCCACTGATTGTGTTGCAGAAAATGAGACTCCCCACTTGGATTCTCCATAGTCATTATACTTATGTTGTAGTCTCTACATTTATGTTCCAGACTAGTCACATGTAGTTACTAGTTACTTGTGGCCACTAGACTTTTTGTCGATCGATGGTATACCATATGATGTAACATCTTTTTGTTGTTATGATGTAACATCTTTTTGATATGATGATGATGATGTATCCACCTTTTTTGACATGATGAAATACATATGACTTTTCACTTCTCACTTTTGCAATACTTTTAAAATTTGAATGTTCAACTCAAGTCTCAACGATCAAGATTCAATGTCCTTCGTTACTCGTACATGTGTATATTGTTTATACTTAAAAAACATCTTTTTTCTATGGTCTTCTTGTTATTGGTCATCTAATATGTTAGCAAATTCAAAAAAACTGCATTATTTTAGTGCCGTCCCGTGGACGACACCTGAGGCACTGTCCTCGTCCCAGGGATACCACCGTTCCCGGGACCCGTCCCCGTCCCCGTCCCCGTCCCCGTCCCCGTCCCCGTCCCCGTCCCCTGGTGACTTTGGCATACATGCATGTAATGAACAAAAAATAATGATATTGATTCCAAAAAAAATTACAAGAGTAGCTATGTACAAAGATACAATGAAATCTAAATAGAAAATTTCATTACTCATACTAGCCAAACAGAGACTTCCAGGGGATGCGAGGAAGAAGCTAGCAGTAAAGAAGAGGCCATAGCTGAATATGCTGCTCATACACTCCTCAAAGCATAGGCGAAGAGATGAAAGCTCTTTGATCTCTCACACGTGCTGCACCTCCAAGGAACAAGTGTGCTCTCACTTGGAGCACAAGAGCTCTCAAGGCTTGAATTGATAAAGAGAAAAAAAATTATAGGCTCACAGTGTAGTGAAAGGCACTAGCAAAAAGCTACCAAAAATCCTCCCAAAAGCATACAATTTTTTTCAATAAGCTTTTTATCCTCCACATGGCTTGCATGAATTTTTCATTTGCTTTTAATTTTATCGCAGCTGGTCAAAGTTGCTTTTAGTTGACTTGACTTATCTTGTTGACCTTCTAATGTTGACATGCTATTCACTTTTGACCTTGTGAGAAGAAAATTAGATTTTTGAGAGTTGAGATGAAGGATTAGGGAAAGTATCCATGACCCCTTTTCAAAGAGGGTACTTTATCAAGACATAACCATCTGCCCAAGAGAAAGTAAGCTTTTCTTGATACTAGGTAAATATCTCACATCATTCAAAAACCAACCCATTAGTGCCATCCACAGAAAGATGCACTATACGAATACCTTCAATGGAACATTCATGATTGTTCCCAAGGTATACATAGCCATGATTTCGTGCATGAAAAGTGGCAAAACACTTCTTGATAGGAGTCACATGAAAAGATGCACATGAATCCGCTACTTACGTCTGTTTAAGTGCATCCTTCACAGTAAGCAGGGCATTAATGAGATCACCTATAGTGATATGCATATCTTGTGCATGGCATAATATGGAAACATCATCTACATATGCATCATCAGCTCACATAGTAGCACATAGAATGTCCTTCATATCAGACAACTCTTCGATGACTACAGGGGAAGCCACATTAATGTTTGCCTTATCTTTGTTCTTCAAAGTTGTCATGTGCCTCATTCTTAGTGTCCTTCCTTGTGTCACCTGCGTTCTTCTTTCTTTCTAGCTCTGCTTTGTAATACCTGCAATCTAGCTTCTTGTGACCTTTTATACCACATTGGTAGCAAGTCATGCCACCTTTGCCTTTGCTTTTGCTTTTGTTTCTTTGTGCATTTCCACCTTTCTCCTCCGACTGTAACATAAACTGATGGAGAAGAGCAGCTTCACTTGAGTGACACTTGACAGTGAATTGTATCATTTCATTTATCCTTTTGAGTTGTTTCCAACTGTGTGTATATTGTCTCCTGGAATCAAGCTTCAAGTCTGTTTCTTGATGCAAATCAATGGAGGCAGGTGAAAGATCATGTCCGTAAAATGCTGCTGCAGATACGATAGAGTTGCCTGTAGACTGTGATGTAAACCAATGGAGAAGAGGTGCCTCACCTTACAGAGACACTTAGCAATGAGTAGTATTATCTTATCTATCCTTTAGGCTGTTTCTAGCTGTGTATGTATTGTTCCCTGCAGATGCAGTCTGCTGTACAAAAATAAATACATTTTTTGTAAAAACGAAAAAGTATGTGTGTATTTATGTGTTTCTAATCGATGAATCTGGTGTATGATTTTAGATTGACTAAATGCTGAACTTAATTTACAAGTCATTTAGGAGATCATTTTCTGAGAAAACACAGAAGTGAGAAAGCAATCTCATCTGAGAATATTACTCTTAAGCGGATTGCATGAGATTCAAGAAAGAGCTGCTTTCCTTGCCAGTTAGGGAGGTCTTCTGATTGTGACAGGGTGTCCTGGTTCCAGGATGTGAACATGAAGGTAATCTACTTTTGGATGATGGAAGTGGAGTGATCGAGTTGTATTTCTCCAAGGAGTCACAGACACATCAGTGGAAGGCTGGTATGAATCTGCTTGTATGGTTCCTTCTAAATTCTTTTGTTATATCTCACTGATTTGTTTTTTTGACAGGCATGTACGTGCTTATTGTGGGAGCCTATACAGTCAAAGATGGGACCTCCGTACTCAAGGTTGTTTATGCTCTTAGATTTGAGATCTCAAGCACTATAAATTCCTCAAAGTAATTTTCTACATACACTTTTTCCAATGGGGTCACGTTCACTTAGTTGCTTCCAAATATGCCCATGTGAGTCTGGGATTGTCCATTATAGAGGTTCACTTTTCCTTAATGCAAACTTTTCGTATCTACAAAATATGGGGCACCTAAATGTTGCACATCACAAATTGCTATTATGCCATGTTGCACATCACAAATTGCTATTATGCCATGTTAAGCTTTTTCCCTGGAATGGTGAGCTCATCTGTGTGTGTATTCATGCTTATTCAAGCATTCTAAGGTTTGGATCCTAACTCTTAAGACTTTTTGAAAGAACTATCTCATTAATATGAATGCAGGTACACAAAATTGTTGACTTGTCATCCTCCCCTGACAGAGAGGCAATGTGGAATATGGAAGTGATTGAGGCACATGATTTGTTTTATGCAGCATCTATCGGCTGATGCAGATCATCAAGGAGATATTTGGTATTCAAGAGTTGATGTGTCAGTTGCTGGATACCTTTGCTCTCGTTTGTATGAATTTTAATATGGAAATAGTAGACGAGTCAGAAATTTCAGCTCTAAGCATATGGTCTCAGAACATCCTACTTACAAATGTGTTCTATATTTTTGGATACTTAAAGCTTACGTGACTCACCTAAATGACATGGATAACTTTTTTAAAGAATTTGGCACATGTTAAAACTGTGGCCATTATCATAGAGCAGTAAATAATCATGGGCTAGTCCTTTTGTTTTCCTGCTTGTCTGATTTTCTAAGAAAAGCATGATCATCTGTGTTTTGGGCCCCATTTAGATGTTTGCAAATCTTCATCTGAGGTTTTCATCCTTGGTGATTGTGCGGGAGGGATGTTTTTAAAATTTCATGGTTCTTTACTAAATATATGGTTGAAACGTTCAATGCCTCTAGTTTGCTTGCATTGACAAATAGGCAAGATAGGAATTCATAGGAAATTTTCCATCTTGTTGGTTCTAAATTAATCCTTTCGTGACAGATCTTAAACGGACAAGAAGCCAACGATATCTATTAGTGTGCTTTTCTGAGGTTTTTGAAGGGACAGGTTTGGTAATATATAAGATATAAACAATTAAATGTTGCTTATTCAAAGAACAATAAATATCCTCAAGTTTGCCTTTGATTGCTTCTAAAGGACCATGGAATATTAAGGAAAACAGGTACCATATAGGTTTGAAGGTGAGAAATCTGTCTTGATATTCATTATTTTTTATTTTTCATGTAGTCATGTTCTGGCCGTACCTAGTTTAACCATGATTAGAGAGTCCTCTTGGGAAATGTACGAAAACGTTCCCATCCTTAGGGATTCACAACGTTAATATATCCTTTAGAAACTTGATGTCTTTGGCAACCTATCGGGAAAAAAGTTGTTGCTCAAGCTTTAGCTAAAAGATAAAGGTAAGATGTGTAGCAAGAATTAAAGGCGAGAAGGCTAGAAAACAAAGATAGATAGATACAATAATTTAGAGTTTAGAGCTTGTGTGTTTGGATTAGTGCTCAAGTCACAATGTTTTGGAATTGAAGAGCTCTAAATAAGAATAATATGCCAAGAAAGAGCTTCAATGAGTCAACATTTTGGGGTCTCACTCCAAATTATCTTACACATAATAGAAGTGCTTGTGTCACTTGTAGTAAACTTTAGGTAGGTACCCACAAATTGATGTAGGCCATAGGTGAGTACCATGATTGCATTAAAAGCTTGGACAAGTTTGGTAGTTGAAATAGGAAGATTTGAGGGTCGAGAGTTGGTTTTTTATACTCATGAGGCTTAGACAAGCATTATTGTAAACGTCTCACAAGAGTTATAGGAAAATTGCGAATGGATACATATTGCGAATGGATACATATTGCTTATATCTTCGTCTTCTACATCTCCCCAACAAAATTGCATAGCTCTATATTTGGATCGTTTTCCACTCTTTGAGTTGCCTTGAACAAATTTTACCTTGCTGAGCACTAGTTTTCTTGGCATTGGACCTAATACGATTGGTGAGTCATGGAACTCAATGAGAGGGTGATGATTCATATTGCTTTGAGTCGTGTGCATGGATGTAAGAAACTTCCACTCTTGGGTGATCATTTTGATTTCCATATATGTCTCATTTTTTAATTCTTCATTGCCAACATATAAGTCTTTGGGTCAAAGCATACTTTGAGCCATGGATATGTATTGGGTCCCTTGGTCCAAGTATGTGCATTGAGGAAAATAATATTGTGGAGTAGACATTGTCCAATGTGGTTGCATTCATTGGAAGAATTTCCTTCATATCTTGACAACCTACTTTGTTAGATATTGGAACTTGCACTTTGAGATCGCATTGCTTGATAATGTTTTGTAATGTATGAGCTCAAGGTGTTATCTCCTTGCTGCTCGAGTTGTTTACAACCTTATAAGCTGTGCTGGTAGGCTTGGGATGACTTTACATGTAGAAGATAAGATGGCCTTAAAAGAGATGGGTGTTATGTTATCCTATGAGTAGAATTCCTTGTCCAAATGGAAACATAAACTTTGCATTAGTTGGTTCAATTTTGTATCAGTACTCTCTTTGAATTGAATATGGGGTTTGTTTGATGAGCTCTAATTTGTTGATTGATTCATGGTATTTATGTGTACAATAAAAACTTTGCACCATGGATATTCATTTCAAGAGAAAGTGGCTTAGGGGTTTCACTCATGATTTGATTGCAATCTTGAGTATATGGGGTATTCCTCAAGCAAGAGGGATTGGCCACAATAGGGGTTGGTTGATATGGAGGTCATCTTGCCTGTGCATAAGTTCCCTACAAGAGTTCCAAAGATTTAATTTTTCTTCAATATTTCTAAGATGAATTAGTTTTTAAGGGTCTAAAGAAGTCTTTGAGATATGGTGGACATACATGTTCATTTATGCTACATGGATCAAGAGAATAGAGATGTGATTTTGCGATTGACTGCTTGAAAGTGATTTCCATGGATTGATCTTCTTGAGAGAAGTTGGTCTAGAAGAGCTTCTTTGTTGAGGTCAAAGCGATTCCTTCCCATGCATTTTGCATGATAAGATAGAGATAAGGCAAACAAGAACAAAACAAGAGACATTGAGACATCCATTACAAAAAAGAAAGATTATTATTCACGTTATAGAGACAAGACAACCCCAACCATTGAGTCCCAATTTAGGGCCTCAACTTGAGATGGAGTTGGGTAGTGAACCTGATTGATTGAAGACTAACTCATCTTGGGATGATACATGAGTTGGCATACATGATGTTGACTCCCCATAATTGTGGTAGATTTGATATGATAGAAGCATTTGAGGAGTCAAAGAGGATCTTGGACAAAAGTACAAACAAGTCCTCAAGGTGCCCCTAGGTTTCCCCAAAGGAAGCCTAAGAGATCCCCAAGGTATCCTTAAGGAGAGGAGGTGCTCCCTTCGAAAAGGAAACCCAATCCCTTCTTCGTAAGGGGTTTGGAAAATACCATAATTGGATTCGAATGCCTTCATTAGGTATCATTCATAGGAATGATTGAATGAGTTAATGAGTTTGAATCTAAAAGTCCAATCCTTTTCTCAAGAATTTTTGATAGTATGTATTATGTACCATTCACTTGTCAAGATAGTTGATATTGGTTCTTGAAATGAAGATCAAGGTCTCAATTCTTGTTTTTCCATTATTTTAATTGAAGTTGGTCTTCAAAATATGACCAATTTTTATGTTAGGTAACTTTGATGAGCTCTACTTTCCTTTTGAATCATTTTGATATGGGATGTCTCCCTCACTTACTGGCAATTAACAAGAAATGTTCTAAAACTAATGCCATGGAATTGAAGAGTTCTACATAAGAATGATATGCCTAGAAAGAGCTCCAATGAGTCAACATTTTGGCGTCTCACTCTAAATTATCTCACACATAATAGAAGTGCTTGTGTCACTTGTAAAAACTTTAGGTAGGTCCCCACAAATTGATGTAGGCCATGATTGCATATAAAGCTTGGACAAGTTTTATACCATGATTGCATATAAAGCTTGGACAAGTTTTATAGTTGAAGATAAGATGAATTGACGATCGAGAGATGGTTTTTTTATACTCGCGAGGCTTAGATAAGCATTATTGTACATGACGCACAAGAGTTGTATGAAAATTGCGAATGGCTACATATTGCTTCACATCTTCCTCTTCTACATCTCCCCAACGAAATTGCATAGCTCTATATTCAGATCTTTTTCTGCTCTCTGAGTTGCCTTGAACAAATTTTACCTTGTTGCGGAACTTATTCACTAGTTTTCTTGGCATTGGACCTAGTACGATTGATGAGTCTTGGAACTCAACGAGAGCGCGATGATTCATATTGCTTTGAGTCGTATGCATGTAAGAAACTTCCACTCTTGGGTGATCATTTTGATTTCCATATATGTCTTATTATTTAATTCTTCATTGCCAACATAAGTCTCCGGATCAAAGCATACTTTGAGTCATGGATATATATTGGATTTGTTGGTCTAAGTATGTGCATTGAGGACAATAATATTGTGGAGATAACGTTGTCCAATGTGGTTGCATTCGTTGGAAGAATTTGCTTCATATCTTGACAACCTACTTTGTTAATTGGAACTTGCACTCTCAGATCGCATTGCTTGATAATATTTTGTAATGTATGAGCTCAAGGTGTTATCTCCTTGCCTCTCAATTTGTTTACAACCTTATAAGTAGTGTTGCTAGGATTAGAATGACTTTACTTGTAGAGGTGTTAAAACGGTTAACAGAAAAGAAACCCAAAGAAAGGAGTTCGAAGAAGCAAGGAGATGGAAACATTATGCAAATCCGGCAAGAATAGGCCTAACCAATTTTTTTCATACATTATTTTCAATCAGAAGTGATTTTCATCACTACACCAACATTGTAAGTACCGTTTTTGGTAGATTAGACTCCTTTTGGTTCTAGCCGAGGATTCCTCAAGGTTGAGTACTAGAAATAGCCACATTACCAATTTTCATAATTTTTAAACTCTATTTGAGTCAAATTAGCCTTGGAACTTACTTTTTAACTAGACTGGACAGCAGGTCTGGACAGGGCCAAAACTAGTCAAAAAACTATAAAAAGAGCTAGAGAGCTCATTTTTGGGGTTAGATTGATAGAGATTAAAGCTTTTGTAAGAGAGTTATCTTATAATTGAAAGCACTCCATCATTCCTCTCTTTTTTCTTGCCATGTGTGCATGCGTGTGTGTATGTGTGTGCATGCTATGTGCTTCTCACTCATGCACTTCTACATTCACTTGCTCATGGTCGTCATACCAGTTCTCACGTCTGCACGGATTGACATTTATGAGGTGGATCCCCTCATGTTGATACTCACCATTGTGCTAGAGTGACACCAAATTTGGCGCCGTTGTCGGGGAGAGAGCTTCGAGGACGAGCATGTGATGGTAAGATATAGAGTTGTGATGTTGGAGTCATATGTAATATCTTTAGTTTTCACTTTTTTCTTACTTTCTTCATCATCATCATCATCATCATTATCATTATCATCATCCTCACCATCTCCCACCTCTATCTCCATCTCCATCTTCACTGAATTTTCAGTTTTTTGGTCATATTCCCTTCCCCACCTCATTCCCCTCATTCCACTTGTGAGAGAGAGCTATTGTGCATTTAATTTTTGTGTGTTTTTGAGCACTTATTGTAGGTTTTGTTGTACCATAATCTCCAGTAGCTTTCACAGGTACGATAGACCTCTGCACAGGTCTCGAGGTGATGACCTTTGTTTTTTGAGAAAGTTGGTAATTCTTGTTTTCATGCATGGTAGGATAAACTGCACCACTAGATCATTCCAAATCACTAGAAACATCACAAAAATTTACTTTTTTTTTGGTCTATCACGATAGACGAAAACCATGATAGAAACTTGTCTATCGAGACTGACACTATCTATCACGATAGAACACCATCTATCGCAGCAGGCAAAAATTACGATACACACCTATCTATCACGATAGATACCATCTATTGCAACAGATAGAAATCACGATAGACACCTATCTATTGCGATAGACACTCATTTATCATGACAGAGAGAAAATCACGATAGACGCCTGTCTATTGCGACGAACACCATCTATCGTGACAAACAAAAATCATGATAGACACCCATCTATTGCAAGAGATAGAAATCATGATAGACACCCATCTATTGTGACAAACACCCATCTATTGTGATAGACAGAGCCCACGACAGATGACATACACCGTCTATCATGACAGACACTCGTCTATCGTGACAGACAGAGCCCATGACAGACAATAGATGGCATCTATCGTGACAAACAACCATCTATCCCGACAGATAGCCATGCATGATAGAGACCATCTATCGCGACAGACACCCCTCTATCGTGACAGATAGGTCTATCGCGATAGATAGCCAATTTTGGCAAAAATTAAGGTGTTATTTTTTTGAAAATTAGGGCTGAAATTCGGCATCTTTTAAGCTCTTTTACCTACACCATTACTAAGGCCTTAGACAAATACAAAATATCCTGAGAGATCCTACTTGCCTCTTTGAACCCCCAAAACCGTGAATTGGTATAATGTTTTTATACGAAATTCGTTTTTGAGCTCTAGAGTGTGTTGGAAAGCTCGTTTTGAATCCTACATGACCTCAACCGTTTTTCTTAAGCATAATGCATTGATTTTTAGATAAGGTAATTTGAAGTTGGCCTACAGTGGGATTAAGAAAACCAAGGGAGCTCTAGAGATTTTTTTATCAATACCAAGGGGGAAAAAAGGATCTTTAAACAACACCTAAATCAAAATTGTCTATCAATTAAAGTTACAGTGTGAGCTTAACTTGGAACTTTTACAGGTCTATTAAGAGCTTTTGGAGGGTGTCAAAGAAAGGTGGCAGTGTGTCAAAGCTTGGGAACATGCATCCTGGGCACACGAGTGCAAACAAGGAGAAGCAACTTGAGGTTGGAAGATCTCTCAACCCACAGTCAGTTTTTAGCATAAGCTAAGTGCGATTAGTGGTTCTGATTGATTAGAGGCATGATAGGAACACTCAAGTTCTAAGAACCTTTAAATTATCAAGTCTAAGAATAGGTTAATTGTAGTCAGGGGACAACTTAAGGGAAAAGAATTTAAGTCGATTGGATGAAGAACATTAAGTATGTAAACCTAAGTGTTCTTGAGGACATGTGTTTTAAGACAAGGAATTACATCTTTATTAAATTAAAAGGAACAAGTGTTTGATATCAAGGAATCAACAACGTGGTTGTACAAGGGTCATTGGGCTAATTAGTAGGGCATATGAACCTTAGATCAGTTAGACACATAGGGAGAGAGCGACGAAGTGTGAGATCTTTTGAGGCTAGTGTCAACCTTACAGCCAGGTCCTGGGGCCAACACCTTAGTGATTATCCGTACATACTCAGTTCACAAACGAGTGATTCAGATATGTCCTTTAACATGGAATGACCTGTTTACAAACACTAGAAGGTCCCTATAAGACACAGTTGGAGTATATTAGGACCAACTGATTAGGCGCACACATTTATGAAGATGGTATGAGGCAGTTAGTTGTCTAACTCAAAAATCCCGATCAACCCTTCAGACTTGAACACCCAATGGTCGAATTCGAAGAGGGTTCATATATTGATAAGCAAGGAACCATGTACGTGCTTACAAACTTATGAGAACAGACATATGAAACAAGTGATTCAGAGATGTCCTTTGACATGGAATGACCAGTAGGTAGTGCAAGTACAACCTATTTACATACACTAGAAGGTCCCTATAAGACACACTTGGAGTATATTAGGACCAACTGATTAGGTGCACACATTTATGAAGATGGTATGAGGCGATCAGTTGTCCAACTCAAAAATCCCAATCAACCCTTTGGACTTGAACACCCAATGGTTAAATTCGAAGAGGGTTTGTATATTGATAAGCAATGAACCATGTACGTGGTTACACGCTTACCAGAACAGACATATGAGTTCCAAAATGTCATTCCCAAGAATGAGATAGGATACCTAGAGCAAGCAGACCTAGGACAAGAACCCAGGACTCCGCGAAGCAATTTTGTCTTGACAAGAGTGATTACTCCAGAGTGGGTTCCCCAAGACAACAAAAGCATAGACCTATTCTTGAATAGAGAAATGGAGGAAGTTTTTTGGAGATTCAAGACAGATCAACTTATCGAAATAGGTAGAGTCACCATCTATGAGTTCATGATACTAGGCAAAGTTGTCTATCTAGATAACACATTAAAGAGAATGTTCTTAGTAACATAGCATGGCAAGCATGCATACACTTGGAAGGGCGAATTGATTTTCCCTCCACCAAGATCTAATGTTTCCCACGACCACCAAGGGGCAGGATCATCCCAGAATCATGAAACCCAGAGGGAGAGACTTAGAGAGAGACCTGAAGTGAGCTTTGCAAACCCCTTAGGAAGAGAGCGAACATGATTAGATGCAGAAAGAACAGATCAGAAGAGACACAAGAATCCGAGACATCAAAGAGGCATGGATGAGTTTCCCTTGCCTGGGCCTAGAGAACACCCCATAATCTTGATGTCTACCCAAATAGTTAAATCCATGAAGAATTACTTTGAGGGAACTCGAGATCCATATGATCATGTAGCAAAATTTAGACAAGGGTTGAGAGCTGAACAAGCCAAGGACTTGTTTACTCGGTACAATGCCTTCGGTTTAACTCTCAAGAACACTACCTTAACGTGGTTTCAACCATTACACCAGGCCAATTTAGTATACACCAGTTGTTGGAAGCATTCATTACTGAATTCTCCAAAAGTGGCATTAGACACAATACTTCATCGAAAATACATAGCTTCAAACAAACACCTCAAGAAACGGTTCGACTTGCAAGAAGAGGGTTTAGACAGTACTTAGAGAGATGCCCTATGCTAGAGCTACCCATGCTAGCAAAACAAGTGGCATTGTTCCTAGATGGATTGTTGAGTGCCAAATTGAGATCCTAGATGTATCTAAATGAATTGAGAACCATCGAGAAATGTGTACACATGTGCATAGACATTGAGGATAATCTGGGTGACAAATTAGAGCTTTAAAAAATCTATAAAGATCCAGATAGCTCTATTAGCCTCACTTCCAAACCAACTACATCTATTGAGGAACTTGCAGAGAAGGTAGCTCAGAAGTTAGGTGTATCTAGTAAGCAAATGCCTAGATTTGTCTCACTGAAATGATGCTATACCTGTGGAGGAGAGCACATGGCTAATGTGTGTCCAATCATGGCTTAACCCCAAGTGAACCCTAACATCCAATATTGCACCATAGAAAGGAGGTATACTAACCACACCACACAAGATTGCAAATATAATAAGCAAGTGGTTAGGCAAAATTATCATTAGTCGCATCCACAATAGGGGAGATACCACAATTAGTATCCGCCACAACAATATGTTAGGCCCCAACAACCCTACTAGGCACCCTATCAAGCTCAACAAAGGCCTCAACCCATGTTGGTTCAACAACCTCCACCTCCAGCCAATGTGATCCCAATGAAGTATGCAACTCTTGAAGAAAATTTGAATAGAGCCTTAGTGCCAGCTTCACCATTGGTTTTAGAAAGTGATCGAAACAATCATAGTTTTGACTTGGCTCACATGGATAGTCCACCAGCCTACTATAAGGAGTCACCAGAGCATAATGAGATTTACCCTTACAAAAATCCTAGCGAACCTAGTTGGGAGCTAGAATACGCTATTGTCATGACAAAAATCCTAAATCTAGGCCTCACACTAGAGAGATAAGGGCCCCAACACATAGAGGACCATGCTACAGATGCCAGGGAGATCACTTCATTTGTGATTGACCTATACCTGCACCTATGCAACCCCAATCAATGGCAATTCAAGGTTTTTGTCCAGATTGTGGGAAGGAGCACCTTTTGCGGGACTATCCTAAGAACCCAAACAATGTGCCAAAGATCACCCGTATCAACCTTATTGGGTTACTAGTAGATTCTACGCGAAGTGTGAATTCCACCACCCTAGTACAAGTGGTCAATAGAGCTCAGGCATTATAGTAGAACCAAGGCTTAGGTCCAAAAAAGAGTTTAGAGGTTAGTGAGACTAAGAGCCTAACCAAGAAAAGGACAAGAGCTTGGAAGGAAAGCCATGAAAGAAAGAAAAGACAATGGTCAAAGAAGATGAGCAAACTTGAGGAAAGCTTAAGAGGAACAATAGCCAAGATAATCAAACTTCCATCTCAAACACACTCTCATACATCACCACCACCATCCTCGACACCATCTAATCTACCTCATGTAACCCCATCACCACCTAGAGTAGGATCAACCTTAGCAGATCCCACTCCTAAAGACCTCGACATGATGCTCAAAGCATATCAGGCCAAAATCCAAGAAGGTCCAAATGTAACAAAACATCAAAAATGTTACCCCTAGGCTTACCTAGAAATTGAAGGAACAAAGCTTTGTGCAAAGATGGTAGAATTGTCTCAAACCATGTTTGAGGCCAGCCATCTTTTTAACTGCACAACCTCTGCTAAAACATAGTTACACTTTGATGAATTTCTAGAAAGATTGGGAAAGATGATAGCTGAGTCGAGAAATCAAGCTACATCACCGGTGAGTAACATAAGAAGTGAAAGGATAAGCCTTCCTCCCAAGGATGCTTACATTCCCAACTCCACCAAGTCAGGAACCTCTGCTTCTGTAAATCAATACTCACAAGAATTTCTAAGAGAAATGGCAAAGGAAAGCGAAAATCCTCCTCCCATTGAAATTGTGGATGACTTGCATGATCAATTCCCACAAGATATTGCTTCTATTTATGGAGAACAAGAGGATGCCCAATCAAATGAACGATTAACCTTTGAGTCTAATTCCCTACAAAAACTGCCTCATTTCATAGGTCCATGGGAAACAAATTCTATTCATATGAGAGCACCCACTATCATGGTAAGGAACGAAGATTGAGTTTTGCCTAGAAATATAGATGTAGTAAAGAACACTAAAGTGCAGTGCAGTCTCACTTTAGAAGAGCTACTCAAGGTTAAGCTAGAGTTGTGGACACGTAGCCAACCAAGTACCTGAAGCAGCTAAATCTCATTCCTAGGTAGGATCACATCAAACAGTGCCAGAAATACCCTTGGATAAGATAGAGACATGAGCGAAGGAGAAGAAGGAAACACCTATCTCCCTATCACTCATCAAGGTTACATAACCAAGGCTATTTTGGACTCAGGTGCAGGAGTTGCAATTGCTGCTACTTCCCTCTGGAAGCGTTGGGGCAAGACAACACTCAGGCCAACTAAAATGAAATTACAGACAATCGATGGTTACATAGAGAGACCCTTAAGACTGCTAGAAGGGACACTTCTCATTACTTTTGGTGTAGAGTTTGAGCACACTTTTGCCGTATGTGACTTTAGCAAAAACCAAGCCTATGGGATGATTTTGGGAAGACCATTCATGAGACAATTGCAAGTAGTGCAGGATTGGGGAACCAATTCCTTGTATTTGCAACACTTAGGTGTTACAACTAAAGTCAATCTCAAGGATTACTCTCATAGAGACGTGCCCCAAATATAGTGGAATCCCATCCATAGAGCCACAAATGACATGGAGTCAATGCATTCCATAGGATCAGGATCCTCATGGGTGCATGAAGACACTCACTTATGGATAAAAAAAGTTGGAGTAGAAGAAGACAAAAGAGAAAACACTAGAGAGGTAGATGCTAAGGAAACTCATAGATCAAGTCGAGACCTAGCCTATGCACCTATAGTATTTCTAGATGAAGAGTTTGAACCTCATGGTTGGGTAGAAATTTTAGCCACAATGGACGTAGCTATCAATGACGAACAATGGACACCACATTGTGATGAAGATGGCTTTGACATTTCAGTCTTCACTATCGAACCAATAATCGGTGATTCGGTTATCAAAGAATGTGAGCCTAGCGCGGAAGAAATTGAACAAGCAAGTGATTTTAATTTAGAGTCAATCATTATGGACCCTTTTTGTGTGACAGAAGAGGAATACCTATACATAGTAGAAGCTCACTCTCAAGGATGAGAAGAGCTTACGAATGATGTGAGATTAACTGTTACACTTATGTGTTCCTCGACTAGCTTTGATGTGAACCTTTTCCCTATACATGGGCGCTTTTTACTCTAGTGCTAGCTAGAGGTTTTTTCCCCATGTTACCACATACATGATTCACTTATATGTGGTGGTACTTTGTACTTAGGGATATTATTCAGCTCTTACTTCAGTTGAGTTCATCGTCAATAGAGAGAGCTATTCCAGCCATCGTCTTCTCCATGTGTCTTCCTGCATTTGTGCTCCTTGTGTGTGCTTCTCGTGTGTCTCTCGCACTTCTACACACACCCAACAGTGGTATCAGAGCAGGTTCAACTCCTTCTCAAGTTTTAGTTTTTCGCGTCACGGCACACGCACTTTTAACAGTGCAAATCGACTTCGGAGCATAAAATTGTGAATTTCAGCAGCCATCAAACATTTCATCCAAGTGGGTTGGGGTTTTACCCCCCATTTTGAAGCCATTCGTGCAGTCAGAATCGCCATCAGGGTGACGGTTTGTGAGCTGAAATTTTAGCATTCATTTCAGCTTTCGTCGAAGTGAAGATTTTGTCACATTCTTGTTCTTTTGTGAAATGGCAGGCAGAATGACTTGTTTGGCATGCTTCAAGCTGAAGATAAGCTTGATGGGACCAACTATCTGATGTGGTCTTATATGATGAAGCATGTTCTTGTTGCTAAAAAATTTTGGAACATAGTGGCAGATGTAGATCGAAGACCTGCAGGTTCTTCTACTTCACAGTCTACTGTCACAGATGGAGCTTCTTCTTTGAGTACAGTGGTTTGTTCTTCTCTACCTACACAAGAGTAGGTTAGATGGGATGGAAAAGATGCTCAAGCTCATGCATTGATTGCACTTTCTGTGAACGCGTCATATAGTTCCACACATTCGGTCATGTTCTACATCGAGACAGGCATGAGACACTCTTACTTCTTTGTATGCCGTATGTAATGAAGCATGTGTTGCATACTTGAGGAAGCAACTTGAAGATGTATGTATGGCTGAAACTGAGTCGGTGGATGTGTATGTGACACGCATCAAGGACTTGAAAGAGCAATTGGCAAACATAGATGAGATCATGCCGGATGCATCACTCATTTCTACATTGTTGAAAGGATTACCGAAGTCTTTTCAAAGCTTTGCTACTACACTCCGTTTGGTTGCAAAAGGAAATCCTAATATGTATGCATTTGATGAGGTTGTGTCTCTTCTTTTGCAAGAAGAGCAATCTAGTGAATAGGAGTGGTTTGATTGAGGGAACACAAGTACTTGCTATCTCACAAAAGAGGAAAAGCAAGTATGGTTCAACTTTGGGTTCATCAAAATCAAAGCCTCAAGCTTCCTCTTCCACTCATTCCTCTAATGATGGTAATTTGAAAAAGAAGAAGAGATGCAAATATTGCCAAAAGACTGGTCATACTATTGATGAATGTAGAAAGCTTGCTAAAGGCAATGAAAAGAAGAAGGAATCCGGCATGTCTATTGCTGAAAATTCAGCAAATGTAAAGAATGATGAAGCTAACATGGCTCAAGATTTTTGGGCATGTGTTGTTACATGTCATTATGATGCTTCTTTGCATTCTAAATGTATGGTTGTGTGTGAGGCTGATTCTGATTGGTTCTTTGATAGTGGTGATTCAAAGCACATAACATCATGCAAAAGATTTTTTGCCTCTTTGAAAGATGCACCCAAAGGAGGACATGTGGTGTGTGCAAACAATGCCTCTTATCCTATCATTGGAGTAGGAAAAATTGAGCTTACGACTGCAAATGGAGGTGTGATTCTCTTGAAAAATGCATTATATGTGCCCGGTATAAAGAAGAACTTAATTTCAGTTCCATTGATCGCCAAAGCTGGACTACATGTACACTTTATTGATGATAAGTGTATGGTTGATGATTTCAGAAATGGTGATGTTATCGTGATGTCTGGTACATTATGTAATGGTTTGTATCGCATGGATACATACAAGAGGGCTGCCTCAAATGCCTTGGTTGCTCATACTTCTTCCATGGCTGAAATGGAGCTTTGGCATGCTCGTTTTGGTCACTTAAACTTCAATAGGTTGCTTTACTTGCAAAAGAAGCACATGATTATTGGCTTGCCCACACTTGAGTCCATTGAAAAGCATGCATGTGAAGGTTGCATTCTTTGAAAAATGCATCGTGCTTCTTTTCCAAAAGATAGTCATACACACACTACAAGAAAATTGCAGCTTGTTCATAGTGATGTATGTGGTCCCGTCAAGACTTCATCTTTTGGGAAGCATGTATATTTTGTTACCTTCATTGATGATGCTACTCGCCATACATGGATGTATCCTATGAAAGCAAAGAATGAAGTATTTTCTTGCTTCAAAGCATTTTTAGCTATGGCTGAAAATTTTTCTTCACAAAAGCTTTTGGCTCTACGCACGGATCATGGTGGTAAATACATATCACATGAGTTTAATGATTTTCTTCATGAAAGAGGTATTTCACACCAATGTACGGTGCCATATACATCTCAACAAAATGGTGTTGTGGAGCGTAAAAATAGAACTCTACTTGAGATGGCACGATGTATGGTTAAGGGAAAACATCTTCTTGATAAGTTTTGGATGGAAGCGGTCATGTGTGCAAACTATGTTTTGAATCGCTACCCTACAAAAGCATTGAGAGTCATCACTCCTTATGAGGCTTGGAATCGTCATAAGCCTATGGTTAGTCATATGTGTGTGTTTGGTTGTTTGGCATATGCTCTTGTGTCATCACAACAACGTTTGTATCATCCATTGATGAACATAATTATTGTGAGTCGAGATGTGGTTTTTGCTGAAAATTCAATTTTTCCTCTACTTGAATGCAAAAAGCAGCCAACAGTTAGCTCACAAGATGTGTTCGATACACTCATGCCTTTGTTCCAAAATGGTGCGCTTGACTATGGCCATGTAAACCAGCCAATTGAGGCTCAAAGGGCTGAAGAATTCTAGCCAAATAGGGCTGAAAATGCAGAGAATTTCCAGCCAAACATGGCTAAAAAATTTCATCCAAAAATTGTCAAAACTGTTGGAAATTTCCAGCCACATATGGGTGAACATTTGCATCAAAATATGGCTGAAAATGAGCATGAAATTCAGCCCACACATGACGTACATGTTGAAGATGTTTTACATAATGAATGCATGTCTATCAAGAGTGCACAAACTATGCCAAAGTGGCTGAAACAAACTTTGCAGGACAACAAATTGAGTGCACCTTTACTTGGTAGAACAAGATCAAGCTCTCACCATGCATCAAGTAATTTTGTGGATTATTCTCTTATTGCTACAACATGTAATGAAAAGCCACTTTCTTTTGAAGATGCATGTGATGATCCACAATGGATGAGTGCTATGCAATCAGAAATGGATTCCATACATAAGAATGGTACTTGGGAGTTATGTGAATTGCCAAAAGGAAAGAATGCCATTGGCACAAAGTGGGTTTATAAGATCAAGAGAAAATCTGATTGTAGCATTGATCGCCACAAAGCTAGATTAGTTTCCAAAGGATATGCACAACAATATGGCATTGACTATGAGGAAACTTTTGCACCTACTTCACGCATGACTACCATTCATACCGTGGTTGCATTGGCTGCCCATCGAGGTTGGAAAGTGCATCAGTTGGACATAAAAACAGCCTTCTTGAATGGTGATTTGCAAGAAGAGGTTTATGTGAAGCAACCTCCTGGATTTTCTATGAAAGGGAAAGAGCATATGGTTTGTCGCTTGCATAAAGCCTTGTATGGTCTCAAGCAAGCTCCACGTGCATGGTATGACAAAATCCATAAGCACTTGATTGCTCTTGGCTTCACATGTAGTCCAATTGAAAGCACACTCTATGTATGCAAAAATGGGGTTGATCTTATAGTGCTTGTTCTTTATGTCGATGACATACTCTTGCCTGGGTCATGTGATGCAAAACTTGACATTCTTATGGCTGATTTGCAGCATACTTTTGATGTCACTTATCTTGGTCTTTTAAGCTATTATCTTGGCATCCAGTTTGTATCCGTTGAGGGGGGAATTGTTATGCATCAAGCAAAGTATGTTGAAAAACTACTTCAGCGTTTTGATTTTGAGGATTGCAAGCCAGTTTCCACACCAATTGAGACAGGATTCAGGTTCTCAGTTGTAGATTCCAGTGATGCATTTGACACTTCTTTTTATCAGCAAGCTGTGGAATGTCTTATACATGCATGCAACACAAGGCCGGATATACAGTATGCAATTTCCCAGTTGAGTCAATTCATGCATAGCCCTGGCACTAAGCATTGGCAAGTGGTGAAACGAGTGTTTAGATATCTCCGAGGCACTTTGAGCTTAGGTCTCTTTTATGGCAGAGATATTTAGCCATGCTCACATGCTTTTACAGATAGTGATTGGGCTGGTTGTTATGATACTTGCGTGTCCACTAGTGGTAATTGCTTTTTCCTTGGAGACTCATGCATATCTTGGTTGAGTAAAAAGCAACCTATAGTGGCGACATCGAGTTGTGAAGCTGAGTACAGGGCAATTTTCACAGCTACAATGGAGTGTATATGGCTGAGATGCCTATTGATGGATCTTTGCATGGAGATTGATGCTGCTACGCATATTCTCACTGATAGTCAGAGTGCTTTGGATGTTGCACGAAACCCAGTGTTTCACGCATGGACCAAACATATTGAGGTGCATTATCACTATGTGAGAGAGCACCTTCATGTAGGAGATATTGATTTGGTATATGTGCCTACACAAGATAATGTGGCAAACATATTCACCAAAGCTCTTCCACGGGAAAAGTTTGAAGCTTTTCCCAAAGCTTTAGGCTTATTACCTTGTGGGGGCTGATCTGTCACTCCCTGTATGTGTTCACATCATTCGCTCTAGGGGGTTTGTTACAATTATGTGTTCCTTGAGTAGCTTTGATGTGAAACTTTTCCCTATACATGGGCACTTTTTACTCTAGTTCTAGCTAGAGGTCTTTTCCCCATGTTACCACATACATGATTCACTCATATGTGGTGGTACTTTGTACTTAGGGATATTATTCAGCTCTTACTTTAGTTTGAGTTCATCGCCAATAGAGAGAGCTATTCCAGCCATCGTCTTCTCCGTGTGTCTTGCTGCGTTTGTGCTCGTGTGTGCTTTTCGTGTGTCTCTCACACTTCTATACACACCCAACATTAACCACATAGATAACCACCAAGAGTGAAGGCAAGAAAAGAAAGAAAGGAGAAATCCCACTAGAAAAGGAAGAATCTTTATTTGAGGTCCTTGAAAACTTTAAGAAGTATGAGATAGAGGATAGGAAAATCATGATGAAAATGGAGACGTTCTGGAGGTGTCTGGCTACCTTTTGTGAAGCCTCTGGATCCACAATCAACCCCCACTCCAAGACCGCCTTTAGAGCTATTGTTGGGTCACAACCCGACCTTCTCATTGATCATGGCTGTCAAATCATTCCGCAGGGCCAAATTTTTTGGCTTCTTGGGATTCCCTTGGGGTTGGGCGTCTCTTTGGAACAACGGTGGAACTAGTGCTAGCCAAACTCGAAAACAAGATTAACTATTGGAGAGGTATGCAAATCAATCTTGCTGGTCGTGCTATGGTTATCAACACGTTCCTCTTATCATCTACCATTTATTTCCTTTCTTGTTGGAGACCGAAAGAGCAAGATCTGTCTAAACTGGATAGTATTTGTAGAAACTTCCTTTGGACAGGCGACCACAACAGGAGGGGGGTGCCCAAAATCAAATGGTCCATCTGCACCAGCCATAGAGATAGTGGGGGACTTGGTATCCTGGACATTGGGTGCATGGCTAACAAACTGGCAGCCAAATGGATGATTAAGGCTTGGTGCAATAGGGAGGCCTCTTCGGCCAAGTTGATCTTCAGAAACAAGAATGAGTTGGCTCTCATGGGTTTCCCAAATTGGAAGAATCTTGACATCTTGACCTTGCTATTTTCCCCGATCCTTGTCTTCTCGAAAGGCTTAAATCTCGTGTGCTCCCTATGGAAGAGTTGGAATAAAGTCAAAAGCCACACAAGAATAAATGAAGACTGGAAGTGGGCTGCCAGTATCAGACAAAACGACTCTATCTGGTTTCCGATCCATGGCATCCGGAGTGTGGAATCTTGGAAACATTCAAAATGCCAAGAAGTTATGGAACAAAGGCTTCAAAAAATGGACATCTCTGGAAACAAGACACCAACCGTTGGATCAAGTTCAAGGATATTGACCCTTGCGTCAACATTTCGTGCGAATAATGGAACACTTTGCAAAGAAAATGTCTTGCCTAGGACCGACACAAAGTTCACCTTCTCATGGGACACGACACGTCGAGCTCGCTTGGTCTCAAATGGCACAATGGGAATAGTCTATCAAAAATCCCGAACATCAAAGAAACGATTGACTATCACGTTAACCTCAACAGGAAGTGGTGCCTGTCATGGACGCGGCTTCGGTGGGACATGAAGTTCATGGCTATCTGGCACCCCCTCATAGAAATCGAAAAGTCTGTCCTCTTATGGCAAATTCTTCATCATGGAATCTGGACCAACCTTAAGGCTAGCAAATTTTGTGGGATTCCTCCCTGGTGCAAACACTGCCACCGGTCCATCGAAGTTGTTTCACACATTTTCTTTACCTGCCCCAACTCCAACAGACTCTGGCAGACGGTTGGAAAGAAAATTAGACTTCAGAAACATCTCAGTTGGCAGCAGGTCCTGCTTGGAGAAGCGATCGGTTGCTCCGCGACTCTCTGGAACGCCATCAGAGGGGAGGTCCTATGGAAAATCTGGCGGGAAAGATGTGATATCAACTTCGGTGACTCCCCCAAAGAGTGGTCAATTGAGAAATCGTTGTTCCTCCTTGGCAAAAGGATTGTTAACTATAAGAAATCCCCCCCCCCCCCTTCAGGCATCATCAAGTACTCCTTTTGCTCAATAAGAAGCTTAAACCCAAGTGGGCCCCACATGAGGGTGATGAGAGGGTGATTAACCTTCTCTGTAATGCCATCTAAGCTCTATAAAAGCTTCCCCTGCTTTGTGGGATTTGGGGAGTCTCGTGGGCACTAGTCCCTTTCTCTTGTACTTTTCTTTATTTAATTCAAGTCCAGGAGAGTAGGCGAATGCTGAACTTCCTTTATATTAAAAAAAAATCATGATGAGAATGCCTAAACGAGAAGCACTCACAGGAGTGGCCTATGATAACAAAGAAACAACTAAAAAAAGTATTGTGACCATAGAAGAAGGGGAAGAATGATGCACGTACATAGGACATGACGTGATTGAGGAAGAGGAAGATGAGTTGATTGACTTATTAAGAGAATATAGAGATGTGTTTGCATGGAGTCATAAGGACCTAAAAGGATTAGACCTTGACATATGCTCGCATACAATTCCCATGACCTCAGAAGCCAAACCCTCTAAGCAGAAGCCATACACATATAATGACAATTATGCCAACAAGATCAAGGAAAAGATAGATTGATTGGTAGAAGCTGGATTTATCTATGAAATCAAGCACACTAAATGGGTTTTCCCCATTGTAGTGGTGCCCAAGAAGAATGATAACTTATGTGTATGCATTAACTTGAAGAAGGTTAAGGCAACCATTGTAGAGATAGTTATCTGCTTCCTATCATTGAACACCTATTGGAAAGAGTAGTAGGCAAGGAAGTCTACAACTTCCTTGATGGGTTCTCTGGCTACAATCAAGTGGCCATTGCCCCAGAAGACTAGCATAAGATGGATTTTGCCACAGAGTGGGGCATATTCACATTTTGGGTAATGCCATTTGGGCTCACCAATGTGCCAACTACTTTGAAAGGCTGATGTTTCATGTGTTTAAAGAATTCTTGCGTAAAAAATTGGAAGTCTACGTTGATGTGATCATTCTAACATTCGACAAACACATATACATGAGCTATGACAAATATTTGAAAAATGTAGAGAATATTATGTCTGCCTAAATCCAGAAAAGTGTGTTTTTATGGTTAGGCAAGGCAAGATTCTAGGACACATAGTGTCAAGGAATGGCATATCCATGGATGAGGATAAGGTTAGAGCTATTACAGAGCTACTTAGGCCAAAGAATGTCAAGGAAGTAAAAGCTTTCATGGGGCATTGCAGATATTATTGACATTTCATCCATGTGTATGCAATCATTGCAAAGCCTCTGTACTCCCTTTTGACTAACTTTGAGTGGACGGACGAATGCAAAAACTCCTTTAATGAGCTTAAGCAACGATTGTGTTCAACATCAATCTTGACTACACCAGATTGGAACAAGCCATTCCATGCTCATGTGGATGCATCCAATTATGCTATTGGGTGTGTGATAGCACAACCTACGGATGAAGTTAATATGGATCTTCCAATTGCTTATTCCAATATACAATTGAATGCAGTTGATGAAATTATACCACTATCGAAAGAGAAGGATTAGGCATGCTATATGCGATTAAAAAGTTTAGACATTATTTGCTTGCAAATAAGTTTAAAATTTTTACAGACCATGAAGCACTATTATATCTAGTGAACAAACCTTACAATACAGGAAGATTAGTAAGATGATTCCTCTTACTAATGGAATATGACTTTGAAATGGTGGTTAGGAAAGGTAGGACTCACCTTAGGGTGGATCACCTTCCTAGACTTCCTTCAAGAGAGTCCCCCAAGGAGTATCAAATGAACTTTCTGATGCTTACTTGGGTACACCCATGAAAATCGCATAGTGGTGTAGAATCAAGCCTTGTGGGTCATAGAAGAAACGATGCTACAATCCAACTACTTCCAACACTTGGCACCTAGGTGACTCATCACGATCTTTGAAGCAATTTTGGCTCATTACAATGCAGAAATTCAGAGGGTCACAAGGAAGAGCCCCATATTCACTACACAATTCCAACAAGAGAGCTTACCACATGCAACACAAAAAGGTACTATTTATGAATCGACCTTGCGAAAAACCTTCTTGGAAACTTACCCAAAAATGTTGTGCACTTGGAAAAATTCACCCCTACATCTTCTTTACAATCCATGCTACGGACTAGTTCCATGATGCAGGTCATGGAAAGCCTTTGCAATCAAAGTACAGAACAATGCACAATGCAAGGAGTGGGTTAATTATCCATACATTGGGCCACTGCAGGGATCACCTTCCATAGCTTATATGATGGCCAAAATATGCCACTAGATTCCTCGGTTAAAACCAATGCTAGATGTCGTGGTGCAGATGATGCTGAAGATTTTGGATATGATGCAAATTGTCTTCAAAACTTTTTGCAATACGTAGGCACCACAAGTCGATCTCCCAAGATTTACCAATGGAAATTATGGTCTTGCATATGGCATGAGCACGACCCCAATTATAAGAGTGGCCTATGCTTGGCACGTGCGCATTAAATACCTCCCAACCTATTACAAACAAACACTCAAAGATATGTTCACGATAGGTTTTTAGGAGTATCACTTTGAGGTATTCATGCCTAAATGGACTCACCTAGTTCACTTATTTGCATGTGAGCAGGTCATGTATTCAGAGTATTACACGACAAGACAACCAAATATCCCTAGTGCCATCAATTGGGATGCATTGCAATTTGATGTGTCAAAAGGATTAAGGCTCCATGAACATGAGTTGGCTATTGATGTCCTCCAATATTACATTGATCACCCTCTAGAACAGAGGTCTGTCAGGGGTGACATGCACTAGAGAGGGGGGGAGTGTTACAGGGGTCAACATAAAAGAATGCCAAAGAAAGGAGCTAGAAGAAGCAAGGAGACGGAAACATTATGGAGATATGACAAGAATAAGCCTAACCAATTTTTTTTTTCATACATTATTTTCAATCAAAAGTGATTTTCATCACTACACCAACATATTAATTATTGTTTTTGGTAGATTAGAATCCATTTTTTTCAATCCGAGGAGTCCTCAAGCTTAAGGAGTACTAGAAATAGCCATATACCAATTTTCATAATCTTTAGACTCTGTTTGAACCCTAAAATAAGCCTTAGATCCTAATTTTTAACTAGGCCAGGCACTAGGTCTGGACAAGGCCAAAACTAGTAAAAAAAACTATAAAATGAGCTAGAGAGCTCATTTTTCGGGTTATCTTGATAGAGATTAAATCTTTTGTAAGAGAGTTATCTTGTAATTGAAAGCACTCCATTGTTCCTCTCTTTGTTCTTGCCTTGTGTGCATGTGTGCATGTGTGTGTATGTGTGTGCATGCTAGTGTGCTTCTTACTCACGCACTTGTGGCTTCACTTGCTCATGGTCCTCATACCAGTTCTCATGTCTCCACATACTGACATTTATTAGGTGGATCTCCTCACATTGGTACTCACCATTGTGCTAGAGTGACACCAAATTTGGCACCATTGACGGGGGTGATAGACGTTAGAGAGGGGGTGTTACAAAGGTCAATAGAAAAGAAAGCCAAAGAAAGTAGTTAGAAGAAGCAAGGATATGGAAACATTATGCAAATCTGACAAGAATAGGCCTAACTAATTTTTTCCATACATTATTTTCAATCAAAAGTGATTTTCATCACTACACCAACATTGTAAATACCATTTTTCGTAGTTTAGGCTCCATCTTGTTTAGGCCAAGGAGTCCTCCAGCTTGAAGAAGACTAGAAATAGCCACATACCAAGTTTCGTAATGTTTAAATTCTATTTGAGCCCTCAAATAAGCCCTAGAACCTAATTTTTAACTAGGCCAGACACTAGCTCTTGATAGGGCCAAAACTAGTCAAAAAACTATAAACGTATCTAGAGAGTTCATTTTTGGGGTTAGCTTGATAGAAATTAAAGATTTTTTAAGAGAATTATCTTGTAATTGAAAGCACTACATTGTTCCTCGCTTTGTTCTTGCCTTGTGTGTGTGTGCGTATGTGTGTGTATGCTAGTGTGCTTCTCACTCACGCACTTGTGCCTTCACTTGCTAATGGTCGTCATACCATATTGAAATTTATGAGGTGGATCTCCTCACATTGGTACTCACCATTGTGCTAGAGTGATAAGAGGATAATATGAATTTAAAAGAGATGGGTGTTATGTTATCCTATGAGTAGAATTCCTTGCCCAAAAATTATGGAAACATAACTTTTGCATTAATTGATTCAATTTTCTACTAGTACTCTCTTTGAATTGCATATGGGGTTTGTTTGACGAGCTCTAGTTTGCTGATTGATTCATGGTATTTATGTGTACAATAAAAACTTTTCACCATGGATATTCATTTGAATAGAACGTGGCTTACGGGTTTCATGATTTGATTGCAATCTTGAGCTAGTATATGGGGTATTCCTCAAGCTAGAGGGATGGGCCACAATAGGGGTTGGTTGATATGGAGGCCATCGTCTTTTCCTAGAATTTTGAGCCAGTTTGCTTGTGCACAAGTTCCCTACAAGAGTTTCGAAGAATTTTTTCTCCAATATTTCTAAGATGAATTAGTTTTTAAGGGTCCAAAGAAGGCTTTGAGATATGGTGGACATACACGTTCATTTATGCTCCTTGGATCACGAGAATAGAGATGTGATTTTGCGATTGAGTGCTTGAAAGTGATTTCCATGGATTGATCTTCTTATGAGAAGTTGTTACACATATTTGGTCTAGAAGAGGTTCTTTGTTGAGGCCAAAGTGATGCCTTCCCATGCATCTTGCAAGATAAGATAGAGATAAGCAAAACAAGATCAAAATAAGAGACACTGATACATTCATTACAAAAGAAGTTTATTATTCACGTTATAGAAACAAGACAACCCCAACCATCGATCCCCAATTTAGGGGCTCAACTTGAGATGGAGTTGGGTAGTGAACTTTATTGATTGAAGACTAACTGATCTTGGGATGATACATGAGTTGGCATAGGTGATGTTTTTCTCCTCATAGTTGTGGTGGATTCAATATGGTAGAGGTGTTTGAGGCGTCAAAGAGGATCTTGGACAAATGCACAAACAAGTCCCCAAGGTGCCGCTAGGTTTCCCCAAAGGAAGTCTAAGAGATTCCCAGGTATCCTCAAGGAGAGGATGTGTTCCCTTTGAAATGGAAAACCAATCCCTTCTTCCTAAGGGGTTTGGAAAATGTGATAATTGGATTCGAATACCTTTATTATGTATCATTGATATGAATAATTGAATGAGTTAATGGATTTGAATCTAAAAGTTCAATCCTTTTCTCAAGAATTTCTCATAGTATGTATTATGTACCATTCAATATGGTAGAGGTGTTTGATGATGGAGAATGTTAATCTCCAAAAGAACAAGCTATTCTTGATGTTAGACCACCTCTATATCAAGAACAACTATAAACTCCAACTAATTTTGGAAGACAAGTACCAAATTATCAAGAAAGTAGCTAACTGTGAAGAAACTTGTTTCTCAGAAAAGTCTGCTGCACATTAATCAATCATTGAATAATCATTTGTGTAAAGTTTCTGATGAAATTTTGTAGAATGTGTCGGCTAGAGCTTGCGCACCTTCTCCAAGTTAAAATACTTTAAATGCTTGAGTAGATTGTGAGAAATGACTCAAACAGTTTACCTATGTCTGAAACTGTCTCTTTGTAATGTCGACTTTGACACCTGCAACTTCTAAGACATGGTTCTCCAAAACTAGAACCCGTTTAAGCAAATGCTTTTAGCCGTAGATGGCTTACCTCTCAACTTAAATTTTGAATCCTCATTTGTGTAAAACTTTACACTATACACTGAGCACTGTCCATTTCTTTGACCATCAAATCTGCGCCTGTTTCAAAAGACACTCATAACTTTCTTACATATGAATGTTCCTATTCAAAATTCTCTCAGCCTGTTTGCAATTGGACTCTCAAACTTTAACCATAGATAGATTAACTATGGATTTAGACATGTACAAAAGGATTTCTCAAAAGATTAAACACAAAAGGAGAATCAAAGAAAAGATCGCCGTGCAATTCTCTGAAAACTTTTTCTTCTCATAAGTTTTCATACATCTGATGGATGACATACATAATGTTCATCTCATTCTCTCCTATTCTTCTATTTGTCTCATCTATTATCTTCTCTATATCTTCTATATCTCTTTCCACGATTATGAGCATGTATCTCTCTCTCTATATATATACAAGTCTAACTCGTCATTTTTCCAAATACATTGAAATATTTACAATACTAATGTACAAAAGAACTTTGTTTCTGAATCTCCTCTTTTCCTTGAAACTAATCTTCAATCTTTCATTCACATTTCCACTTCTAGATTTTGTGTAATCACTAATTGTTGATTGTTCTGCTCCAACAGCTCCCCCTCAATCATCAATTGTGATTACCTGCATCTTCTTTATCCCTGCCATATCTTTAAATCTCTGCAACTTTGGTCCATCCAAACTTTTTGTCATCATATCTGCAAGTTGATCTTTTGTAGGAGTATGCATGACTTCAATTTCTTTATCAATAACCTTCTCTCTCAAAAAATGATACTGAATTTCAATATGTTTAGTTCTAGCATGAAACATAGGATTTGCTGCCAAGTATAAAGAACTCATATTGTCTCCACAAATGATAGGAGTACTATGAATAACATCAAAACTCTTCATAAGTGTCTTTAGCCATATTACTTCCTTTGCAGCTTCCACCATGCCTTTGTATTCTGCTTCTGTAGATGATAGAGCAACTGTATGTTGCTTCTTAGAGCACCATGAAATTAGCTTGTCTCCCACATAACACAAATATCCATGTGTTGATCTTCTATCATCAGAATTACCTGCCCAATCTACATCAATGTATATTTTGACTCTTGTATCTGAAGTATATCCATAATACAAACCTTCTTTAAGTGTGCCCTTGATGTACCTAAGTACTCTTTGTCCTGCAATCCAATGTTCCTTTCTAGGACAATGCATGAATTGAGATAGAACTCCAACTGCATATGATAAATCAGGCCTTGTTAATGTAGCATAAATCAAGCTACCCACCAAACTCTGATAGAGCTTCATATCTTTGAATTCTTCTCCTCCATATCTAGTCAACCTGTGATTTACTTCCATTGAGTTGGTGCTATCCTGCAATCTTCCATTTTAAATTTGGTTAGCAAATTTTTCAGATACCTTTCTTGAGTTACATATACTCCATGCTGAGTATATGAAATCTCCATTCCCAAGAAGAATGACAAATTTCCCAAATCACTGATTTTGAATTCTTTCTCCATCTCTTTCTTAATCATGTGTATGCCTTTGTCATCTGTTCCTGTAAGTATTATGTCATCAACATAAATACAAACATAAATAAATCCATCCTCACTTGCTTTGACTAACAAGCTACTATCTGCCTTTGATGCTTGAAATCCAAGTTCCTTTAAGAACTTTACAAGCTTGTAATTCCAAGCCCTTGGGGCCTGCTTCAACCCATACAAAGCTCTCTTGAGCTTACACACATAATTTGGATACACTTGATCTTTGAAACCATCTGGTTGCTCCATGTAAACTTCATCTGAAATATAACCATTCAAAAATGCATTTTTAACATCTAATTGAGATAATTTTCAACCTTTGCAAGCAGCAATTGCTATGAGAGTCCTTATGGTTGTCATCTTTGCAACAGGACTATAAGTTTCATCATAGTCCACACCATATGTTTGTGCATATCCCTTCACAACAAGTCTAGCTTTGTACCTAGACACACTTCCATCTGCAAACCTTTTTGTTTTGTATACCCATTTACATCCAATGATCTTTTGACTATTTGGCTTAGGAACCAAGTCCCAAGTCTCATTTTCCATCAATGCATCATATTTATCTTGCATAGCTTTTTCCCAATTCTTCTTCCCTTTGGCTTCATCATATGTGGATGGATCTTTATCTGCTTTTAACATATAAGCATAGTCTTTAGTAGTCAAGAATGAAGTATCATAGCTATACCTAGTAGGTTGCCATTTGTGCCTAGATGACCTTCTGACTTCTCCACTTCTTGAAGTTTCTGGTTCATCACATTCTGGATCAAATCTTGGCATTTCTTCAACTTCAACCTGTACTTCACTATTCTCATCTTCATCAAATTTTTGAACTTTTGATTTACCTTTCCTTTGATTCACAATTTCTTCAACATGTGCATGATTATTAAGTGTACCTGCATACCAAGTACCTTGCTCATCAAATGTAACATCCTTAGACACAAGAAATTGCTTTGTGGATGGATTCCACAACCTATAACCCATCTGTTTGTCATCATAACCAATGAATACACACTTTTTTGCTTTAGGTTCCAATTTATGCCTCAATTGAGATGGCACATATGCATATGCCAAACATCCAAATATTCTACAATGATCCAAGGTAGGTCTCTTACCCCACCAAGCTTCATATGGTGTCATACCGTGCAAGGCTTTACATGGTAACCTATTAACCAAATATGTGGCTGTATTTACAGCCTCAGCCCACAAATAATTAGGACAATTTTTCTCCTTCATCATAGATCTTGCAAACTCAACTAGAGTTCTATTTCTTCTTTCTGCTACCCCATTTTGTTGAGGAGAGTACCTGCAAGTAACCTCTCTCTTTATACCTGCATTCCATAAGTAATCACTGAATTCATTAGAGAAATACTCTCCCCCTCCATCTGATCTTAACCTCTTCAATCTTTGACCTGTAATTCTTTCTGCATATGCATGATAGTGTTTAAATGTATTAAACACTTCTGACTTGTCTTGGATCACATAGATTGTGATCCACCTGGTAGCATCATCAACATATATGACATAGTATCGTGAACCATTTATACTAAAATCTTTTGAAGGACCCCACACATCTGTATGTACCAATTCAAGTCTTTCTGAATACATAAAACCATGCTTATTGTATGATTTCTTATGAGCCTTACCTAATTGACATGCTTCACATCTGTATGTCATGTGTTGACCTGCAACATTAGGCAATCCAAGCACTGAACCATTGTTAATCATTTCTTTTATACCTCTTTCATTAAAGTGTCCAAGTCTTTTATGCCAAAGATCCAATTCAGACACCTTTTGCTCTCCATATGTAAACATAGCATGTCCAACATTACCTTGTATCTTTAATGTGAAGAGCCTTCCTTCCTTCTTTCCTCTAACAATCTGTTTATACCCTTGACTAGGGTCTTCAACATAAACTCCATCATTAGTGAACCTTTTTTTCCACAATTTGTCCTACACTTATCAGATTTTTGAGAATTGTAGGAACATACAGAACCTTACTCAAGAGAGTGCTTCCATCTTTGGCTTTGACTGAACCAATTGACTTTACTTTGTGCTTTGTATTATCACCTGTCTGAACTGTATGATTAATTGCATTATGATCTAAATCAGTCATCAAAGCAATATTTCCACTCAAGTGATTACTACATCCTGAGTCAATATAAAACACTCTCATGTCTTCATGTGAGGCTTCACATGTTGCATTCATAATAAGAGTTGAATCTTCTTTCTAATCTGATGCATAATTGTAGTAGGTGTTATTATAGGATTGATTTTGGAAGCTTCTTCCTCCACCTCTTCCAAAATAATTCCTACCACCTCTACCTCTGAAATTTCCTCTCTGATATCTTCCACCTCTACCTCTTTGATTAAAATTCTGATTAAAATTACCATTGCTTTGATTATTGTGCCAAAAATCATGAGATAAATGATTGGTCTTACCACATATCCAACAAGCTTTGACATTATCTTTGTTATTTCTGCCTCTTCCTCTACTTCTGCCACTTCCTCTTCCTCTTAGGAAGTTTGCTTGGCTTGGAGTACCTTCATCTTCAACTGATTCTTCTTGTCTTTAGAATACATTGCATGACCTGCACTCTTATCAACATCTCCTTTGATATCATTCTCAAAAGTTAACATATGCCCTAACAATTGATTCAAATCAGGAGTGAAGTGATCTAATGAAAGTTCTGTAGATAAAATAAAAGGCTTCCACTTCTCATCTCCTCTTAGTCCTGTGAGAATTTGTCTTACCAACTTATCTTCTTCAATATCTTCATCAACTGCACCTAAAGAATCAGCAATGTCTTTCATCTTTGTCACATAATCAGATATTGATTGTGAAGCCTTCTTCTTGAAGGTAGTAAATTCTGCCCATAATGAAGCTTTCCTTGATTTGGTTGTATTCTGAAAATGCTCTTCCAAAGCATTCCAAATGTCACTTGCACTTTCAAGTCCTCTGATATGAGGAAGCAAGTAATCATTTACTGCCATGTAGATTATGCTCCTTGCTTGAGCATCCTTCTTCATCCAAATCTTTATATCTGCAAGCTCCTCCCTAGTTGGAACACTAGGATCTCTGAACTCTAGCTTTTCTTCATCTCCTGTTATGTATCCCATCCGATCTTTGCTCATAAGATGAGCTTCCATTCTCATAGACCAAGCTGGATAGTTCTCTCTATCCAACTTTTCAAATTGGAGACTATCTCCCATCCTTGCTTCACCTGTAATCTCAAATCTTTAATCCTTATAAGGAACGAATGTACCTTGACTTTGAGTATTACTCCTTCTGATCCTTTTGATAACCTTTATGTGTCTTCCTTCAATCTTTCTTTCACACTTTATCCTTTTGTACCTCAAAGATGTGAAATCTGTATGTCTGTAGCAGTCGGGGTCTTCCTTTCCTCAATTTTGATACAACCTGCTCTGATACCACTGATGGAGAATGTTAATCTCCAAAAGAACAAGCTATTCTTGATGTTAGACCACCTCTATATCAAGAACAACTATAAACTCCAACTAATTTTGGAAGACAAGTACCAAATTATCAAGAAAGTAGCTAACTGTGAAGAAAGTTGTTTCTCAGAAAAGTCTGCTGCACATTAATCAATCATTGACTAATCATTTGTGTAAAGTTTCTGATGAAATTTTGTAGAATGTGTTGCCTAGAGCTTGCGCACCTTCTCCAAGTTAAAATACTTTAAATGCTTGAGTAGATTGTGAGAAATGACTCAAACAATTTACCTATGTCTGAAACTGTCTCTTTGTAATGTCGACTTTGACACCTGCAACTTCTAAGACATGGTTCTCCAAAACTAGAACCCGTTTAAGCAAATGCTTTTAGCCATAGATGGCTTACCTCTCAACTTAAATTTTGAATCCTCATTTGTGTAAAACTTTACACTATACACTGAGCAAGATGATTAAAGTTTGGCTTTGGCACATGATATTTTCATTATTGAATATGTAAACAAAATTTAATAAATATAGTGGAGTATGATAAAAATGTGCAGTTGAATTCATAAATGGGCTCCATGTTTCCCATTTTTTTGACAAAAGAGTTAGGTATTGTTAGTACCCAATATGAGTCACAAATAATAACATGCATATGAGTTCATCTTGATAGTGAGGGTTATATATAGCACCTTGGAAGTGAAGTGGGAGCTATGTAAATCTCAACCAAGGAATGTAAACAAGTGGTGGCTTGAAAATGACACATTCTAAACATCGAATTTAAAGCTTACTCAATCATGCACATAGAGACTTGTGCATGAGTCATGGTATTGATACTTTTTAACAAATCTAAAGGGTAGGAAACCTACTCTCCACCAAGCTCTTTTCTATGTTTTGGGATCTAATAGAACAAGTAGAAAATCAACTAGATCTCTTTAACCACTGATCTAAGCTATGTAAATAGCAAGTTTTTAGAAAAGATCTGATGAGAGGTATCTGGGAAACTAATATGAATGGATTTGAATCATCCTACCTCAAGTTATAACAGGAAAGAAACTTGTATAGCTATCTATGTTGAATATAAGAACTTAAAGCACACCTCTCGTGAAGAAAAGAGACGAGTAAGTTATTGTGGCATTATTTTTATACCATTAAGACACTCAATGATTTGCAAGGAAGAAGAAAAACTCCGTTTCAAGTTTATAGAATGAATAAGAAAACTTGACAATAGAATCAAATTGAGTTTTACTTATATGATGATATCTTAAAAATTTATTTCCTTACAAAGTGGAAAGTCATTCATAAAATTTCCATTGTTCTTCTTCAGATACACTCTTGCAAAAATTCTACTACATTAGGCATGTTGAGGGTTCATCAACCATATTTGTAAAGTTCAATACAAAAGTATTGAAAAGTTAATGCATATAATCAAATTTTATTCTCTTAGATTTCTTCTCTTTTCTTCTCTTAGGACATGTACAAAATGTTGACAACATGATTGCTCTTACATCATCTACATTTGTATATGCATGAATGCATCTCTATTTTGTATCTAGGAGGCACTCCATTTGTAGTTTATTTCCATTTTATATTGTATCTCTTTTGCATTCAGGTACCTTGCCATTTGCTTCTGCCATTGTATTCATTCTCCTTTAAGGGGAATTATCCCACATGAGATATAGTTTGGACAGCCCCTCCCAAATCTATATAAGGAGGGCCTCTCTACCCCATTTATACTTGGTTAGAAGCTTGAGTAGCCTACTCCATGATCTTGGCAAGCTCATTTCTAATCTATGTGAGTTTTCCCATTTCATGGTGTACTCATTTTATAGTCTCACACTCTTTCTTTTGTGAGTACACTCCTTTTTTCATTTTGCTTCCACACGTGTACTCTCTACATGGTATCACAACACTAGGTTGATGTCTTGGTGGTGCATTTGGTGGTATTTTTGGTGGTGGTGGTGATGTCGAAGCTTGTGTTGTTGCCCTCAACTCATTGGGAGAAGTTTTTTTTTTCCATCACTTTATGTTCATTTTTTGGGCTACATATTGCCCATTTGCCCACCTTCCCACCCTTTTGCTCATCTTGTTTCCAACCTTTTACCTCATCTTTCCCAATCCTCCCACCCATGCTCACGATATATTTTGGTGGTTTTTGGTCATTTTAGTGGTTATTTTTTAAGCATTGATAATGTATCTCAAATTGTTGAAGTGTTTATAAATACTTTGTGTGGGATTTTGATGTTTTGATGCATACAAACTTTATAGTGTTTAGCACCACTTTTTTGAGCATTTTGTTCATGAGATCTTGAAAGATCTTTCTAACTCAACTCTTGCAAGCTAAGGAAGTTGTATAACTCAACTCTTGCAATGTAAGGAACTTGTATGCATCTCTTTGCTCATCTATCCCTATATCACACAGAGACCAATAGATCATTTTGCCATCCAATTAGTGAACTGTTCTTCAATTGTTTCCTTAATCTGCTGGCTATCATCATCACTCTAATCCATCTCTAGGAGCTCTGATCATAGTAGGTCATATAAACTCCATCAACTAGGGTCAGTTCTAATAGCTCCATCGAGAACACAGAGTTCTCACCTCTGTACAATATTCATCTATGTATAGTACAGGGAGAAAACACCATCTCTGACGTAGAGAGAGAGAGAGCGAGGGGTTGACGTGTCGTAGACCCTCCTTCAAACGTTCACCCAATTATGGAGATGGAGCTTTAGCTATTGATGAACTTCATCAAGAGAGTGCTCCTGCTACGATTGAATCGATTGAGAGCAAATGTATGGAAAATGAACTCTCGAATGCATAATCTTAAGCATTTTTGTAGGAGTCGAAGCCTCGATCCCGGATGGAGAAGTAAAAAAAAAAACACTTGATGTTACACTAACTTCCACTTCATATAAGCATTACAGCCATAGTCACTGAGAGTGGGTGATCGAGTTTCTTCAACAATGCAAAAATGTTTACTAATATGAAGAGAGAGGAATAGAGAGATAGACAATAAATCGAGAGAGAGAGAGAGAGAGAGAGAGAGAGAGAGAGAGAGAGAGAGAGAGAGAGAGAGAGAGAGAGAGAGAGAGAGAGAGAGAGAGAGAGAGAGAGAGAGAGAGAGAGAGAGAGAGAGAGAGAGAGAGAGAGAGAGAGAGAGAGAGAGAGAGAAGAGAGAGAGAGAGAGAGAGAGAGAGAGAGAGAGAGAGAGAGAGAGAGAGAGAGAGAGAGAGAGAGAGAGAGAGAGAGAGAGAGAGAGAGAGAGAGAGAGAGAGAGAGAGAGAGAGAGAGAGAGAGAGAGAGAGAGAGAGAGAGAGAGAGGCACCATTATCTTTGAAAAGATAAGCTCGACACTGTCTGTAGGATTGGGTTGTATAGCTGCAGCAAACCTTGGAAAAGACTGCGAGAGTAAAGAGTCCAGATTATCTCTCCCCTATGTGGCTAATTGTGCACCCTATCTCCATGTCTAACATCAATGATGATATCAAAGGACTAATTGGAGCCACATTTTTCAACTAAGCCAAGTTCGGAGGCGTCTCTCAAAAGGACAACTGTTGAAAGTTCTTTTGAATCTACATATCCATAAAGCATTAGATATTGTGACTATTATTGGAGGCTTCATCAAAGAACTTATATGAATTAATGCACACATCAAGTTTTATCCCTTTGGCTTATTTCCATTAGATCAAAGGGTTGATCTTTGAACAAGGGGTCATATAAGCATCACTTTAAAATCGGGATTTTATGTGATTAGCTCTAACATTTGGAGCTATACTTGCTGTTTGATACTCTCTCTCTCTCTCTCCATATGATATTTTAGCATTCAAGTGACCCATTCACAAGGCCCTTTTGTATTTTTTCAAGAGTCCATTACCTTCCATTTGACATGCACAAGTGCCTTCCTTCTTGTAACCTCTCATCAAAAGTATATTCTTGTATCCACTTGGCCACCTCTCTCTCCACAAACCTTATTTGGCAACCCTCATAAAGTACCATTTTGATTGTAACAACCCTCTTTCGCGGGTATATCTTTTGGCACCCCTACTAAGGCATCAACTTTTGTATCTAAGAACTTCATTAGTATTTCCCACAAGGGCATAGCCCACAACTTTAGCACACTTTGGCACTAAGTACCTAAATTTGTAACTCAAAAAGATAAGAAAGAGGAGTATTGTGTGTGTGCCTTGGGAGGCTACTCTAAGCCCCCAAGTGTGACCTTCTCTATGTGTAATAGGCTACTCTTAATCCTCTTCTCGTGTCAAATGATCTCGGTTTTTGTGCAATTGTAGGGCTATTCTAAGTACCCCCTCTCCAAGGACTCTCTCACAGCAAGAGAAGGGCTATTCTAAGCCTCCCCCTCCAACGTATCTATCTCATTTCTGGTGGAAGTGTTGGGCTACTCTAAGCCCACCCCTACCCCAACTCAATTTTGTGAACCAATTTTTTTGCAAGTGTGGTAACTTAGTTTCAATGGCAATAATGTCCATGATTTCAAATGCAATGTCCTCAAGTCAATTGTAATTACCCTCCTTTATGCCAATCTTCATGCCGAAAGATGAGAGACTCAATGACACTAACTACAATCTCTAGAGGGACACCATTAGGGCATACCTTACACAAACCTCTTATACGAGGTAGTTGAAGGAACCGAACGAAAGCCAGATAAGGAAAGTTATCTAGAAGTTTGGAATGTATGGAATGTAAAGGACACACGAGCATTAGGCCAATTACTTCTAGCTTGCGATGAGTTAACCAAAGGCCATATAACCTCTTGTAAAACTTCCTTTGAGGCTTGGAAGATCCTCCAAGATTTGTATGAAGGAAAAAATTCCTCAAAGATTTACACCCTAGAGGTGGAGTTTCATAACCTATTTATTAAGCCCTAGGATCCTATTTCCAAAGTTATCACCACATTTGAGGACTATCAATGTAAACTAGCATTATGTGGCTTCCAAGTTTCTAGTGAAGATATGACCATCTGCCTCCTCAATAAGCTTCCTAGATCATACGAGATATTTGTAACCACCCTTTATAATCAGGGCCAAATTCTAACTTGGGAAGAGGTTCATCGACTTTTGCTCCTCCACGACGCGCGAGCAAAGTTGGCTTCCTCACAAGAGACAACAATGAAGGTGAAGGGAACCTTCCACAAGGGAAAACATGATAGTCATAATACTAGCAACACACCCAAGCAAGGATCCAACACTTCCTCAAGGAAGTTTAATTGTAATTTCTGTGGAAAAACAGGGCACTTGAAGAAATTTTGCAACAAGAAGAAGCACACCTTGAAGCCCTCTAGCTCCAGGAACCCATCAAAACCCTCTCAGCATAAGTCTCAGTGTTCTAATGAAGATCTGTTTATTTCAACAAAAGCCAATGCCCTAGTAACTTCAAGGTCATCTCAAGAATGGATCTTTGATAGTGGAGCGACATCACACATGTGTAAAGATCGAGATTCTTTTCAAGAAATTGAAGACCATATGAGTGAAGTTTACCTAGGCAACACCAAGGGCCTACCCATCGAAGGGAAAGGCAAAGTACAAATCACCAATGACTGAGGGGAGTGCAAATCATTATCCAATGTATTATTTGTTCTTAACTTGTGCATGAATTCATTATTAATTAAGGCAATCACCGACCACGATAAACAAGCGTTATTTGATAACACTTCAATTAAGGTGATTGACCCTAAAACCAAAATTAAAATCTTTTGTCATTGTTTGATGCAACATTGATTCTTACTGCACAATAGTATGTGTAAGTGTATGATTGAGAATCTATAGTAATTGTTTGACTCAAAATGGATTCTTACTTCACAATAGTATGTGTAACTGTATGTGTGTATGATTGAGATTTAAAATCTATTGTAATTTTTTGACTCAACATTGATTCTTACTTCATAATAGTATGTGTGTGTATGATTGAGAACTAAAATCTATTGTGATTTTTCGACTCAACATTGATTCTTACTTCACAATAGTATGCATGTGTATGATTGAGAACGTTAATAGATAAAAAATGTAAATACATAGATTAATAGATTTAAAAACTTTAAGAGAGATTTAGAGTAGTTTGTATGTATTTTAAGATATATATTTAGTGGAATGTATATCTTATTTGATATTGACTTATGTTTTCTTTTTGTAGATATAAAGTCTTCATAAAGCAAGCATTATGGGAAAGGGAAAAGAATGATCATATGTGATCATTCATCAAGAAGGTAAAATAGTCTCCGCAATACAATACAAATGTGGTGGACATCCTTATGTAGGAAATGCAACTCAGATAAAAGAGCATCTTTTTAGTACACGTAGTAATGTGGTAGGATGCTCTAATCTAGACAATGATATATGGGTACACTTTGAGAGTTATGCAAACAAATGCAAATCTCAAGGTATTACATCAAAAATATTTAAAAGCATGAGTAGTTCACAACACTTTCGAAGTAGTCCAGGTGTAGCTTTTGCTTTATCATATTGATGGTCGCTTTCCTCAAGTGCCCTGTTTTTGTCAAGGCAAAATCATAAACAAGAATATCTACATCATCCATTTTAAGAGTGGACGTGCTTTGAATATTCTTTTTCTTTCTGGAGCCTGTTTGTTTGGTGTCACATACCATTTCTAAGTTATATTTACCTGTGAATGTGTTATTACTTTTATTGTAATACCAATGCACTATCAAAGCCTCTATTCTTCTTTGATCAATATTTTTACTGACCTCTAAAACTTTCACAATCCAAAATGGTATTGTAGCCTCATCATCATTAGCAAGGAGTGCAATAAGTGTTCCAACATTTATTTCTTTAAAATATCCTTGCCATCTTGCTTCTGCCTATTTTTCCATCCCCGGGCCTACATAAATATTCCTTTCTGATGGATCGATAAAAATTTGAAGTGTATCTGCATAACATGCTTGGACCACATTCACTGACTTTTGTGTACAAAAAGCCCATGTGAATGGAACATCAATTGGCCAATGACCTACAATCGTATTCTTTATAATCTCTTCTTGATGATTGAAAAAGTCATCCCACCAAGATACATCTTGATTTCCAACATATTTTTTTGCACGCTCAATATGTCTCTTCTTTTCAATAAGTACATGCATCCACATTTTACTTCGATCAACCACATTTCCACACCTTTCCATGTTTTTTAATCGTCATATGGTAGTTGTTATGAACCATACATAGACAAATTAGGCACTTGCAACAAGAATATGCATCCGTCTTTAGGCTCCCACCCATGAGAACATGAATACTGCTTTGCAAATAAAAGGGTTATGTCATCAACCCTCCTCATCAAGAATACATGGTTGAAACTAATATTGTGCAGTGAAGTCAAAACCTTAGCACTCTTATCAAGGCCTACTAAGCAAAAGTGCTTAAATTCATAAATCAGTGTAAGGTGTTGAACTTCAGGTTTTGGAGTATATGCTTTTGAAATCAACTCAGATAATATTGGAAGAGTAAAAGCATTATTACATGCCAACCTCTTAGAGAACATACTGAACATTTCAACAATGTGATCATGAGTATGCCCAACCAAAAGGAAATTTACCTTAACCTTTTGAAACACTTTTCTATCAATAGGTATGCATATATATCCAAAAACTATAGAATTTTTATTCTCTCTTGCAATATATCAAGCTCCAAATAGAGAGTTGGTGGCAAAAGACCCTTCCATGATTGCAAAACCCGATGAATGACAGTAACCGTAAGGAAAAGAACAAGAAGATGCAAAAATGACAATAGAGGATCCTCATGATATTTGTACTCAAGTATCACAAACTATTTTCGAGAATAATCAAGATACATGTACTCAATTTTCTCTAGCTATGTTAAGAAAGAGTGGAGCCAGTGAATGTAGTAAAAATGGTGGATCTAAAAATGTATCACCATGCTTTGCCTGTACTAAATCATAGAATACAATACTTATAACTTTTGAAAAGCAAGACTGTCTTGAGCTTCATCTTAAATGGACTCAAGAATTTTTTGCATGTGGGATTCCTTTCAATGTTATTTGTAATCCTATTTTCAAGGATGCTTTGATACCAAGTACACAAAAATGATTCACCATGATAGATTACAATAAAATGTGGACAAAGTATGTAGATAAAGTGAAGAAAAGTACTAAATCTATTTTAAAGTGAATGATGCTTGATTATGTACCCATGTATGGATGCACAATAGCATTGGATGGATGGACAAGTTTTCAGAAGAAGCCATTGATTAATGTCATGGTTATATGTCCAAAGGGAAGCATGTTTTTGGAAGCTGTTCATAGTTCTCTTAAACATAAAAGTTCATATTTTCTTGTAAAGATATATAAACCTATTATATCATGCATGGGTGGTCCGAAGAATATGACTGCGATAGTGGCTGATAATGCATTTAATTTTTGAAGTGCTAAAATTGCAATTCAAAATAAGTATGAAGGCATTACTTGGGTTCCATGCGCAACTCATACACTAAATATGTTATTGAAAGGTATAGGTAGATTATCTTTCATTAAACAAAGTTTATTAGATGTAAATCATGTGGTCATTTTTATCAGAGAGCATCAATTTTCATGTTCTCTCTTTTGTTCAAAATCTCCCTATAAAGCACTTCATATCTTTTGTGCTACACGATTTACAATTGCCTATAGTGTGCTCAGTGGATTGTTGGAAGTCAAGCCAACTCTTGTAGAAATGATTGCTGATCAAAGATGGGAGGCATAGCTAGAGAAGTATCCTTCTTATTTGAGTTGTAGCTTCAAAGTGCATGTCTCTAATACAATCCCAAATTTTTTGCCATAACCTTGAAAAAATCATCCATGTCCCTAAAATTTTTGTGGAACTTTTATGACGTGTTGATACTTATAAGTTTGTGATAGGAAAAGTTTATTGAATTATGTCAAAAGCTATTCAAAAAGTGAAAGACTTTAATCAATCTTCATTACAAGAAAAAAACATAGATTGTATCGTTGGCAGAGAAAAGATGGATGCAAATGCATACTCATTTACATGGAACAATGTTCCTCTTGGATCTAGCATTTCAACTCAATGGTCACACATCAAACAAAGAAGTCATGGAAAATTTCAAAACCACATGTTAATTATTACCTCCAAGTACAGATAGTCAAGATGCATTCCACTAGAGAGTAGCTTATGTAAATCGAGAAGGATGTTTTGGAGATTTGTGGCACATTGAAGCAATTCAAAAGCATCCACCTCCTATATGGTGGAAAGAGTAGGGAGGTGAAGCAATGGAGTTGCAGCATATAGCTATGGGAGTGCTTTCGGTAACAACTTCAAGCAGTAGTTGTGAATGTTATTAGAGTGCATATGATTTTCTTCATTCAAAACGAAGAAATTGCTTAAGTGTATCACATGCCAATGATTTGGTATAAATTTTTTTGTAATATGCATTTGTTACATGCTCCAACAAAGGCACAACAAAATTTTGGGGAATTTCAAACTCATGAGAGTTTAACAAATGATTCATGGAGTGATCATGATCTAGATGTAGATCACAACGATGGTTTAGACATGGAAGCAATAGATGACATGGTACCTGTAATAGATGATGCTATTCAAAATGAAGAAAATGATATACTTTGGATACTTTGGTTAGATTCAATTGCAAAAATGATGTCTTTATCATAAAGTGGCCTTTGATTACAAAAAGCGGCATGTTTATTAAGTGTTCAGTTGATTGAATAATTCATTAGCAGTGAACCGATCAAAAGATGATAATGTCTCTGATAGACTTCCATATCTATTCTCATATGCATTGAGAGATATTTGTAAATATTTCACTTGATTTACTAAATCATCAATCCTCTTTTGTTGATCATCAATTGTTCTTTGTAATCTAGGAACTTTAATACTTCATTGTATAATTCTGCTCCCTGTGATGATAAATCATGGATAACGTTATGTTCTTTAGGTAGCAAAATGTAGAGCCGCTTTTGAGGAAGAGGGCCTTTGTTTCCTTGATTACAAAATTCTGCCCGATTTTGAGGACGACCCAAATGCATACCTGCATTCTTCAGACAATCATCCCAATCTACACATCGATGAAGAATATCTTGTAGAAATTTTTTTTGACTGAAATATAGTGCTATTTGATTATTATTCGATAATGATTGTTCTAATTTAACAAATATTTGAAGTAGAATTTCTGCTAATCTTTTATGTTGTAAGTAAAAAAGATTTAATGGTGATGATGAAGAATATCATCCCAATCTACACATCAATGAAGAATATCTTGTACAAAAACTTTTTAAATGAAACATAGTGCCATTTGATTATCATTCGGTAATGATCTTTCAACTTTAGCAAAGCTTCGAAGTAGACTTTCTACTAATCCTTTATGTTGTAAGACTTTCCTATAACTCGAAAGAGAACATCACGAACAAAATGATTTGGACATAGCTTTTTTACATTATTTCATTGATGATGGTTCTCCTTCTAATCCCTTTGGATCCAAATCTTGGTGGAATAAAAATGCTAATACCAATTGCTCAAATTGAGCATTCTGCTTAGATAAAATCCTTTGAGATTCAGCATGATCAAGGTCATTATTCACATCTGGCATTCTTGCCATGTTTTACTTTCAAAACTGCAAAACAAAAATACTACTTTTACTTCAAAAGAATCCATATAATCTATTTCACAAAAATTAAATCATTCAAATGATACCACATTATTTAATCCACATAATTCAAATGAATCCACATCATTTAATCCACATAATTCAAATGATACCACTTCATTTAATCCACATAATTCAAATGATCCCACATAATTTAATCCACATAATTCAAATGATACCACTTTATTTAATCCACATAATTCAAATGATACCACTTCATTTAATCCACATAATTCAAATGAATCCACATCATTTAATCCACATAATTCAAATGATACCACTTAATTTAATGCACATAATTCAAATGATACCATTTCATTTAATCGACATAATTCAAATGAATCCATATCATTTAATCCACATAGTTCAAATGATACCACTTCATTTAATGCACATAGTTCAAATGAATTCACATAATGTAATCCACTTAATTCAAATGGATCAACATCATTTAATCCACATATTACAAATGAAACCACATCATTTACTCCACATAAGTTAAATGAATCCCCATCATTTAATCTGTGTAATTCAAATGAATCCACATCATTTACTCCATATAATTCAAATGAATCCATAGAATTTATTCCACTTAATTCAAATGAATCCACATCATTTAATCCAATTAATTCAAATGAATCCACATCATTTAATCCACATCATTTAATCCACATAATTCAAATGAATCCACATCATTTAATCCACTTAATTCAAATGAATCCACATCATTTATTCCACTAAATTCAAATGAATCCACATCATTTCATCCACATAATTTAAATGAATCCACATCATTTATCCACTTAATTCAAATGAATCTATATAATTTAATCCACATAGTTTGAATGAATACACATCATATTCAATATGGTCTTATTCCATCCATAATGGATATCTTCAAACCATACCGAACTAGATTCGAGAATACTCTAAGTAGTTCAAGCACATCTATTTTTTTTGACACATCTCTGTCACGTGCTAGTTCTAAAGCACATTTGAACTTATAAATGCCATTTCTATCAATGGGGTAACTATTTAAATCTATGTATTTCAAAAGTTGCAACAGGAGTATCAAAATCATAAAGGTCTCCTGACTTTTATTAAATGGTGGAGGGCTAGTGGATATACATTCGGGTGCAATCCACTAGTAGTTTCGAATCCACTCATTCCTAGTCAATATTTCCAAATCAAGTAGCTTCAAAGTTTTTTTTTGTTGGTAAATACGTTTCTCTACCAAAATCACATAGCTCAATATAAGCATGCTCAGCTATTGGAGTTAGACGTTTACGGAAGCACGTGAACAACACAAGGAAGAAGAAGAAGATTGGGGCACAACACATAATACTGAATGTATTACCACTAGACTGTACAAAGATAAGTAGCCTGTTAGGGAAATAGGCATATATACACACCGAGGGAAAAAAATCTCCTAAAGAGGGAAAAAAGTGACTTGGCGATCCTAGTGTGTTCACACACATCACTACCTAAATATATCAATAAATCCCCCCTGGGAGTGATGAAGTGAACAAGGAGCTGGCATTCATGTATAAGGAAGTGCCAAGCTATGTGGAATCAATCCACAAAAGGAAGTAAGCCCAAAGCTTTGCAGAAACTTCAAACTTCTCCCTAGGCAGAGCCTTTGTGAAAAGGTCTACAATGTTCTCCTTCATCGGCACATATGCCAAGCTGATCTCTACAGCAGAGAACCTCTCCCTGACATAATGATACTCAATGTGCTTAGTGCGAGCATGGAACCCAAGGTTCCTCGCAACTGCCAATGCGCTCTGACTATCAGTGAAGATGGTGGTGGTAGAAGACTGACCAACACCCAAATCAGCCATAAGGGGTCTGAGCCACACACACTCAATAGTCGGTGTGAAAGCTGCCCTATACTTAGCCTCACAATTGGAAGTGGCCACATTGGGATCCTTCTTGCTCAGCCAAGATATGCATGAGCTACCAAGCATGAAGCAAAAACCACTAGTGGACACACGAGCGTCATAGCAACCAACCCAGTCAGAGTCCGAAAAAGCAGGCAAACCTGGCGATAGTGATCCCCCCTTGGGATAAAACAACCCAAGTAGCCAGGTACCACTCAAGAAGCAAAAGATGCACTTAACCACCCGCCAATGCTTGACACCTAGGAAATGCATAAACTTGCTCATATGTGAGATAGCAAACTAAATATCTGGCCGAGTAATGCATAAGTAAATCAAGCATCCAATAGCCTGCTGATAGAGAACAACATCAAATGCATCTCCAACATCATGAAGACTCAATCGTTAACCTGTCTCCATAGGAGTGGCAATAGGTTTACAGTCTTCAAGGCCAAAATGTTGCAATAATGTGTCTATATATTTCATTTGACACAATTGTATTCCACCATCAACCTACATACAATGAATGCCCAAATAATGATGCAAATGCCTCAGATCAGACATCTCAAATGAGGCATGTAAATTAGCCTTAAAATCAGCAATACGCTTCTCATGAGGACTAGTGAGAAGCATGTCATCAATGTACACAACAATGATGAGAAGAACATCATTAGCACGCTTAACATATAAGGTGTTTTTAGTTGGATTGTTCTCAAAACCATGTGCAATCAGATAGGCATGTATCTTTTCATACCAAGCACGTGGTGCTTGCTTTAAACCATATAATGCCTTCTTTAACCTGGACACCTAGTTTGCATGTCCTTTCTGCACAAAGCCATGGGGTTGAAAAACATACAATTCTTCATGCAAGTCACCATTCAGAAATGATATTTTAATGTTCAACTGATGCACATTCCAACCATGATGAGCTGCAAGTGCATAGATGCTATGAACAATAGACATTTGACAAGTAGGAGCAAAGGTTTCATCAAAATCAATGCCTCTTTCTTGCACATAGCCCTTCAGAACAAGCCTAGCCTTATACATGTCAACTATTCCATCATGTTTATGCTTCAGCTTGTATACCCACTTAGTGTCAATGGCCTTCTACACATACACATACACATACACATAACATACACATACACATACACATACACATACACATACACATACACATACACATACACATACACATACACATACACATACACATACACATACACATACACATACACATACACATACACATACACATACACGTCCACATACACGTCCACATACACGTACACATACACGTACACATACACGTACACATACACGTACACATACACGTACACATACATGTACACATACACGTACACATACACGTACACATACACGTACACATACACGTACACATACACGTACACATACACGTACACATACACGTACACATACACGTACACATACACGTACACATACACGTACACATACACGTACACATACACGTACACATACACGTACACATACACGTACACATACACGTACACATACACGTACACATACACGTACACATACACGTACACATACACGTACACATACACGTACACATACACGTACACATACACGTACACATACACGTACACATACACGTACACATACACCTACACACACACGTACACACACACACGTACACACACGTACACACACATACACACACACATACACACACACATACACACACACATACACACACACATACACATACACATACACATACACATACACATACACATACACATACACATACACATACACATACACATACACATACACATACACATACACATACACATACACATACACATACACATACACATACACATACACATACACATACACATACACATACACATACACATACACATACACATACACATACACATACACATACACATACACATACACATACACATACACATACACATACACATACACATACACATACACATACACATACACATACACATATTATACACATACACATACACATACACATACACATACACATACACATACACATACACATACACATACACATACACATACACATACACATACACATACACATACACATACACATACACATACACATACACATACACATACACATACACATACACATACACATACACATACACATACACATACACATACACATACACATACACATACACATACACATACACATACACATACACATACACATACACATACACATACACATACACATACACATACACATACACATACACATACACATACACATACACATACACATACACATACACATACAACATACACATACACATACACATACACATACACATACACATACACATACACATACACATACACATACACATACACATACACATACACATACACATACACATACACATACACATACACATACACATACACATACACATACACATACACATACACATACACATACACATACACATACACATACACATACACATACACATACACATACACATACACATACACATACACATACACATACACATACACATACACATACACACATACGCAGACGCATACGCATACGCATACGCATACGCATACGCATACGCATACGCATACGCATACGCATACGCATACGCATACGCATACGCATACGCATACGCAGACGCATACGCAGACGCATACGCATATGCATACGCATACGCATACGCAGACGCAGACGCATACGCAGACGCATACGCAGACGCATACGCAGACGCATACGCAGACGCATACGCATATGCATACGCATACGCATACGCAGACGCATACGCAGACGCATACGCATACGCATACGCAACGTATGCGTATGCGTACGCGTACGCATATGCGTACGCATACACATATGCATACGCATGCGCATGCGCATGTGCATGCGCATACGCATATGCATACACATACGCATATGCATACGCATACGCATAAGCATACGCATACGCATACGCATACGCATACGCATACGCATACGCATACGCATACGCATACGCATACGCATACGCATACGCATACGCATACGCATACGCATACGCATACGCATACGCATACGCATACGCATACACATACGCATACGCATACGCATACGCATACGCATACGCATACACATACGCATACGCATACGCATACGCATACGCATACGCATACGCATACGCATACGCATACGCATACGCATACACATACGCATACGCATACGCATACGCAACGTACGCGTATGCGTACGCGTACGCATATGCGTACGCATACACATATGCATACGCATGCGCATGCGCATGTGCATGCGCATATGCATATGCATACACATACGCATACGCATACGCATACGCATACGCATACGCATACGCATACGCATACGCATACGCATACACATACGCATACGCATACGCATACGCATACGCATATGCATACGCATACGCATACGCATACGCATACGCATACGCATACGCATACGCATACACATACACATACAATACTACACCTACACATACACATATACATACACAAGTTTATACAAAATTTTAGTAGGAAAGGAATTCCTAAAGGTAGTTGGATGTGTGTTCTGTTCCCAAGGATAAAAGTAGGTTTAGGTATTATGGACCATGAGAATTGTGAATGAAATGGTTGTGAAATGGATGGGGAATGACTGGTTGAAACCTTAGGAGTTAATCTTTAATGATTTGTAGACACATAGGCGAATGTACCTTTTGTGGGATCTCCTAGGTGGTCAAACAATGAATTTCTTTCCCTTTTGTTCATGTCTTGAAGGTCAACCCTAAAGTTTTTGGGTTAGTCTATTATTAAGTTAGATACAAATGGATTATAAAAAACTAGGGCAAATGGGTGGAATGGAAAAGACATAGAGATCTTATATGCTTTGTTTGAGTTATGTTGGGGGTGTGGTGTACTCTTTAAAAACCCTAGATTTAAGGTTTAGGGTTCAAAACCCATACATTGTCTTGTGGTTAATCTTTGAAAAGTGGGTGATAAGGAGGTCCTAGGGTGCATGAGAATTTAATTTCTTTTTTTGGTATTAAGATTGCTCCACCATGGAAGTATGAAGTGAATGGAGCCAAAAAGCTTTGAAAGAAGGTTTTCAGACTTGGAGTGATCTATCAAATTAATGTGGATTGTCTTCATAGTCAACAAAAAGAGAGACGTGTTGGATTAATTGGGTTTACATCTTCTTACATAGAAGATTGAAAATTTGGCATCACCAAACAAAGTATGCCGTTTGTTGGAGTTGTGAAAGCCCCATCAATGTCCCTCAGAGTTCTATAAAGAGATCAGGTACAAATCAAATTCTTAATGGAAAACTTAGTAGCAAAATGTGAGATAGGAAATCAAATTTTTAAATTTAAGAAAAAATTTCCCATTGGGAACCTATCCATATAGGGATTTCGACCAACGTTGGCCAAGCTTGATTTGGTTCCTCCTTGGTAGAAAAGATACAATAAGAAATTAACATTGTTGTGTAAAGCTTTATGATGATAGGCATAGTTGTGGAATGCTATTAAATGCAAACCCTTTGGAAGATATCTAAGAATAAACATGCAATGGACTTTGATGAACCCAAATGGATATTACAAAGACTTCTCCGTATGAAGATCACAAAAGACTATCCGTTCTCCTTGTGTTCAAATGTCCCCATTATTATTTTTTTCTCAAGGAAAACAAATGAAGTTAGCTTGATTCACACTTAAATGAGAAGTTTATTTCTCCTTCAACATGCTTGTAAAATTCTTCCTTCTAACTTGATGTAAAGTTCTCTCCTAAAATTCTTCCATTTAATTTGATGTAAAATTCTCTTCAAAAGAATTCCTTAAAGTTTCTATTCATGTAAAGTTCATACATAAAGGAATGATATGGCTTGTTGTTTGTGGTCACTGAGCCTAATAAAATATCATGGGAGCAATGTGGATGCACAACTGAGTCTCTTGTATATGGGAAAATTGTGCATGTGTGGTTCTAATGTACTCAACTCACATTGGATGTATATCGTGATCATATAAACCGGTCCTACACAACGTTCATGAGCTCCCTAGAAAATGGTGCAATAGTTGATAAGGTTACCATGAGAGTAGGAAGACATACAAGCTTGATACATGAGTATGGGTTCAGAGTCGTTGAGATAGAACATACACATAGGAAGGAAATCATTTCTATGCAAAAAGATAAGGATATTATGTCTCTTCCCTATGTAACTGTAAGGAAATGGGATGAGGACATTTGGGTGGCATGTATTTGATAGTAGAGGAGTGTGCAAACCTACAAAGGAAGTTCATATGAAAGGCTATTTGAGGAAGCTCTAAAGGAAAAAAAATCTAGGTCAGTAGCTTGTTTATGCTCAAGGCCATATCAGATATTCAATGCATGATTCTAGTCAAAACAAATTGATGATGGGTGATATTTTGTGTAGAATTAGTAGGTTTTATTTTGCCTTGTATTTAGTATACAATATAACAAATCGAGGGGATGCTTTTGTTGTATTGGAGTATGTAGGAGATCAAGGCCAGGAAGGCAGATACTGTCACGAAGTGAAGACTCAAGATTTTTGAAAGCATGAGTTTGAGGTCACAATGAGACATTGGGGTCCCTCAGTTCTACGTACACACCCATGGTAACATTGGGCTAAAAATGATAAAAAACTAGTCATGTAAGGATTTCAATTACTTGTACTTAATCTAGATTAATCTTATCAAATCATCTTAAAAAATTATATGTAAGCTCATTTAAAACTTATCTTACATGAATATATTAGTTTTGGAAGAGAGAGAGAGAGAGAGAGAGAGAGAGAGAGAGAGAGAGAGAGAGAGAGAGAGAGAGAGAGAGAGAGAGAGAGAGAGAGAGAGAGAGAGAGAGAGAGAGAGAGAGAGAGAGAGAGAGAGAGAGAGAGAGAGAGAGAGAGAGAGAGAGAGAGAGAGAGAGAGAGAGAGAGAGAGAGAGAGAGAGAGAGAGAGAGAGAGAGAGAGAGAGAGAGAGAGAGAGAGAGAGAGAGAGAGAGAGAGAGAGAGAGAGAGAGAGAGAGAGAGAGAGAGAGAGAGAGAGAGAGAGAGAGAGAGAGAGAGAGAGAGAGAGAGAGAGAGAGAGAGAGAGAGAGAGAGAGAGATCATGTGGAAAACATGAAAAGTGATATGCCTCAAAGTTTGTGTTTGTCAGGCCTTCGAAAAATTTGAACTTTTTCCTTTTGTCCTTCGACCCACTTGAATAAGAAAATCACATTCATATTTGGTGATTAGGGACATATTCACAAAAACATGCTTTATGAGGTAGGAAAACAAACTTTACATTTTACTTACAATGCATTTAACAATATATGGATCGATCTTATGAGATTTCAAACATATATGGTTTAATTCTATGATATAAAAGAAAATGAATGTTCTGGCACTTTGAAATTTGTAATAAAACTTGATGACGCAAAAATTAAAAAACATCAAAAGATGGAGAGAATTAGTATTTCACTAATGAACAAATCTTTGGACTATAGCCTTGGGAAACTAGATACTCCATCTCTCAAAGTACAATTAGAAATGGAGTTATGCCGGTTAGGTGTGCTCATTTTCCATATGAGAATCATAAAACATTGTGGTTGTTCTTACAGATAAACATTCAAATATTATCCAAAGGAAAGATTCAAGAGAATTTCTGACTATTAAGCACTCTGGAAAGTTTTAAATTGAGTGGCATTTGAGTGGAGACTTAAAGACTCTCAAATGCATGTTTGGTATAAGCGGGGGTGCAAATTGTATGTACCCTTGTTTATATTGCATGCAAAGTCTAGGGACAAGAGGGTGGATAAATAGAAATAAGGCTGGGCAAGCTCCTTCCATACAAAATGTTAATTTGCATAGTTTTTCATATTCTTCCATGATTTGGGATCACATACTTCGAATAGAATTGACTAGTGTACACATATTTACATTGCATGCAAAGTTAAGGATCATTGATAAGCTGGTTCATCTTCACTTGGATTATGCATATTCCATCAAGCCTACATCTCTTGAAGATGAATGCACAAAAAAGTGTGAAACTTTACTTTCAAAAATGGGATTTTATGGTAGTGATGTTCATCTAAGAAAATATCCAAAGCTTTCACAAAATGGAAGTGATGTACTACATGACGTGGTAATGGGAGGTGCAAAAGGAAGAATATTTTTCAGCAACAATGATGGAAAACAACTAACTGCAATGTGCAATTGTTGGAAACAATTTTTCAAGGTTACAATAAATGTAAAAAGCAATCCAGAAATGGCAAAGAAAATAATAGCGGTGTGGCTTAAACTAAATAAATGCTGAAGATCATGAGACAACATGTAATTTTTGATGTGTATGTGATTGATTTCAAAGGGGCCATCATAGAGCTTATAGAAACCATCACAAAGGCTTCAAGTGCAAAGGCATAACTTATTACTTGGTGTGTTTCAAGGAGATTATTTAATTCACCATTAGTTTTTCAAATAGACATCTCATGATCTTTATCTTTATGTTTCTACAACATATTTTCTTTTGCATGGTCCATTCTTTGCTTTGGTGTTTTTATAACCAAAATATATGTATGGATGCCTTTGAAACCATAAAATTGATGAAATAAAAGGCCATTTTTCTTCTTTGAGTCTTTTGAATGAGCTTGAATCTGGAAAATCTCCTCTGTATGTGAAATACTCTTTCCTCCTATAGCTGGCAATACTTTCTACATCTGAGATCTCTATAGCTAGTGCATATCTAGAATAGAAGAGGAAGTAAGGAGCTCTAGAAGCATTTAGTCCTAGAACATAGCCAAATATCCTGAATGCTACCATTGTGTTAAGAAACAACACCCTATATGCATTAAATGGCAATGAAGAATGACCCATATATTTTGATAGGGACTTTAGAGAGGACAATGCATAATCAAGGTCCTCATTGTAAAGCTTATGTACAAAATAGGATAGGTCTAGATTTAATTTTGGAAGATAGTGAATAATTAAATGTATATCCAGTTTTGCTTTTCCTTTATTCCCTAAAGCTTTCCTTGTGCCCTTGCCTCTGCTTAGAAAATTGTCTTCATCTAATATAGATAACTACAAAAATAGCAACAAAGAAAGTTTCAATATGTATTAGGGAAAATTAATCATGAAGCAAAAGGAAATTGTAAAAGATAATGAAAAAAATGCAAAATATGATATGAGTCAGGGACACGAACAATTCAAGCGATAAAGCTCATCTGAAGATCTTGGATGAGCCTAATCGCTTGAATGCATCACTCCTTGAAATCACAGAAAAACCACATATATTTGGCCTATTTATATTACAAATACCTATGAATGATTAGGGACAAGGGAGTTGTATATGTGAAAAGTTAAAAAGAACAATTTTTGAAATGAATCTAGGATATGACCAATTCAATCGATTATGCTCATTGGAAACTCTTGGATGGGCCTGATCATGTGAATCGTTCATATATCAAAATCATTCCAAATAGAGGTAAATTTGCATATATTTGATGTCAACATCTATGAATGATGAGGAATAAGAGGATTGCATAAGAAGAAAACCAAAAAACTCATGTAACGGAATAAATCTAGGACAAGAATAATTCAAGCCATTGGGCTCATAAAAAGTCTTGGATATGCCTAATCACTTGAATTGTTACATATGCTAACTTTTGAGAATGATATCAAAGGAGATGTTGATAAGAATACAAGTCATGCAATGTATTCTAAAGACAAGAAGAAATGTATCAAAGGAAAGCAACAATCAGTTGAAGGTGAAGGTACTCCAAGCCAAGCAAACTTCCTAAGAGGAAGAGGAAGTGGCAGAAGTAGAGGAAGAGGCAGAAACAACAAGGATAATGTCAAAACTTGCTGGATATGTGGTAAGACCAATCATCTATCTCATGAATTTTGGCATAATAATCAAAACAATGGTAACTTTAATCAAAATTTTAAGCAAAGAGGAAGAGGTGGAAGAAATCAGAGAGGTAATTACAGAGGTAGAGGTGGTGAGTTTCTTTGGAAGAAATGGAGGAAGAAACTTCCAAAACCAATCCTACAATAACACCTACTACAATTCTGCATCAGATCAGAAAGAAGATTCAACTCTTATTATGAATACAACATGTGAAGCTTCAAATGAAGACTTAAGTGTATTCTATATTGACTCAGGGTGTAGCAATCACTTGAGTGGAAACATTGCTTTGATGACTGATTTGGATCATAAGGCAATTAATCATACAATTCAAACAAGTGACAATACAAAGCACAAGGTGAAGTCAATTGGATCAGTTAAAGCCAAAGATGGAAGTACTCTCTTGATTAAGGTTTTGTATGCTCCTACAATTCCAAAGAATTTGATTAGTGTAGGACAAATTGTGGAAAAAGGATATGAGGTGAGGTTCATTAGGAGATTATGTTGAAGATCCTAGCCAAGGGTATAAGCAAATTGTTGCAAGTAAGAAAGAAGGAAGACTCTTCACTTTGAGGGTACAATGTAATGTTGGACATGCCATGTTTACATATGGAGAGCAAAAGGTGTTTGAGTTGGATCTTTGGCATAAGAGGCTTGGACACTTCAATGAAAGAGGTATCAAAGAGATGATTAATAATGGTTCAGTACTTGGATTACCTAATGTTGTAGGTCAACACATGACATATAGATGTGAAGCATGTCAATTAGGTAAGGCTCTTAAGCAATCATATAATAAGCATGGTTTCATGTATTCAGAAAGACTTGAATTGGTACATACAAATGTGTGGGATCCTTCAAAGGATTTTAGCATAAATGGTTCAAGATATTATGTTATATATGTTGATGATGCTACCAGGTGGATCACTATTTATGTGGTCAAAGACAAGTTAGAAGTGTTTAGTACATTTAAACACTATCATGCATATGGAGAACGAATTACAGGACAAAAATTGAAGACGTTAAAATTAGATGGAGGGGGAGAGTATTTCTCAAATGAATTCAGTGATTATTTGTGGAATGAAGGTATAAAGAGAGAAGTTACTTGCAGGTACTCTCCTCAACAAAATGGTGTAGCGGAAAGGAGAAATAGAACTCTTGTTGAGCTTGCAAGATCAATGATGAAAGAAAATCATTGTCGTAATCATTTGTGGGCTGAGGCTGTAAATATAGCCACATACTTGGTTAATAGGCTACCATGTAAAGCTTTGCAGGGTATGACATCATATGAAGCTTGGTGGGGTAAGAGACCTACATTAGATCATTGCAAAGTATTTGGTTGCTTAGCTTATGCTTATGTTCGCTCTCAATTAAGGCATAAATTGGAACCAAAGGCTGAAAAATATGTGTTCATTGGTTATGATGATAAGCAAATGGGATACAGGTTGTGGATCCCATCTACAAAGCAATTTCTTGTATCAAAGGATGTCACATTTCATGAGCAAAGTACTTGGTATTCAGATACAAATAATACTTATGCAGGTCTTGAAGAAGCATTGAATCAGAAGAAAGGTAAATCAAAGGCTCAAATCTTTGAAGAAGAAGAGAACAATGAAGCACTAGTTGAAAAGCCAAGGTTTGATCCAGAATGTGATGAACCAGAAACTTCAAGAAGTGGAGAACTCAGAAGGTCATCAAGGCACAAATGGCAACCCACAAGGTATAGCTATGATACTTCATTCTTGAATACTAAAGATTATGCTTACATGATAAAAGCAGATGAAGATCCATCTACATATGATGAAGCCAAAGGAAAGGAGAATTGGGAAAAAGCTATGAAGGAAGATTATAATGCACTCATTGAGAATGAGACTTGGGAATTGGTACATAAACCAATTAATCAGAAGGTAATTGGATGTAAGTGGGTTTACAAAACAAAAAGATTTGCAGATGGAAGTGTGTCTAGGTACAAAGATAGACTTGTTGTAAAAGGATATGCATAGATATATGATGTGGACTATGATGAAACTTATAGTCTTGTTGCAAAGATGACAACCATAAGGACTCTCATAGCTATTACTACTTGCAAAGGTTGGAAATTATCTCAATTAGATGTGAATAATGCATTTTTGAATGGTTACATTTCAGATGAAGTTTACATGGAACAACCAGATGGTTTTAAAGATCAATTTTATCCAGATCATGTGTGTAAGCTCAAGAGAGCATTGTATGGATTGGAGTAGGCTCCAAGGGCATGGAATTACAGGCTTCTAAAGTTCTTGAAGGAACTTGGTTTTCAAACATCAAAGGAAGATAGTAGCTTGCTAATCAAAGCAAGTGAAGATGGGTTTATCTATGTTTGTATTTATGTTGATGACATAATACTTACAGAAACATATGACAAAGGCATACAAATTCTTAAGAAGCAGATGTAGAAAGAATTCAAGATCAGTGATTTGGGAAATTTGTCATATTTCTTGGGAATGGAGATTTCATATACACAACATGGAGTATATGTAACTCAAGAAAGGCATTTGAAAAATTTGCTAATCAAATTTAAAATGGAAGGTTGCAGGATAGCAACAAATCAAATGGAGGTGAATCATAAATTGAGTAGATATGGAGGAGAAGAATTCAAAGACATGAAGCTTTATCAGAGTTTAGTGGGTAGCTTGATTTATGGTACACTAAAAAGGCCTGATTTTTCATATGCAATTGGAGTTTTATCTCAATTCATGCCTTTGTCCTAGAAAGGAACATTGGATTGTAGGTCAAAGGGTGCTTAGGTATATCAAGGGCACACTTAAAGAAGGTTTGTATTATGTGTTTACTTCAGATACAAGGATCAAGATATATAGTGATGCAGATTGGGCAGGTAACTCTGATGATAGAAGATCGACACATGGGTATTTGTGTTTGTGGGAGATAAGTTAATTTCATGGTGTTCTAAGAAGCAACATACATTTGCTTTATCATCTACAAAAGCAGAGTACAAAGGTATGGTAGAAGCTGCAAAGGAATTCATATGGCTAAAAACTCTTATGAAGAGTTTTGATATCATTCAAAGTACTCCTATCATTTGTGGAGACAACATGAGTTCTTTGTATTTGGCAGCTAACCCTATGTTTCATTCCAGGACCAAACATATTGAGATCCAATATCATTTTCTGAGAGAAAAGGTTATTGATAAAGAAATAGAAATCATGCATACTCCTACAAAGGATCAACTTGCAGATATGTTGACAAAGTTTTTGGATGGACCCAAGTTGCAGAGATTTAAAGATATGGCAGGGATAAAGAAGATGTATGTTAGACGGCCGCCGAACAAGGACAAATGAACTAGGACAGGTGTCTTAAATGTAAAAATGTCAGACGGCCGCCGAACAAGGACAAAAGTACTAGGACAGGTAGCTTAAATGAAAAAGAATCTTTCAGGAAACGCGCAGGTAACTGCAGAAGTGCGCACTCTTGTAAACAATCCTCTATTTAAGGCAATGAGAAAAGAGTGGCGGCAGCACCTCCGTTTGAGGGAATTGCTGTGTATCGTCTGAGTGAGCCTCGTTTTGGGGAGGGTTGTAAACGTATTGTGTGAGTGTGTATGTTGTTGAGAAGATAAGTCGTGCTTTGTTCTGTTCTGTTCTGTACTCCGGCTAGTCGATTATTCTCACCTTATTACAGAGTTACGAATCAGTTGTATTATGTTACGAATCTGTTCGGTAATGATTGAGTGTTTCTCTGAGTGTTATCAAGTGTAGTATGTTGTTTATCAGTTCTTCGGCGGAGCAGGGAACGTGAAAAGTAGTCCCGAACTAATTGTCTGTTAGTGTTTCTGTAAGTGACCAAATTCGATACCGTAGTCTACATTTGCTGTTGATTCCGACCACAGGAAGACTAGTAGCTGTAATGGTTTGAATGTGCGTAGGACATCGTTAGTTTATGGTTAGCCGTTGGTTATTAGGAGATTGGTTGTTCGAGTTTAATATACGATGAGTCCTCATAACCTTAAGGTATAATGTCAGGTTGGTATACCTATCTGCTCTGAAGAAGTACGTATTAGGTGACCTTGTTACTGAAGTATATTTTGCTCATAAAATAAGTAACCGGATTGCTGCCCTCAGTCCTGAAGTTCTAATGCCAGTATACTGAACAGTCTTTCATTGTTCAGAGAGGGACACTGAGCTAAGCACGGGATAACATTTAGGATTGTGCGATAATTTGGGAAAATAGTACAGGGCCTCTGTCTAACAGACCCCTACCACTCCCAAGGACCCACGTGGTTAAAGAGAACATTTACGGTTAGGAAAGGTTCGAAACCGGCTGAACTTGAAGTACTTTGAGTCTGAAGTGGAAGTAGCGATTAACGTTTAACATTTGGCGCCGTCTGTGGGAAAGTGGCATCAGGTTGCCAGTTATCTGTGAAAAGTGGCAGTAGCGTGCCGGCTGTTTTTCAGAATCAAACATTACGTTTATCGTTCGATTGACTGATGGTAGCAACAGAGCCAGATTGTTGCCAACTGCTCAGATAGTGCCACTACGCAATGATACATGCCGGTTACTCGGTCTGGCGAAACGTATCCTAGGAACCATACGACTGGAACATGAAAAGTACTAAAGACAACCCTAGGAGAAGAAGGTATAACGCGGCCTCACCCAGGGGTCAAGCAAGTTAAGGACGTTAGAATTAATTCCGGTCATATTCCAGTGGAACGATCAACGCCTTTGGTACATTCTGGTGTCACTTCGACCCAGCCTATCGAAAATACAGTAATTCCAGAATCTACCAAGACGCCGCTGGAAACCAGTTTAACAATCTTGGATAAAGATTCAGAGTTATCCACGATTAGAAATACTCTAGGAAAAGAAATCGGTAAAAGCGAAAAAACACTGCAGTCTGGAACACTTTCAGTTCATTCCGGTGATATTCCGGTGATAGAAACACCAACTGGCGGCCAAGGATTAGCATTTTTTGCGGAATGCTCAGCCCGACCCGCGTGCTTGGAAGAAAGATTTCGAATATTGGACATCCAGAAGGAAGGAAAGTTGTTCGAAGCAGAGATCCGAAGTATCCTACGCAAAAACAGCACACCGGAAGGCACGCCATCCGGCGATCCAAGTTCTGATAGTTCAACCAATCAACCTCAAGATACAGTAGAAGGATCGGATACACTCACAATGAACGGACAACAACAGCAACAACAGTTATGTCAACCAAGGCCGCCTCCAACAGGAGTAACATACACGAAATTTGGTGGATTCCCAGGAGATGACCCGGATGCTCACGTACGCACTTTCGAGATCAGTTATGCAGTCCTTAACCATCCACCGGATCAGGCATACAAGGCCATTGTTTTTCAATCAACACTGGTCAATGAAGCGGCTAGATGGCTTACGGAACACGACATTAATCATTTTGGTACCTATGATGCAGTACGAGATGCTTTTCTGCAACGATTCAGGTTAAAGAAGAATCCCGCCGAAATCTTTGATTATTTACAGAACAACCGACAGAAGGCGAATCAGACTGTCCAGGAATATGCTACACTTTTTAGAACACACTTGCGACAGATACCACAGGCCCACGTTAACTTACCGGATGATGTTATCACGCAGTGGTTTATCAATGGTTTAAACCCGCAATTGAAGCAGATCATGATCATAAGATGTGTCGGAGCAATGACGTTAGATGCAGTCATTGCCATGGCTCTGCAACTGGAATCCAAAGTCGGTGGATTTACAGAAGATCTAGAGTGGTTAAAAAACAAAACAATGACTGAAGATATAACCAGACAAGTGTACTGTATCACATGCAAAAATTCAGGCCATACTAGTGCCAATTGTGCGCTAAATCAAACGTTCTGCGCTATCTGCAACACTGCCGGACACACCACCGGAAATTGTGTCTACAATGCCAGAATACAGGGAACAACAACAGTCAATGCTGTTATTCAAGAACATGGACAGGCAGCGAATCACTATGTACCTCCGCAATTGAGAAACAATCAACCGCAAGGATATCGAAACTACCGAGGACAGAGAAACAATAACTATAATGCAAACCGCTGGCAGAACGAACCACCACCGGAAAATCCCAATTTACCACCGCCACGCTGTCATTTTTGTGGTGAATTCGGACACATTAGAAGATTTTGCAAGGATGCAGCTGAGTATGACCAAAGGAAGAAGGAGCGGCAAAACCCAATGGCCAACATGGTACAAATTACACCGGTAGAAACGCAAACTGCTACAGTCCAGACCCGATCAGGTAAACAGCTGCAGTCAGTAGCAGAAATATTCGAACCAGGGATACGAGAACAACATAGGATGTATAACAAGGCTAGCCACTGGACCGCAACAGAACCACCAGTGTTCCCAGAACCTATTCCAGTGACTTAGACCTCGTCGACAAAGGAAGGAACACAACAAAAGGAAGCAGCAGAAGAGCCATCATCGGCAGTAAACATAACAGCAGATACTTCTGCATCAGCAGAGACCTCAAGATCAAAAGAGCAGGATAACCAATCTCAGCAGGCCTGGGAAATTTTATCCAAGGCATCTATCACTCTGCCTCTCGGCCAACTACTGGCATTAGTACCTGGGGTTCGACAACAGTTCCAGCATCAGTTCAGTCCGGTACCTTCTTGTATTCCGGCGACAACAACAGTTCAACCGGAACCTGATTCTACGGTTGATCATTCAGTTCCCTTGATTACAGTATGGTTTAAGAATCATAAAATTACACAAGTATTGATTGATGGAGGCTCTGGTGTTAACATTGCAACTACAGCCTTATGCAATAGGTTAGGTTGGACCGAAATCGAACCAGTTCAATTTTTTGTCAGAATGGTAGACCAATCTAGAGTCCATCCTGTAGGACTTGTGCGAAATGTACCCATTACTTTACAAGGTACGACCTTCAAAATGAATTTTGTTATACTAGATCTGCCGGAATCCACTTTGGATTACAACCTTCTTTTTGGTCGACCTTGGCTGAAGCATGCGAAGGTAATACAGGACTGGTCTGCACAAGAGCTTACATTCAAAGATGCCAACCGTAGATATGTGGTAAAATTAGATGCTATACAACCTTGCGAACTTCACGCCAGACCATATTTTGCCGAACCAGTCCACATGTTAGATGGACTATCAGATGATGAAGAAGAGGAATTTCTGAAGAATAACGCTGACTTAATGACCTTAGGGACTGTTGATCTACAGTTCGTAATAGACAACTGGAGTACTTCAGTATGTACAGTTGCACCAATCACCCAAAAAACTAAGCAGGAAGATATTGTGCCAACACATGACAATGAATTACAATCACTATTCCGGTCGACAGACGATACAGAGAAACCGCAACAGTTTTATGTCTCCGAAGACCAGTTGACCTCGTACAATCTAGGAGACAAAGATCATCCACGACCTGTAAAGATAAGGCAAAACTTACCGGAAATATTTAAGGCTGATTTGATTCGACTACTTTGCGAATTCTCAGACGTCTTTGCATGGGATTACAAAGATATGAAAGGATTAGATCCACGCATCTATCAGCACAGAGTCATGTTGAAGCCTGAAGCTAAACCGAATAAGCAGCCCAGCTATCGGATGAATCCCAATTATGCATCACAGGTCAAAGCCGAACTTGATAGATTATTAAAAGTTGGATTCATCGTACCAGTAGAACATGCTGAATGGATTTCACCAATTGTGATCGTGCCAAAGAAAAATAAGCAACTACGAATCTGTGTAGACTACCGGAAATTAAACGCAGCAACAGTACCGGATCCTTTCCCGATTCCCTTTCTGGATACCATGCTTGATAGGGTAGCAGGCCACGAAATATATTCATTCTTAGATGGATACAACGGTTACAATCAGGTTAGAATGGCTGAAGCAGATATCCCCAAAACTGCCTTCATTACCAATTGGGGTGTCTTTGCTTGTACGGTAATGTGGTTTGGATTGAGAAACGCACCAAGCACCTTTCAGCGATGTATGCAGGAGATTTTCTCTCCTTATCTCAATTCGTTTATGCAAGTATATCTCGATGACTTCTCAATTTTTGGAAAGATGATGGCACATTTGCTTCATCTACGGTGCTGTTTCCAAAAGTGTCGAGACTACAGACTCTGCCTTAACCCAAGCAAATCTGTGTTTGCCGTTTCATGTGGCAAACTACTTGGTCATATTGTATCTGCCCAAGGTATCCGAGTAGACCCGGACAAGATTTCGGCAATTTTAGAAGCCCCAGTACCCGCCACTCCGAAAGAAGTAATGCGCTTTATGGGTCAAGTACGGTGGCACGGCAGACACTTACGGTGGCTTGCTCATCTGGCTGTACCACTGAACAGACTAATCACCAAAACTCCCCGACAGTTCGAATGGACTCAAGAATGCCAAACTACATTTGATCGACTCAAGTATCTATTGACACAGGCTCCAATCTTACAACCACCGGACTGGGACAATCCGTTCCATGTTTTTGTCGACGCTTCGGATGTTGCGATCGGCAGTATTCTGATGCAGCAAACACATAAGTGGTTTCGCCCTGTCTATTACGCCAGCAGAAGGCTTGCACCAGCAAAAAAGAACTATTCTACCACCGAAAGAGAATGTCTAGGATTAATTTACTCCATCAAAAAGTTCAGACATTATCTATTAGGCCGGAAATTTACCTTTCATGTCGATCATGCTGCCCTTGTCTATCTAGTAAGACAACAACATTTAGGCGGACGATTAGCACGATGGGTGCTACTCTTGCAGGAATTCGATTATGAAGTCATTCACCGACCCGGAAAGGCACATGCCTTAGCAGATTTCTTATCTCGCCTAGATTCTGGTGAAGCTCCGATAGGCATAGATGACACGACTCCAGCAATTTATTGTTCTGAACCACTGATCGATGAGACTACCGAATTACAAGCAACACCTACATATTATGATCAGATTCTAACTTTTCTCATCGAAGGATGCTTCCCATCTGAGACTGCTGTTAGCAGCAGACAAGGAACTGAAGAACTAACGAGGCATGGCAGTCAGAGAAGAGAGTCAGAAGGGAGAGAAGGCACAAGCAGACAAGGGAGTCAACGACGATCTGGCAAGTAGGCCAATAATTTTCTTCATGAAGAAGCAAGTACGAGCATTCACGCAGATCTAGCACTAAGGCAACCTTTAATTTTTCAACACCCTTACACCAATTAAAAGTGATTCTCATCACTAACAACCCCTGTAAATACCATTTCATATTTTTGTAGCTCCATTTTGTGCAAGCCAAGGAGTCCTTGAGCTTGAGGAGCCTTAGAAGTACCTACATATCAATTTTTGTATTTTTTAGACTCCGTTTAAGCCCTCAAATTGGCCCTGGAACCTAATTTTTAATTAGGCCGGACACTAGGTCTGCACAGGGCCAAAGCTAGTCAAAAACTATAAAAGGAGCTAGAGAGCTCATTTTTGAGGTTAGATTGTAATTGAATTGAACTTGTAAGAGCTTTTTGAAAGTAATCTAAGAACTCCATTGCTTCTCACTCTTTGTCTTGCCGTGTGTGCGCGTGTGTGTGTATGTGTGTGCATGTTTGTGTGCTTCTCACTCACGCACTTGTGCCTCCACTTGCTCGAGGTCTTCATACCATCCTCACGTCTTCCCGGATTGACATTAAAGGAGGTGCTACTCATCACTGAGCTACACCAAATTTTGGCGCGGTTGCCGGGGATCGAACTTTGAGGACGAGCGTGTGATGGTAAGATGTAGAGTTGACGCGTTGGAGTTGTAGGTATTTTCTTCACTTTCATCTATTTTCTTGTTTTTCCTTCACCATCTTCATCACCATCATCATCATCACCATCTCCCACCTCCATCTCCATCATCACGGAAATTTTCAGTTTTTTGATTATATCACCTTCTCCACCTCATTTCCCTCATTTCACTTGTGAGAGAGAGCGAGAGAGCGATATTGCGTGTGTGGTTTTTTGCATGTTTCTTGAGCATTTTGCAGGTTCTTGCTGAATCATCATCCCCAGCTCTCTGCGCAGGTACGAAATTCGTCAAATCTGTCTCGCAGTCGCCAGCCTCTGTCGATCGCGATCGACAAAAAATTTGATCATTTGGTAAAACAAAGTTCACCACTAGCACAAGCATGATGAGCACATCCCAAATCACCTAAAACAGTAGAAAAATTCCGTGTTTTTCTGTCAATCGCGACCGACAGCCTCTGTCAATCGCGACCGACTGACCCTGTCAATCGCGACCGACAGACCCTGTCAATCGCGATCGACAGACTTCACGACCGACAGACTGCCACGTAGGACCCTGTCAATCGCGATTGACACCGTCGATCGCGATCGACAGCCACGACCGACACCTCTGTCAGTCGCGATTGACACCGTCGATCGCGATCGACTGAAATTCAACGATTGATTGACTTTTACGCGTAGCCACGTGTCCATCGCGACTGATAGGCCCCCGATTGACTAAAATTTCGGCGAAAAACCCGGAAAACGTGTCGATCGCGATTGATACCGTCGATCACGATTGACAGCCACGATCGACTCTGTCGATCGCGATTGACACTGTCGATCGCGACTGACAGGCCCGACGGACACCTCTGTCAGTCGCGATTGACAGACCTGTTGATCGCGATTGACAGGCTTTTCGGCCAAAAATTAGGGTTTGCTTTTTTTCAAAATTTGGGATAATTTTGGGGCAAAATAGTCAATCTATTAGCATTTTTGGAGGTTCCTAGACTTGTGATTTGGGAGAAAATCCTAAGATCTGTCAGCCAGATTGAATCCTGTTTTAACCCCCTAAACCCTGAACAGTCATAACTTTTTCATACGAAATCCATTTTTTGATTTTCAGATAGGGTATTTTGAAGTTGACCATACCCAGGGGGATCAAAGTCAGGGGTCTTTAGAATTGTTTTCCTAAAAATCACTATGCAAGTTAGTGTTTGTGCTACATGAATGAAAATCATTGGTTCTGTCTTTAGAATTTAATCTTAAAGCTAGCTTTGGAACTCTTACAGATCTATTGAGAGCATCGAAAGGCGTTCTAAGCAAGTGTAAGTGCAAGCTTGCGAACACACTTCCTGGGCATTCAAGGGCAACCAAGCAGGAAACAAAAGGTTGGAAACTTTCAACCCCCTCTGTCAATTCCTAGCTTAGGCTAAGAACGACTAGAGGTAGGAGTAAGTCAGGGCGACGGTAGGCAATTATCAAGTTGAAGCAGACCTAAACTTTCAAGTTCAAGCTAAGAACATAATCTTTGTACTGTCGAGAACTTTAAAGGAAAAGAACTTAACGTGGAACGAGCAACTTTAAGTGCGGAACTACACTCAATTATACCTTACGACGTGATATCAGACAAGAATTTTAACACGGGAATCAACTAAAAAGAATCAAGTAATTGATACAAAAGGACTCTGCAACGAGGTTGTACTTGGGCAAAATTGGGCTATTCAGCTAGGCTTATGAACCTTAGATCAGGGCGACATCTAGTAACGGATAGACAAAGCCTTAGGTCTTCAGAGGCTAGTGTTAATCACATTGCTAGGTCTTGGGCCCAGCAGTTGAGTCACCACTCGCATTACCCTAGCTCTGATACCAGTGAATCAGCGATGTCTCAAGGTATGGAGAGACCTACAGGCAGCACAGGAGTGCCATACTTGCACAGGGTAGAAGGCCCTTACAAAACGCAATTGGAATACCTTAGGACCAACCGATTAGGTGCCAGCATCTATGAGGACGGCCTAGGAAGATCTGTGGTACAGATTAGGAATCCTGATCAATCCATTGGATTAGAGCACCCAGCTGTCAAGTTTGAAAATGGAGCATACTTGGACAAAGAAGGAACCATATACGTAGTCACCAGTCACCCAGATAGGACGAACGAATTTGGAAATGTGATTCCAGAAGCAGACTTAGGTGACCTGGAGCAAGGAAACATGGGTGCAGAACCTAGAACCCCTCTTACTAGGATTATCACACCGGAGTGGATCCCACAGGACAATAACAGTATAGATTTGCTGCTAAACCAAGAAACCGATGAAGCCTTTTGGAGGTATAAATCAGACAAGCCAATTGATATAGGGACAATCATGGTCTATGAGTTTAAGGATCCTGATAACCCAGGCAGAGTGACCTACTTAGATCACGCTTCGGAGAGGATCTTTGTGGTGACAGAAAATAATAGGCATGCTTACACTTGGAAGGGTGAATTCATTTTTCCCCAACCAAGATCGAATGTATCCCATGGTCACCCTGGAGCTAGAACATCCCAAGCTCATGGAATGCAAAGAGACAGAAGCAGAGATAGACCAGAAGTAAGCTTTGCCAACCCAGGGGGCAGAGAAAGAACGAGGACGGAAACAAATAGAGCAGAACCTGAGATACTTAGAGCTCACAGGAATCAAAGAAATGCGGATGAATTCCCTCTCCCACGACCTAGAGAGCACACAAGGACTTTGAGACCGACTCAGCTAGTTAAGTCCATGAAGAACTACTTCGATGGCACTGGAGATCCATACGATCATGTGGCTGAGTTTAGACAAGTCCTGAGAGCTGAACAAGTGGAGGATCTATTCACACAGTACAATGACTTGCAAGACGAAGATTTAGGCAATATCTTGAAAGATGCCTTGTCCCTGAGCTACCCACACCAGCTAAGCAAGTGGCTTTATTCTTGGATGGATTTCTAAGTACCAAATTGAGATCTTATGTGTACTTGAAGGACCCTAGGACCATAGAAGAGTGTGTACGCATGTGCATTGATATTGAGGATAACCTAGGGGAGGAGTTAGAGCTTTCCAAAATCTATAAAGATTCTGATGGTGCCTCTAGCCTCTCTTCCACGCAATCCACATCAATTGAGGAACTTGCAGAGAAAGTGGCTCAGAAATTAGGTGTCTCTAGCAAACAAATTCTGAGATTTGCCCCTATGAAGAGATGCTACACTTGTGGTGGCGACCACATGGAGAATGTATGTCCCATTATGGCTCAACCCCAAGTAAATTCTAGTAGCGAGTACTGCACTATCGAACGAAAATACACAAATCACACAGCACAAGACTGCCCATACAACAAGCAAGCAGTTAGGCAAACCTACCCTCAGATATACCCTCAACAAGGCAGATACCAGAACCAATACCAACCACAACAGTATGCTAGGCCTCAACAAACCTACCAACCACAATACCAAGCCCAGCAAAGGCCTCAGCCTGTGTTAGCCCAACAACCTCCAGCTCCATCCAACTTGATCCCTGTAAAGTATGCAGCTGCAGAAGAGAACCTGAATAGAGCTATAGTCCCCGTCACACCATTGCTTTCAAAAAGTGATCCCAGTGATCATAGCTTCGATTCTACACATGTCGATAGTCCCCAGGCTTACTTCATGCAGTCTCCTGAACATGGTGAGTGTTACTATAGTGAAGAGCCAAATGAACCTAGCTGGGAATCAGATTACTCAAATGTCATGTATGCAAACCCCAACCCTAGACCCCAACCTAGGCAGGTAAGACCCCCATTCCCTAGAGGACCATGTTACAGATGTCAAGGAGATCATCTCATTCGTGACTGTCCCTTGCCTCCACCTACCCAATCCCAGTCAGTAACGATCCAAGGCTATTGTCAGGAGTGTGGAAAGGAGCATCTCCTACGAGATTGTCCTAAGAATCCCAACAATATGCCAAAAATCACTCCTATAAACGTTATTGGGTTAGTTGTAGACTCCACAGGGAGTGTGACTTCCACTGCGCCAGTGCAAGTGGTCACAAGAGCTCAAGCATTGCAGCAAAACCAAGATGTAGATCAGGGAAAGAGCCCAGAAGTCAGTGAAACGGAGAGCATAACCAAGAAGAGAACTAGAGCCTGGAGAGATAGTCGGGAAAGAATGAAAAGACAATGGGCTAAAAAGATGAGTGAACTTGAGGAAAGCATAAGAGAAACCAAAGCCAAGATAACTGAACTCACATCTCAAACTCCCTCTCACACTACCCCACCACCACCATTCCCATCGCCATCCGACCCGCCACCTTCCAACCCACCTCATACAATTCCACCACCCCCTAGAGTAGGATCAGTATTAGCTGACCCCACTCCTGAAGACATAGACATGATGCTTAAAGCATATCAGGCCAGAATCCAAGAAGGGCCAAATGTAACGGATCATGACAAGTGCTACCCTAGAGCTGACCTAGAGATAGAAAGAACCAAGCTTTGCGCGAAAATGGTCGCATTGGCTCAGACTATGTTCGAATCCAGTCGCCTTTTCAATTACTCGGGCTCAGCCAAGACGCAATTACACTTGGATGGACTTCTAGAGAAGCTAGAGGGCATAATTGAAAGATCTGCCAAGGAAGAAAAAAACCAAGAAAGAGATAAAGCAAGCAAAAACATGACCCATCCCCCATCAAAAGCTTATGTGCCCAATTCCACTTCACTAGAAAGAATGGAGAATCTAATGGCACAATCACAAAAGGAACTCGCCCCTCAACACCATGACAAGGCCAATGAAAGAGCAGGTCTTCCCACCCAAAAAGCTTATGTGCCTGAAGCTTATGTGCCTAACTCTACGGAGCCAGACACATCATCTTCTATGAATCGGTTCACACCAGAATTCCTACGCGAGATTCAAGAAGACAAATGGGCTAAGGAAAGTGAAGTCCCTCCTCCCATTGAACTTGTGGATGATGCACATGACCAATTCCCGCAAGACATCCCATCCATTTATGGGGAGCAGGAGAGTACCCAATCTCAAGAAAGATTAGACTTCGAGTCTAACTCTCTACAAGAATTACCCCACTTCACAGGCCCATGGGAAGCTAAGTCTACTTGTATGAGAGCACCCACGGTCATGGTACGAAATGAGGACTCAGTCTTACCTAGGAACACAGAGGTAGTGAAAAACACTAAAGTGCAGTGCAATCTCAAGTTAGAAGAGCTACTCAAGGTTAGACCTGAATTATGGAAACATGTCGCCAAACAAGTACCAGAGATAGCAAAACCTCGTTCCCAGGTAGGATCCCAAAGGACAGTGCCAGAAATACCCTTGGATAAGATAGGAGATATGTGTGAAGGTGAAGAAGGGAACACCTATCTTCCCATTACCTACCAGGAGTACACCACCAAGGCAATTTTGGACTCAGGCGCAGGAGTTGCAATTGCCACCACTTCCCTATGGAAGCGTTGGGGCAAACCTGCACTTAGGCCAACGAGAATGAAATTGCAGATGGCCGATGGTCATATTGAGAGACCCTTAGGATTGCTAGAAGGAATAACTCTCACCACCTGTGGTGTCGAGTTTGAGCATACATTTGCCATATGTGACTTCAGCAAAAATCATGCCTATGAGATGATTTTGGGAAGACCATTTATGCGACAGTTGCAAGTGGTACAGGATTGGGGAACCAATTCTTTGTACCTGCAGCACTTAGGTGTTACAACCAAAGTCAATCTCAAGGATTACTCTCATAGAGATGTCCCTCCTATCCAATGGAACCCCATCCATAGAGCCAAGGATGATACGGAATCTGTGCATTCCATAGGATCAGGATCCTCATGGATGCATGAAGACACCCACTTATGGATGTGCAAAGTAGCAGTAGAAGAAGAGAAGAGAGAGAAGGCCAGAGATATAGGTGCAAACGAAACACATAGACCCATTCAAGACCCAGCCTATGCACCCGTAGTATTTCCTGACGAAGAATTCGAACCCCACGGCTGGGCAGAAATCCTAGCAACAATGGATGTAGCCATCAATGAGGAACAATGGACACCCCACTGTGATGAGGATGGCTATGACATCTCAGTCTTCTCCATAGAGCCAATGATGGGAGAGGCAGTTCTAGAAGAATGCGAGCCTAGCCCTGATGCTTTTGAGGATGCAAGTGACTCCGATCTAGAGTCAATCATTATGGACCCACCTTTTGCATCAGATGAAGAATACTTCCATGAAGTTGAATTTCAACCCCAGAGGCATGGAGAGCTTACAAATGATGTAAGATTAGCCACACATGTGACCCCGAAGGAAGAAGGAAAGAAACGAAAGAAGAGAGAAGTCTCACCAGAAGAGGAAGAATCTTTGTTTGAGGTCCCAGAAAATTTTAAGAAGTATGAGATAGACGACAGGAGAGTGATGATAAGAATGCCTAAACAAGAGGCACAATCAGGAGAGGCCTATGATAACAAAGAAACCACCAAGAAAATAGTAGTGGCCCTAGAAGAAGGAGAGGAGAGATGCACATACATAGGCCATGACCTAACAGAGGAAGAAGAGCATGCGTTAATAGCCTTGCTAAGAGAATATAGAGATGTGTTCGCTTGGAGTTACAAGGATTTGAAGGGTGTTGATCCAGACATATGCTCACACACTATCCCCATGACCACAGATGCTAAACCCTCTAAGCAAAAGCCATATACATATAACGATAACTATGCGGCTAAGATCAAAGAGGAGATAGATAGACTGGTTGAAGCTGGATTTATCTATGAAATTGAGCACACTGAGTGGGTATCCCCCATCGTAGTGGTGCCCAAGAAGAATGGCAAGCTGCGTGTATGCATTAACTTGAAGAAGGTCAATGCAGCCACAATTCGAGATAACTATCCGCTTCCCATCACAGAACATCTCTTAGAAAGAGTAGCAGGTAAGGAAGTGTACAGCTTCCTCGATGGATTTTCGGGCTACAATCAAGTAGCCATAGCTCCAGAAGATCAGCATAAAACAGCTTTTGCCACAGAATGGGGCATATTTGCCTTCCGTGTAATGCCATTTGGGCTTACCAATGCCCCCGCAACCTTCCAGAGACTAATGTGCCATGTATTTAAGGAGTTCCTGAGGAAAAACTTAGAAGTCTATGTTGATGATCTTTGTGCTCATTCCAACATTAGACAAACTCATATTCCTGAACTCAGACAAATCTTTGACAAATGTAGAGAATATCAAGTCTGCCTAAACCCAGAAAAGTGCGTTTTTATGGTCAGGCAAGGCAAGATTCTAGGACACATAGTGTCAAAGAACGGCATATCTACTGACGAAGAGAAAGTGAGAGCCATAGCAGAGCTACCTAGGCCAAGGAATGTCAAGGAAGTACAAGCTTTCATGGGACATTGTGGTTACTACTGCCAGTTCATTCACATGTACGCTGTCATTACAAAGCCCATGTACGGACTGCTGACTAACTTTGAGTGGACTGATGAATGTGAGAATTCCTTCCAGGAACTGAAACGAAGATTATGTTCAGCACCAATCTTAACCACACCAGATTGGAATAAGCCATTCCATGTTCATGTGGATGCATCCAATTATGCCATTGGGTGTGTGCTTGCACAACCTACTGGTGAAGGTAATATGGATCTTCCAATTGCCTACGCTAGTAGACAATTGAATGCAGCTGAACGAAATTACACCACTACGGAGAGAGAAGGCTTAGGCATGGTATATGCAGTTAAGAAATTTAGACACTATTTGCTTGCAAACAAGTTTAAATTTTTTACTGACCATCAAGCATTGTTATATCTCGTAAACAAGCCATGCAATACAGGAAGATTAGTAAGATGGTTTCTCTTGCTAATGGAATATGATTTTGAGGTTGTGGTAAGGAAAGGTAGGACTCATTTGAGAGCGGATCATCTCTCTAGGCTCACATCTGGAGAAGCCCCACAAGGAGTGTCAGATGACCTTCCTGATGCTTACTTGTTTAACTTGGAAGTGGTACCGCAGTGGGCTAAGCCATTGGTACCAGTATTGACATACGGGCCTAACCATCCAGTAGTAAACACACGAAATAGAGAGGTTGTGAAAGCCCAAAAGTACCACATCCTGGCAGGAAGTATGTACAAGCACACAAATCAGGGGATCTTGGCTTGTTGCGTAGAAGAGGACGAGTATGCGAAATGGTTGCAATTAGCACATGTAGGTGCATTAGAGCAACACTACTCAAAGCAACGAACCTTACAGACACTAAGGAGACTCGGAGTGCATTGGCCGACTATGGAAGCTGATGTTCAAAAGTTGTGCAAAGAATGCCCAATCTGTTGCACTAAACCACCTGTGGAACACGCCACTCTTTATCAAGTGTCCATTGTGCCACATTGGAGTGAACCACTAGTATCCTTCCTGAGAAAAAAAACATTCCCTCCAGACATGACTCTGGTGAGGAAAAGGAGTTTAGAACAAGAAGCCCAGGATTACTCACTTATTGGTGATAATCTATACAAACACGGTAAAGATGGTTACTTGAGACTATGTGTCCATGAAAGCGAATATCTCAAGATCTTGGAAACTGCTCACCAAGGTGTAGCAGGAGGGCACTTTGGACCAGATCGGGTGGTCAAGGCAATACTATTTGCGGGCTTCTGGTGGCCTACCCTTCACATGGACACACATACCTATGTGAAACGGTGTGATGTCTGTCAGCGAACCCAGTATCCTATACGTAAATATGAGATGCCACTAAAACCTATGATGGGTGGACGTGCATTCTCTAAGTGGGGAATAGACTTCGTAGGTCCTATTAATCCCCCAGCTAAGGGTTCCCATGCAGAATATATCATTGTTGCAACAGACTATCTAACTAAGTGGGTGGAGGTAAAAGCCACAACGAAGAACGATGCTCAAACAACTGCTAAATTCTTGTTTGAGAATGTATTCACAAGATATGGGCTACCTATAGAGCTTGTAAGTGATAGAGGCACTCACTTCTTGAACGAAGTGATTGAAAATCTACTCCAAGAATTCTTGGTAATACATAAGAAGTCTGCCCCCTATCACCCTCAAGCTAATGGACAAACCGAAAGCACCAACAAGATCTTATGCAATGTACTGACAAAATTAGTAAACACTAAACGCTCTGATTGGGACAAACAGCTACACCATGCTGTTTGGGCATACCGAGTCGCCTACAAAATGGTACTCCAAGCCACCCCCTTTCAGATGGTATTTGGCCAAAACGCGGTGCTACCCTTGGACTTCTTGATACCTACATTGAAGGTAGCACAAGAGCACGAATGGACGGGTCATGAACTCTCCTCTAGACTTTTTGACCTTGAACGATTAGGAGAAACAAGACTGAGAGCAGCTGCAGGGATATATGCAGCAAAGAAACGACAGAAGGCATACTTTGATGCCCATGTGAAGGATAAGGGCTTGAAAGCAGGAGATCTAGTTTTAGTCTACACATTGAAACAACATGCAAGGAAGCTAGAAAAGAGAGGCTACGGACCTATGATCATCAATAGGATCTCAACAAGTGGAGCAGTGCAACTAGCCACATTAGAAGGCGATGTTCTCCCAAACTATATTAGCGGATGCAGAGTTAAGTTGTATCAGGAACCTCTCACAGAGGAAATGCTAAGTCGACTCAACACTGCTAAGAAACGCAAAGAGGAAGAAAAGCGAATTCGAGAAGAAGCTCAAGCAGAAGCCCTAGAGCGCATACGAAGAATGAAATTAAGAAGACAAGGTAGAGAGCACCCAAGGCAAGATGCATATGCAGATGAAGGATATGACGTGGCTATGTGTGAAGTTTTAGGTGTTAGCTCACATAGGATAACTGATCGACGTCCTTTCATAACCTTAGATATAGGACAAGGAAAGAGTGCAAGGACTGTAAGAGCCTTGATTGACTCAGGTGCAGCCACTAGTGCTGTTAAACTGTCTTATTGTCAAGAGTTGCAATTAACTGTCAATCTTGTGGAAGCATATCTCATAGGATTGGGAGGCGTGGAAACCCCTTGCATGGGCGAGGTGGAACTTCCCCTCTATATTCATGATGAGGCAATGACAATTAAAGTGCTAGTATGCCAAGACGAGGACCTCACGGAACCCCTTGTCCTGGGTCAAGACTGGATTTATGACCAAGCAGTCAACTTAAACCTAAGAAGTGGACTTCTTCAGGTATGGGTGAATCAGACCAGAATTACAATGGAGTTAAATAATGGAGCACTCAAGGAACTAGGAAAGGCACAGACTCCTGGTCCCTCCAGGGGTGCACATGAAGTTGACCATGCTGTTCTTGTCCAAAGCTATGTGATGCAGAAGAATGAAGATCTCAAAAAAGGAGTCAGAACCACAATGGAACTCCCTTCTTTTCCAAAGGCCAGAGGGAGGCAGCAACCAAAGGTGGATCAAAGGCAGAAGAAGCAGAGTACTACCTATGTCGGCGATCAAAAGTACCTGCGCAGCGAAATGTCTCAGCTAGTGAAACAAGTGTGGGTGCGGAAAGGCGAACACCCGGTTGCACTCAAGCCAACCACACGGGCAAGGCCTCTTATTAGTAACCAACAACACGACACTAATAAGAAGTATTTCAGAAGTTCTTCTGCTAATGTGAAGTCTATTTGGGTGCCCAAGAAGTCGATGAAGGCTAGCCCACAATCAAGACAAATTTGGGTGCCTAAGGCTTGTTTGCGGGCTCAAATAGCTACACCAAGACCACACCCTATACAGTATGATCCATTCACTCGCACAGCTGGCATCCACTCGTTTTAAACACTCAGGAACACACTAAGGCCCATGGGCACGAACAAAATCACTTGTAAATGGTCCCTAAAAAGCCTCATTTTCAAGCCGACACGCCTATAAAGCTCTCGAGAGTCTCTACGAAACCTAGAGCAAAACCAATCCACTGCATTTGGCAGCCCAAGACTTGTAACAAACCCCCGGACCCCATTTGTAAATCCATGTCAACCTACTAACCACATCACTATCACACTACATCACTCCACTTAGCTCTTAGGTCTACCAAACTCCTAACCACACACACACTCGCACCGAGCACTTACTAACCCATTATTCACTCCCGACCCTCATGTTAATGTTGTAATGGGAACAACAACGGTTCTCTCTTGTCCTGTACAATGTTAACACATGTTTGTATATTCTCACAGAGACATGCAGCAAGAAGTAACATGGCCGATACGGTAGGAACCAGCTCCCAGGCAAGCACCAGCCCCCAAGTTGTGGACATTGAAAGCCTTCCGGTCAAGGAGGAATTAAAGGAACGACCAACGGCATTAAGGGCATTACATGCCATACAGATTCAGAATCCTCCACAGGGTCACACAATGCCGGTGGGCAAAACCTCACACTGGTTCAGTGACGTTGCGGGACCTCTGGGTGAAGGCACATACATGTGGGAGTCCGAGGTAGAATTCAAGGGACGTTGGGGCAGATACCACTTCTTTACCAGGGAGTTTGAAAAGCTACAGAATAACGAAGGACTGAAGCCGATATGGAAGAAGGCTGGGCTCTATGATTATTTCAAGTTCCAACTACCAAAGCCCGATTTTCTAAGGTGCTCATACTTGATTAGCACCCTCACTCCAAGCAAAGACAAAAAAGGATACAGCTCCTTTGTACTCCCATCACTCACAAGGGGCAATGAGCTGAAGCGTTTCCGCTTGACTATCAACTTGGTAAGAGAAGCTCTCGACATGAAAGGTATGCACATTCCTACAGAGAAAGAGACCATGGTCCCCGATAATATGAAGAACAGGAATCTGACAAAGTTAAAGGACATGGTCGCGATGACACCTACGATCGCCATTCATTTACGCATGGTCATGCAACATTTCGCATTCCCCGCACAGGAAAGGTTCACAATGCCTCCCAAAAAGATCTGGTTTAGCCTCTACTTAGCGGATGCTTTTGATTTGACAATCAATATGCCCCACTGGATTATCAACCAAATTCATTTGGCTCATCAAAGGTGGTATAAGAAACAAAAATCTGTACTGTATGGATGCTGTGCGCTTACAAGAATTGTGTATAGATGTCTCGCATATGATGTACCGGTGCAAAGGGCTCTCATTTGGACCAGAGCACAGGAGTTTCAACGCAGACTGTCAGCCGCAGGGCCTCCCTCAAAGAAGATGAGAGGCACCGTCCAGATGCCTTGTGCACAAGCCCGTGGTGCAACCCTAACACCTGAAACAACTCCAAGGCTTCCCAGACGAGTACAACCATTTACTATCAGGTTACCCAGACTTAGCATAGATGGCCCTAACCTTGTGTTTCCACCAGTACCTACTGATCTGGAATTTCCTCACGGATTCACTTTGGAAGATCTAACGGATGAAGAAGTTGCCAGAATCATTGAAGCTGTTAATGCGGAAGTCGAAGTAGAGCAGGGTAGTGGACAACAAACGGCTACACAACAACCCCAGCCAAGACAACCAGAAGTGGTGGAATTGGAGGATGAAGAAGAAGAAGGCCAAGAGGATGAACAGGAAGGATTGTCTGATGAGGAGGCGCATGACTATGAGCAAGAAGTTATACAGGAGCTAGAGGGTGCCCCAGCATATACAAAGGAGTTGAAAAAGCTCTACGATACCATTGACAGGGTCCAACAACAACATAAGTTATCCCTTGCAGCAGGAAAGGCTATCATGCACCAAATCCTTGAGGAGGAAGGAGTTGACGAACAGTATCGTGCCACATTGGATATGATCTCTGATGCCTTAGGAGTATCTGAGGCAGTGCGGATGGCCCTGGCACAATCACGCAGAACGGAAAGGAGATACGGAAGACGTCCCCCACGAGCAGGGAAACAAATGAATGTATTAGGATCAGGACCACAAGGCACCCCCACAACCACGGGCACTGCACACACCGCTCACGACACCGAGGAAGCCCATACATCAAGTGCACCTCCATCACCTCCCTTACCACCTTCGCCCCCACACCCGCCACATTCACCTCCCCTTACCAATGTAACAACCACTGTTACCGCCTCCAAGTCCACCGCCATGACTGAAGCACAAACCGCCAATCAACCCACACACCCTCTCAACACCTCCCGTGTATACAACCCCACTACCACTGTAATCCTAACGACAGCTACTGACATCCCCATTCCCCCACTCACACTTTCGGGTAGTTCACATTCACAACTGCACGCAACACTGTACACATTCACCACAATCACTGCACCCACAATTCCACTATTCACAATCACTCCCACTACTGCTCCCACCACGGATTTTATGGACATATCACCCTCCACTGCACCTCTCCCTCCCCCCATACGGCCACAATCTCCCATTCCCCCACCACCCACTTCACCACTTTCCAGCACCGCATTCACACTTCCCTTCCCCTTTCCCTTCCCTTCTGCATTTAACACCCTTCCTGCATCCACCCCCATTAATAATGTATTTAATAACATGTATCAGTGCATGTCTCAGTTACAACAACACTATCAGCACCTCGATGCTCAGCATACAAGTTTATTCAAGAGTCATGAAGCATTACAAGGAAGATTTATTGACTTAGAGCAAGAGAAGAAACAATTACAACAGCAGTTTAGCGCATTGCAAGCACAACATGAGCAATTAGTGGCAAATCCACCGCAGCCAGATGCCGAAGAAAGACAACAAATGGATGATCTACTACACTCCCAAATCACAGAGAACCTCAAGCTCCGCCGCAACATGGCTCTATTACGGAAGCATATGTCTGCAGCCCTGGAAGAAAATAGACGGCTTGAGACACAAAACGAAGAGAACTTGGAATTAGCCATGGATGGTTCCCCACAAGAAATTGACCCGGAGAGATTTAAGGCCATTCCCTCGGACAATATGCAAATCATATTGGAAACCCATGCGGATCTCCTCGAAGCCCATGCAGCCTTAGAAAAGGAAAGAGACGAACTACAAAGGCAATTGGCAGCTCAACCAGCACCACCCAAAGAAGTCCCAACCACAGCTGACACAACTGACGAAGTAGCAGCGCTCAAAGCACAACTCGAAGAATTACAAAAGAAAGTGCTTGTGTATGAACGCCAACCCTCCCCCTTGGTAGAACCAGAACCTGAAGACCTAGTACCAATCGAAGTAGAGGAAACCTTTGAGGACCCGTACGTTCCGATGCCAGCACCTGGAGGCAAGCAAATAGATGAGGGCATGGACACCCTTGAAATAGAGGCTCGGGAATGGATGCAGAAATTGGAAAAAGTGGCCACAACTCATGATGATAGGGTGGCAGTCCAGATAGCATCGATGTCACACTTAGAAGAGGTGGTCATAAAATCAGACTATTTTAGGAACCTCTCTCATCACAGGTGGATCGGCACCTCCGACGACTTGTATGTTCCATTTTGTGTCTTAATGGCGGATTATAATGCTGAAATCAAGCATCACACCTCAAGGGAACCAACCTCTGCCACACAGTTTGCACCTGATGACATCCCAGAAAGTGCCAAGCAAGGAAATATTCGCCAACCGACTTGGAGAATTCGGCTGCTTGAAACCTACCCGGAAATGAATCGCACATGGAACAACATGCCCCTGTATATCAAGTACAATCCCTGCTACTGTCCTGTTTTCCGAAGAAGGTCGTGGCCGGAATACACAAAGATGGTGCTGACAACGAAAGGCTGCGAGAAGTGGCTCAACTATGTCTACTTAGCACCACCTAAAGGTCAACCTACCGTAGGGTATATGATATCGACAATTCGGCATTGGGGTGTCAGGTTCAAAAACGTACCAGATGTCATGACACAGATGTGTCTTAAAATTTTTGAACTCATGATAGTAACCTTCCGGACCTTCAAGAATGTTAAGGAACCTCACCTCTCTGCGCTCGGATTCAATGAAGGCAATCAGGATCTTGTTTATGACATGAGCACAACGCCCTCTATTAATGTTGTTTATGCATGGCATGCCCGCATCAAATACCTACCGGCCTGCTTCAAACAGACATTTGAAGAGATGTTTGTCACAGGGTTCTGGGAATATCACTCAGAGATCTTCATTCCCAGGCCCTCACATTTATTACAATTGTTTGCAGTGGAACAAACTCTCCATTCAGACAAGTTACGTATGCCACATCCAGAGGTTCCCGAGCCGGTAGATTGGGATGCTCTACTCACAGACTTGGCCAAAGGATTGAGGATTGCCGAACATCACTTAGCGCAAGATGTCGTTGAGTATTACATCCAAAAACCCACACAACAAGGGTCTGTCAGGGACGACAGACGCGAGAGACGGGGGGGTGTTAGCAGCAGACAAGGAACTGAAGAACTAACGAGGCATGGCAGTCAGAGAAGAGAGTCAGAAGGGAGAGAAGGCACAAGCAGACAAGGGAGTCAACGACGATCTGGCAAGTAGGCCAATAATTTTCTTCATGAAGAAGCAAGTACAAGCATTCACGCAGATCTAGCACTAAGGCAACCTTTAATTTTTCAACACCCTTACACCAATTAAAAGTGATTCTCATCACTAACAACCCCTGTAAATACCATTTCATATTTTGGTAGCTCCATTTTGTGCAAGCCAAGGAGTCCTTGAGCTTGAGGAGCCTTAGAAGTACCTACATATTAATTTTCGTATTTTTTAGACTCCGTTTAAGCCCTCAAATTGGCCCTGGAACCTAATTTTTAACTAGGCCGGACACTAGGTCTGGACAGGGCCAAAGCTAGTCAAAAACTATAAAAGGAGCTAGAGAGCTCATTTTTGAGGTTAGATTGTAATTGAATTGAACTTGTAAGAGCTTTTTGAAAGTAATCTAAGAACTCCATTGCTTCTCACTCTTTGTCTTGCCGTGTGTGCGCGTGTGTGTGTATGTGTGTGCATGTTTGTGTGCTTCTCACTCACGCACTTGTGCCTCCACTTGCTCGAGGTCTTCATACCATCCTCACGTCTTCCCGGATTGACATTAAAGGAGGTGCTACTCATCACTGAGCTACAACTGCCAGGGCAGTTCGAAGGAAAATGGCAGTCTTTAGCCGCCGATTCCGGTTAATTGCAGGAGAACTATATTATGTAGATCACACCGGAATCTTACTTCGATGTGTTCCTCCGCACGAAATTAACTCGGTCATCACTATGGCTCATTCAACCCCTACTGGTGGTCACTTTGCCACAGATCTAACTCACCGGAAAATTCTGCAAGGAGGTCTCTGGTGGCCTACTATGTACCGAGACGTGGCCCAATTCGTCAAAAACTGCGATAACTGTCAAAGGTCTGGACAACCACTGCAACGACACTTCTTTCCCTTGCAGCCTATTATGCCACTCGAACCATTTCAGAAATGGGGATTAGATTTTATCGGTCCAATCACACCTCCAGTAGTTTTCAGTAACAACAGATACATACTAACCTGTACAGACTATGCAACGAGATGGGCAGAAGCTTGGGCTTTACGGTCTGCTACAGCAGTTGTAGTAGCAAAATGTCTGTTAAATCTCGAATTGGTGACAGATCAAGGTACTCACTTCGTAAATCAATTAATGAAGGTACTCACCCAATCATTCCAGGTGACACATAAACTCAGCTCTCCATATTACCCTCGCGCCAATGGTTTGGCCGAAAGTACAAACAAATCACTATTGAATATCCTCCGGAAACTGATCATGGAAGCACCGGAAAGATGGGATCAACTACTACCTGCAGTATTATGGGCATACTGAACTACATATAAGGTAACAACAGGTTTGACACCTTTCAAACTAGCTTATGGTTTAGAAGCAATAGCACCCATGGAAATAGTTATCCCAAGTCTGCGTGTAGCAATCACCCAGAAAATGCTACCGGAAGAGTCGCTGACAGCACGAATGGACGCACTCAGGGAACTTGATGAGCATCGATGGCTCAGCTTTTTAACCATGCGCGAAGTACAACTAAGGCAAGCCAGGACACACGATCGATATTTGAAGACCCCAATCTTTTCGGTAGATCAGCTTGTACTCTTCTATAACGCAAAATCCGATAGAGCAGCAGGAAAGTTCAAATTACGCTGGTTCGGCCCTTTTAAGATCTCAGAACAAGTCGGTCCGGCAACTTTTCGGTTGAATAAAAGTTGACTGGAAATCCACTCCCAAAGGTAATTAATGGGTCGAAGTTGCGGCCATATCATCACACCACTAGCCCGCATTAAGTTTTCGACGATGGACCGCGTTTTGTTTAATCTTTTCTTTTCCTTCTTTCTGCTTTTTATAAATAGCCGTGTTTTGTACAAACGGATGTAACCAGCCGCCCCCCTTAACAGTCACTCGAGTACGCACACCTGCATGAAAACCAGCATTATTCCCGCACCGCACAATGATATCCAACCCCCTTTTTTTCTCCCCACCGTATTGTTTCTACTTAAACTCTGTCGACGACACCGAAATAAGCTATTGTGTTCTGAGCCTTCGTGCATTCTGCATCCGTGTTAAGTGTCTGTCTCAGAAACCACCATGGAAGCGATAGCCAACTATGCCGCCTTCCGCGATGGTATCCCTACCGAGGTAGGTGAATACCTGCGTTGCAGAGGATTGGCCAACTTCGCTGAGTTGCCTTGGCACTCGGTGGAAGCCCATCCTTTCTTCACACAAATCATCACCGCCATTGCTCAGTCCCCCGCCACCGAACGCCAATGGGTCTTCCTCTCGCTCCCTTCGCGAACAGTCATCACCTTCCAAGCCTTCGCTGAAGCCTATCGCCTCAACCCGCAAGGCCGTGAAAATGGCCCGAGTATTCCCATCGCCCGCATGAATGAACTATTCCCCCGCTCCTCGTCCAACGAATACGCCATTCTCTGTCGCCCCGAACCCGAACGATCCGCCCTGCAATTCTTAGTCGCCATACTCAACCTGCAGAAGCGCACCTACGACATCTCTCGACCATTTTATTCCGCTTTAGAATTAGCTGCCCAAGAACCCGTGAACTTCGCATCATACTTTTTCCATAGAATCCATAAAGAATGTGTAGCTATCGTGAAGCAACTCCAAAAGGGTACCACCCCGCGCTCTCGCCTTCCCCATATCATCTCATTCCTTTTCCCAACCATCCTTGCCGCACAACCACCACCCCAAGGTCCCATACTTAGGCACGAAGAATCAGTTCAACCACTCGACGAAGAAGATGAAGAAGATGAGGAGATAAACCAACTTTTCCACAATAAGAGAATTTGGATCAGCTCCTTAGAAAGCGAAGCACAAGGATCCGCCGGAAAGAATCAGGACACCCGAAATGCCGACCAAGAAGAGACCTTCCACGACACAGCCACTTCCATACACAACGAATCATCGGCCGACCACCACGACCAGCAGAATCACACAGAAACAGAACCAGTCTCAACCGAAGAAGCATCAGCACGACGAGAAGATGAACAGCATGTGATCGACAGCGCACTCAACACCCTACTGAAGGCCGTAGAATCCACCATCGCCCACATTACAGGTGAACACCAACCCATCCATCAGGTAACCCACCCTACATCCCTTGGTCCTCAATCCCCACCAGTCAACCCTTTCCCGCCACCAATTTCCGAATCCTCTTCATCCTCCCCCAATTATTCACCCCCGATATCCCCCCAAATACATACCCAAACCTCTACACCACCACAACACCCACTCCTCCTGTCCTCTGTTCCGATCTTTTCTGAACTGGCTAACATGAGCCAACTTCTCATTACCCTCTCACAACAACTTCCGGTACAGATGAGTGAGGTCGCGAACACCATTCGGCACGACCTACAGCACAAAGTCGACCTCCTGGAAGCCGACATCACCCCACTCCAAGAAGAAGTCGACGCCGTAAAAACGGAGAATCATCAATTACAGACACAATTAGCCGACCTCCAAGCACAGTTTTCGGAACAACAGGCCTTGATACAGCAAAGAGATGCAGCACTAAAGCAGCTTGCCGCCAAAGACTAGCTATTACATGAAGCACACAAAGAAATCCGGGAATTAAAGACCGCACTCCAAGAAAAAGAAGACATCAGCTCATCCCTCAAAGAACTGGTCGAAGAAACGAAGGCCCAGTTGCAAGAAACCATCCAACAGCGAGAAGCAGCACAAGTCCAAGACGAGCTACGAAGAGCCCAGGAATGTTTGGACGAGGTAAACAGAATGCTGAGACGCCAATTAACCAGGGAAGCAAAACACCAAAAAGATCTGGCAGATGCTCGAAGAGAACGAGATGCATATTCCAGAACGATTGAATTTCAGAACCAGCAATTCGAGCGCCTGGATAACCAACTGCGAAATCAGAAGGATCGAGTCATGGAGATGCAGCAAAAAGTCACCGAAATGAAGACATCCCGGGACGCTGCATTATCCAATGATTTTTATTTACAGGAGGCCTTTTTGCAAACCCAGGCCAAAATCTTGCTTACTGAAGCAATCGCACTTAGTTTCGTCAGAATAGATGCGCAGATTTTAGAACCCGACACTCTGAAGCAATTATTAGAAACCCTTAAGAAAAAAATAGCTCGTACATTTAGATTAGCCAGGAATATGTACCTTGAAGGCCTCATAGAAGAATAGTAAAATTCGACCATGCGAATTCATAATGTAACGATGAGTTCGAAATGAGTATGATACCAAGGTTTTGTTTCATGATATTTTTTGCACATGTAAAGACTTGCTAAGTCCAGCATCGATCTACGGAATAACACGCAGAATGATGATTCTTACTCATGCTACAATTTTGATAAGGGGAATGAAGTGTCATGTCCAAATGAAATACAATCATTCCAGCGAATGGCAGTTCAAGCTCTGGTGCTTATAAAATGCGTATGCCTAGCATAGTATTCTTCAGTACAGTATTCTTCGAGCTTCGGCACTAGTTAACATACTTCCAGCATATTATTTTCGGCGACTCTTACAATCATGTCTGAATCCGATATACTAAGATGGCGACTCAGGAAGCACGCAAATGCACAGAACCATGTTGTGACGACAACAGACACTACCTTACAGAATGATGAAGATGATTCAATGACTTCTGCAACAGTAAAGGTTCATCATAAATTTTCCACAGAATTTAAAATAGAGCTCGACATCCATTCAAGGCTATAACCACCTCTATTCACAAATATTTGTCGGGGATAAGCGAAGATCCCAAACCAATAGCAGACTAGCAGTCTATTTAGCTGCTATATTCGATTTTGTGCAATCAGTGAAAGATCAAAAGCTGAACTGGTCCCAACATATTAATTCCTGTGATCATGACATGATAGACACAGGACCCCCACACAGTGCAAGGCAAGAGGAAGCAGACCAAGTCTCCACATCGTCTGCAAATTTATTCCACACAGGTAATAGCGAACAGAACCAGACAGTAGGAACGCCGTTTAGGCTGTCGATTAAATGAAGGATGGCAGACCACTTACCCACTGTCAGTCCAGGGCAATTACCGGATGACAATCTCCAACCAGATTATGTGACAGGGATGCAAAATAAATTACAGGAAGTTTCTCAATATTTGCGTCAACAAGAACAAGTGCTTCAGCAGAACAAAGAATTATTATTCGCTACTATGAATAATTCCAATTCATTATTAGAAAAAATGACACAGATGCAAAAGGAAATGGACGACAAAGAAGGTTTACTGCAGGAGTTACAGAGTAACCAACGGCAATTAATGGCGGAATTGATTAACGCAAAAAAGTGTTTTCAAGAATTTCACCAGTGGCAGCAAAATATACAAAAACAGATCCAAGACGAAATGATGAGTTTTTCTACCATGAATGCCAACCTCCAAGCAGAAAATGAAATTTTGCATTCAAGAATACAGGTTTTGCAGGAATTGGAAAGGCAGATATTAAAAGATGAAGGAGTAGAACTGAATGCCACATTAATGACGAATGTGGATATAGATTTATTAAAACAACAATTGGATAGTCGTGTTCAAAGTATTTGGACACGTTTTCGTAGAAGATGGCTTGCTATACTTGTTCCTCCACTTGAACAAGTACGGTCAGAAATGATTCGGGAGCAAAACTCTGAAATAGGCCTTCAGGCAAAACAAAAGAATGTCGAAGACAATAATGAACTTGCGGGTTCGGGTCCACCGTGCGTGCCAGTGTTAGACGGCCGCCGAACAAGGACAAATGAACTAGGACAGGTGTCTTAAATGTAAAAATGTTAGACGGCCGCCGAACAAGGACAAAAGTACTAGGACAGGTAGCTTAAATGAAAAAGAATCTTTCAGGAAACGCGCAGGTAACTGCAGAAGTGCGCACTCTTGTAAAAAATCCTCTATTTAAGGCAATGAGAAAAGAGTGGCGGCAGCACCCCCGTTTGAGGGAATTGCAGTGTATCGTCTGAGTGAGCCTCGTTTTGGGGAGGGTTGTAAACGTATTGTGTGAGTGTGTATGTTGTTGAGAAGATAAGTCGTGCTTTGTTCTGTTCTGTTCTGTACTCCGGCTAGTCGATTATTCTCACCTTATTACAGAGTTACGAATCAGTTGTATTATGTTACGAATCTGTTCGGTAATGATTGAGTGTGTCTCTGAGTGTTATCAAGTGTAGTATGTTGTTTATCAGTTCTTCGGCGGAGCAGGGAACGTGAAAAGTAGTCCCGAACTAATTGTCTGTTAGTGTTTCTGTAAGTGACCGAATTCGATACCGTAGTCTACATTTGCTGTTGATTCCGACCACAGGAAGACTAGTAGCTGTAATGGTCTGAATGTGCGTAGGACATCGTTAGTTTATGGTTAGCTGTTGGTTATTAGGAGATTGGTTGTTCGAGTTTAATATACGATGAGTCCTCATAACCTTAAGGTATAATGTCTGGTTGGTATACCTATCTGCTCTCAAGAAGTACGTATTAGGTGACCTTGTTACTGAAGTATATTTTGCTCATAAAATAAGTAACCGGATTGCTGCCCTCAGTCCTGAAGTTCTAATGCCAGTATACTGAACAGTCTTTCGTTGTTTAGAGAGGGACACTGAGCTAAGCACGGGATAACATTTAGGATTGTGCGATAATTTGGGAAAATAGTACAGGGCCTCTGTCTAACAGACCCCTACCACTCCCAAGGATCCACGTGGTTAAAGAGAACATTTACGGTTAGGAAAGGTTCGAAACCGGCTGAACTTGAAGTACTTTGAGTCTGAAGTGGAAGTAGCGATTAACGTTTAACATTTGGCGCCGTCTGTGGGAAAGTGGCATCAGGTTGCCAGTTATCTGTGAAAAGTGGCAGTAGCGTGTCGGCTGTTTTTCAGAATCAAACATTACGTTTATCGTTCGATTGACTGACGGTAGCAACAGAGCCAGATTGTTGCCAACTGCTCAGATAGTGCCACTACGCAATGATACATGCCGGTTACTCGGTCTGGCGAAACGTATTCTAGGAACCATACGACTGGAACACGAAAAGTACTAAAGACAACCCTAGGAGAAGAAGGTATAACGCGGCCTGACCCAGGGTCAAGCAAGTTAAGGACGTTAGAATTAATTCCGGTCATATTCCAGTGGAACGATCAACGCCTTTGGTACATTCTGGTGTCACTTCGACCCAGCCTATCGAAAATACAGTAATTCCAGAATCTACCAAGACGCCGCTGGAAACCAGTTTAACAATCTTGGATAAAGATTCAGAGTTATCCACGATTAGAAATACTCTAGGAAAAGAAATCGGTAAAAGCGAAAAAACACTGCAGTCTGGAACACTTTCAGTTCATTCCGGTGATATTCCGGTGATAGAAACACCAACTGGCGGCCAAGGATTAGCATTTTTTGCGGAATCCTCAGCCCGACCCGCGTGCTTGGAAGAAAGATTTCGAATATTGGACATCCAGAAGGAAGGAAAGCTGTTCGAAGCAGAGATCCGAAGTATCCTACGCAAAAACAACACACCGGAAGGCACACCATCCGGCGATCCAAGTTCTGATAGTTCAACCAATCAACCTCAAGATACAGAAGAAGGATCGGATACACTCACAATGAACGGACAACAACAGCAACAACAGTTATGTCAACCAAGGCCGCCTCCAACAGGAGTAACATACACGAAATTTGGTGGATTCCCAGGAGATGACCCGGATGCTCACGTACGCACTTTCGAGATCAGTTATGCAGTCCTTAACCATCCACCGGATCAGGCGTACAAGGCCATTGTTTTTCAATCAACAGTGATCAATGAAGCGGCTAGATGGCTTACGGAATACGACATTAATCATTTAGGTACCTATGATGCAGTACGAGATGCTTTTCTGCAACGATTCAGGTTAAAGAAGAATCCCGCCGAAATCTTTGATTATTTACAGAACAACCGACAGAAGGCGAATCACACTGTCCAGGAATATGCTAAACTTTTTGAACACACTTGCGACAGATACCACAGGCCCACGTTAACTTACCGGATGATGTTATCACGCAGTGGTTTATCAATGGTTTAAACCCACAATTGAAGCAGATCATGATCATAAGATGTGTCGGAGCAATGACGTTAGATGCAGTCATTGCCATGGCTCTGCAACTGGAATCCAAAGTCGGTGGATTTACAGAAGATCTAGAGTGGTTAAAAAACAAAACAATGACTGAAGATATAACCAGACAAGTGTACTGTATCACATGCAAAAATTCAGGCCATACTAGTGCCAATTGTGCGCTAAATCAAACGTTCTGCGCTATCGGCAACACTGCCGGACACACCACCGGAAATTGTGTCTACAATGCCAGAATACAGGGAATAGCAACAGTCAATGCTGTTATTCAAGAACATGGACAGGCAGCGAATCACTATGTACCTCCGCAACTGAGAAACAATCAACCGCAAGGATATCGAAACTACCGAGGACAGAGAAACAATAACTATAATGCAAACCGCTGGCAGAACGAACCACCACCGGAAAATCCCAATTTACCACCGCCACGCTGTCATTTTTGTGGTGAATTCGGACACATTAGAAGATTTTGCAAGGATGCAGCTGAGTATGACCAAAGGAAGAAGGAGCGGCAAAACCCAATGGCCAACATGGTACAAATTACACCGGTAGAAACGCAAACTGCTATAGTCCAGACCCGATCAGGTAAACAGCTGCAGTCAGTAGCAGAAATATTCAAACCAGGGATACGAGAACAACATAGGATGTATAACAAGGCTAGCCACTGGACCGCAACAGAACCACCAGTGTTCCCAGAACCTATTCCAGTGACTTAGACCTCGTCGACAAAGGAAGGAACACAACAAAAGGAAGCAGCAGAAGAGCCATCATCGGCAGTAAACATAACAGCAGATACTTCTGCATCAGCAGAGACCTCAAGATCAAAAGAGCAGGATAACCAATCTCAGCAGGCCTGGGAAATTTTATCCAAGGCATCTATCACTCTGCCTCTCCGCCAACTACTGGCATTAGTACCTGGGGTTCGACAACAGTTCCAGCAACAGTTCAGTCCGGTACCTTCTGTATTCCGACGACAGCAGCAGTTCAACCGGAATCTGATTCTACGGTTGATCATTCAGTTCCCTTGATTACAGTATGGTTTAAGAATCATAAAATTACACAGGTATTGATTGATGGAGGCTCTGGTGTTAACATTGCAACTACAGCCTTATGCAATAGGTTAGGTTGGACCGAAATCGAACCAGTTCAATTTTTTGTCAGAATGGCAGACCAATCTAGAGTCCATCCTGTAGGACTTGTGCGAAATGTACCCATTACTTTACAAGGTACGACCTTCAAAATGAATTTTGTTATACTAGTTCTGTTCTGTTCTGTACTCCGGTTAGTCGATTATTCTCATCTTATTACAGAGTTACGAATCAGTTGTATTATGTTACGAATCTGTTTGGTAATGATTGAGTGTGTCTCTGAGTGTTATCAAGTGTAGTATGTTGTTTATCAGTTCTTCGGCGGAGCAGGGAACGTGAGAAGTAGTCCCGAACTAATTGTCTGTTAGTGTTTCTGTAAGTGACCGAATTCGATACCGTAGTCTACATTTGCTGTTGATTCCGACCACGGGAAGACTAGTAGCTGTAATGGTCTGAGTGTGCGTAGGACATCATTAGTTTATGGTTAGCCGTTGGTTATTAGGAGATTGGTTGTTCGAGTTTAATATACGATGAGTCCTCATAACCTTAAGGTATAATGTTTGGTTGGTATACCTATCTGCTCTGAAGAAGTACGTATTAGGTGACCTTGTTACTGAAGTATATTTTGCTCATAAAATAAGTAACCGGATTGGTGCCCTCAGTCTTGAAGTTCTTATGCCAGTATACTGAACAGTCTTCCGTTGTTCAGAGAGGGACACTGAGCTAAGCACGGGATAACATTTAGGATTGTGCGATAATTTGGGAAAATAGTACAGGGCCTCTGTCTAACAGACCCCTACCACTCCCAAGGACCCACGTGGTTAAAGAGAACATTTACGGTTAGGAAAGGTTCGAAACCGGCTGAACTTGAAGTACTTTGAGTCTGAAGTGGAAGTAGCGATTAACGTTTAACATGTAGGTAATCACAATTGATGATTGAGGGGGAGTTGTTGGAGCAAGATAATCAACAATTGATGATTATGAATCATAGGAGTAAAGACTTGAAGAAAAGATTGAAGCCTAAGAGCATGAAGTGAAGTAGAGGTTCAGAAAGAGATGGTTTATATACACATGTATATTAGCTTTGTATATACTTCACAAATACTTGAAGTAATGATGAATACACACTCATATGTATATATACACTTGTATATAGTCATGATATATATGAGAGATGAAGAATAGATGAAATAGAGAGCAGTAGATCATAAGTTGAATGAGAATCATCCACGAAATGTAAGATGAGTTGAATAGAAGAAGTTTTCTGAGAATTGCGTGTCGATCTTTTCTCCATTCCTCGTGCTATGCTTGATCATTTTAGAAATCCTTTTCTAGATGTCTAAGCCCATAGTTAATGCATCTATGGTCAAGTTTTGAGAGTCTAATTGTAATCACGCTGAGAGAATTGTAAGTAGGAACATTTGTATGTGAAGAAGTGATAAGTGTCTTTTGAAACATGCACAAATTCGATGATCAAAGAATTGATCAAACCTCAGTGTATAGTGTAAAGTTTTACAAAAATCAGAGTCAAAATCTAAGTTGGAAGGTAAGCTATCTATGTCTAAAAGCATTTCATTAAACGGGTTATATTTTGTGAGAACCAACTGTTTAAAGTTGCATATGTAAAAGTCACCTGTAGAAAGTGCTTGTTTTAGAGACAAGTTTACTTATTGAAGTAAATCTAAAGTTTCGTAAGTTTTTTTGGAGAACTTTAACTTGGAGTAGTTGCCCAAACACTAGAAGATTGTTTTATCAAATTTTCATAGAAAATGTTAATCATTTCATTAGTCAATGAGTGAATTTTGTGAGGCAGACTTTTCTAAGTGAAGCCAGTTTTCATAGAGAAGTTGAGTGTTCATATTTTGGTAAAAAATTTCAAAATTGGTGAAAGTTTTGAGTTATACTTGTGATAGAGGTGTTCTAAACTCAAGTTTAGCTTGTCTTTTAGAGATTAATCATCTCCATTAGAAAAGTAGCTATCACACAATTATATAAGAATACGAAATGACTTTGAAGATGGCTAGTAAAGAATGAACAACATCACCCCTAGAGGTACCTCAAGAAGAAGAAAAGATGGTTGAGATTCCAATTGATCCCGTCCATGAAGAAGAATACAAATTGAAATTGGATATTGGAGGTCGCATCAATGAAGAAGGGCAAGACATGTTTGAGTTACAATGTGCTACCTGCATGAAATAGATAGAGGAACTTGGCACTCGACAAGAGTCAAAGTGCAACAAGAAGCATTAGCAATTTTTAAAGAAACAGTATTAAATTCAAAGTAATTCCAAAAGCTATCATCCTAAAACCAAATTCTAAAAAATCAGTTATAATATTATCCATACTTTGTGCTATTAGGAGATTATAATGTGGAAATCGAGAGGGTCATCAAAAAGCTACCTACCTTGACAACATAATTTGAACTAGGGATCTCCTCAAAATCACAAATGGAGGAACCATATTTCAACCAAAATGGTGCGCATAGTTATCGAGACTATCAAGAGATGCTACAAACATGGATCAAGGCACCACTACATATTATTTATAACCCCTACTATGGCCCAATTCCTTGCCGTAGAACTTGGAAAGCTTTTGATATCAAGGTAAAGAATAACAAAAAATGTATAATTGGTTAGGTTACCCATATTTTGCACCACCTCTAGGACTACCAACAATGGCCTATATGAAGGCAAAATCTGGCATTGGCTTCCCTACCTATCAAAGATGTCTCACATTTCCATCAAAATGTGTATGAAAATATTCGACTAATGTTGATGCTGTTCAAAGCTTTTAGGAGGGTTAAAATACCACATGTAAATGCACCCAGATTTGAGAGAGGAAATTAGATTGACATGAGCACCACCCCATCCATCAAAGTCGTTGTGCTTGGCACTGTCTTGTAAAATACCTTCCAACATATAAGAAGGCCTTCCAAGATATGTTCACCATAGGCTTCTTGGAGTATTTGTCTCTAAAACAATCTCATAACATTATCAAAATATATAACAAGACACTCCACAGGTAATAGATTTGCAAAAAATGGAAGGAGACCTTACTATAGTCATACATGTCGTCGAAGGATCTCTAGCCATCAACTACCTATAGGACTACATTGACAACTCCCAAACAAAGAGATCTATCAGGGATGATAGATGCGAGAGGGAGAGGAGCGTTTCCACACACAGGAAAGTGGGTAGACACCGTGATTCAAGCAATGATAGAAGACATCTTAGTACACGAAAGAAGACTCACAATTCTAATTCGACAAAACATTCAATTTTTTGTAAAACATTGATTTTCATCACTACCTTATTGTATAAAATCCCATTTTTGTTAATCCATGCTCCATCTTGTGGAAATGGAGGAGGAGCTTAGATAGAAGCCACATTTCAAATTTCATGCTTTTGGGGCTTGTTTGAGCCCTCGAATTAGTATTAGAGCCTAATTTTTAATAATGCTAGACGCTAAGTAGAAACATGCCAAAAATTCACTTGAAAACTATAAAAGAAGCTAGAGAGCTCATTTTGGAGGTTTGCGTTTTGGAGAGAATGAGCTTGTATGAGCTAATAAAAAGCTTGTAATCTTGATGATATGAATACACTCCATTGTTCCATTTTCATGTCCCTACCTTGTGTGTTTGCATCTAGTGTGCTTGTCACCTTCACCTCTTTGTGCATCACTTGCTCATGATCTTCATATCACTCTTATGTCTCCATGGATTGAAAGTTATGAAGTGGATCTCTATCAACATGGATACTCACCATTGTTCTACGAGTGACACCAATAGTAAGAAAAACCATCTTAGTAATGTTTCAATGTTGCATGGTTTTTTAACTAGATAGAGAAGGGTTTTGTGGGGGTTCTAAACAACAAAAAACTCTATTACAAAGTGTGAATATGTGTTATACAACCAAAAATTGCTAGAGAAGATAAATAAGTCACGAGAGCCATAGATATTATAGTTCCAATCACAAAATTGAATAGGTAGTCAGATTGAATTCCCAATCAAAGACTAAATATGATGAAAGGTCTACAAAAATTCACACCTCTTAACTAAAATTGATAAAGAATAAGAATCAATATTGAACTAAGAGAAGATGCAACTTATCATTGAAAGCTTTTTGTATACAATGATGAATGGTTTGACACACAAGGCCAAGGACATATCAATTTTTTAATCAGAATTGCATGAGCATCATCTTATTCTTGTATTCTTTATGAACGCACACTTCTCTTATCCTAGGCTAATCTCTTTATTCCCAAGCAAATTAGCAAAAGTTTTCCAAAGAAAATAAAAGTTCAAGTAAGAAAAATAGAAATATCCTTCCCTTTTATGATAATATTCGAAAAAAAATGTTTCAAAAAAAAAATAAAGGTTCAAGTAAAAAAATAGAAATCGCCACCTGGCCTTGCCAACATTAGTACAAGGAAGGTATTTTCTTTTCAGAAAAATTAAGATGGAGGATTCCTCAATCCGATAATATTGATTCCTTTTTTCATCAATAGTCAACAAAGCGTTTTAGAAAAAATACACGACTATTTCCTACTTGGTATCACTGCATAACTTCAATTTGACACATTATTCTTCTAGAGCCATGTACTTGATCTCATTTTCCTTATATTGTTGAATGAGAATCAAGATTTTGTTTTGTATTTATTTTTAATGAATATATTATAATCCCAAATATTTAATTTTATCATCCTAGATTTTAACTCCACCCAAAATTCTTCACCATTCCTGCTTAGTTTATTGCTCAATTGCTTTTAGCTCTAATTTTTTCAATAAGTAACACATTATTTTCAAACAATCTAGCCTCGATGGTCCTAAGTGTATTCACACATCACTATCAAAATATGTCAATAGGATGGACGGATGGATGGATGGGTAATTAGTTAGGTAATAAGTAGGCTAGTGGATAGATAAAATGAAAAGAAGAGTATTCAACAAATGAAAGAGTATGAGACTCAAAAGTGAGTATACCATAAAATGGGAAAAATCACATGGATTAGTGTGAGCTTGCCAAGAGCATGGAGTAGGCTCCTCAAGATTTTAACCAAGTACAAATGCGGGGAGAGGCCCTTCTTATATAGAGTTGGAGGGGGCTCTCCAAAGTACATCATATGTGGGATAATTCCCCTTGAAGGAGAATGAATACACAAATAGAAGCAAATGGCATGATACCCAAATATAAATATAAAATGGAAATGAAATGGAAAAGTAGTGCCTTTTGGACAAAAAATGGAGATGCACTCATGTGGATACAAATGGAAATGATGTAGGAGAAATCATGTCGTCAACACTCCCTTTGCAGCTCCATTTTGGAGCAGTTGAATGTTATAGCAGTCCACCAAGCATTGGAGTAGAACTCGAGGTAGAGCCTTCATGAACACGGCCACGAGGTTCTCCTCAGAGGTACATTGCTCCAGAGTAATCTCCTGAGATACAAGCTTCTTGCATATGAAATGATACTCGATCTCGATGTGCTTTATCCGAGTGTGGAACACTAGATTCTCGGAGATGGCCAAGGTAGATTGGTTGTTCGTGCGAATGCAAGTCAAAGTAACGTGCAAAACACCAATGTTAGATAATAATCTCGAGCTGGTAAATGGGCCATTTCAAGTGTGCACTTAGTGCAAGAATGATTCTTATAGTTTTAAACCTTGCAATAGGGGCAAATGTTTCTTCTGCAATGCCATGCTTGTGCTTATATCCATTCGCTACAAGTCTTGAATTTTACTTCTCTCATGTACCATATGATTTGTACTTGACTTTTTATAGCCACTTAGCTTTAATGACTTGATGATTTCAAGGCTTAGGAACAAGTGTCCGAGTGCTGTTCTTTTCAATTGCATCCATCTCTGTTAACATAGATTCTTCCCAATCACTTTGATCTTGAGCTTCTTTGTAGTTGGAAGGCTCTAGAATCTATTAAATCTGATGTATAAGTGCATAATTCACATATGACTTTGTTCATGTTAGTCACTGCTTTTTGATGAGACTTTGGGATCTTCTAGGTTGGTGGGAAGTAATCGTTTCTGAGTTTTTCTTAGAAATAATTGTGTCCCCCCTGAAGTGTAGATGGGGGACTCAAACTTGAACTTGGATCTTTAGTTGAGTACTTTGAATCTTTACTCAAGTACAAATATGATTTGTACTTGACTTTGTATAGCCACTTAACTTTAGTGACTTGATGATTTCAAGGCTTAGGAACGTGTCTAAGTGCTGTTCTTTTCAATTGCATCCATCTCTGCTTACATAGCTTCTTCCCAATCACTTTGATCTTGAGCTTCTTTATAGTTGGAAGGCTCTAGAATCTATTGAATCTGATGCATAAGTGCATAATTCACATATGACTTTGTTTATGTTGCTGCTTTTTTATGAGACTTTGGGATCTTCTAGGTTGGTGGGAAGTAATTGTCTCTAAGTTTTTCTTAGAAATAATTGTGTCCACCCCTGAAGTGTAGATGGGGGACTCAAACTTGAACTTGGATCTTTAGTTGAGTACTTTGAACTTTCATCAAATATGACATCTTTTGAAATGGTGAATGCTAGAAGCAATAATGATGTCGCCATTTGACAAATCATGAATTGTACATCTATCATCAAAAAATTTCACAACCAAGCCAATCTTGGCTAATGCAGAAACTGATAACAACAGTAGTCAAAATGATCTTACCAACTCCCATAACAGGATAAGAGGAGTTGTTGGCTCATGTAACAGTATTCCCTGTATGGGCAGGCTCAAGTGAAGAGAAGAAACTATGCTGCGAGGTAATATGTTTGGTTGCCCCACTATCAAAGTACCAAACATTTGATTCTATTATAGATATGCACTGCTCATGAGAAGATGTTTCAAAACTACAAACAATACTAAACGCCCATTCTTCATCCTGCACAAGATTAGCAGACTCTATTTTTGGTGTAGCGGTCTCTGCAAAAACTATTATGGCCTCTTTCTTCTTTGCCTCTTTAGCAACCAGTTTTGGACAGCTCTTAATGACATGATCATTTGCTTTACAATATTTGCAAAACAATTTTTGCTTTTCTGATTTCTTCTCATCTTTGTCTTCCTTTTTCGAATGTGCGGCATTTGTAGATTTCTGATTACTAGTAGAAGAGCTCCATTTTCCTTTGCCCTTCTGACTAGCTAGGAAAACTTGATCTGTAACACGCATAGCCAACAAATAGAAACTAACTCTTCAAATGTTAAGGCATTTGGGTTGCCTTTCATCATCAAACGAAGAGTAGAAGTAAAACTCTGATATGAGTTAGGAAGACCATTCAAAACAGTCTGCACAAGTGAACTGTCAGGTAGGACTTCATTTGCAAAAATCAATTGTTCCTTAAAATGCTTGATCTTTGTAGAAAAATGTCCATAGAATCACCTTCATTCATGTGCTCACTCTTCAACTGTTTTCGGAAGTAAGTAACATGAGCCTCATTCCTAGCCTAGTACAATGTGGTAAGTGTATCCCAAGCATCCTTAGCTATTTTGCAAGAGCAAATGTGAGGATTAATGGCATTTTGACAGACAAAGCTATCAATGCATGTGCCTGGGCATCTTTTCCATCCCAACAAATTTTCTCTATAGTACATGCAGCAGAAACCACAGTACAAATAGGAATATTCAGAATATCATCATCTTCGACATCTTCTGCATCAGATTCAGTACCTGCAGTTGTAACAGTTGCAGGTATGATAGGACGTTTTTCAACACCCTGCACAATGTTCCATAGTCCTTTTGCAACCAATACATGTCGCATCATATATGCCCATAATGGGTAGTTGGTACCATCCAACTTATCCTCAACAGCCAACATACAAAATACATCCGTGCTTTCAGCCATGGCTGGTGACTAAAATACCTTGATGCAAAAAATTGATTGTATCTCAAAAAGTTGAACAGAACTGCACAGACAAATTCTACTAAACTTGTAGCAGAGTTCGAGATGCTTATACTGGCGAACCGAAACTAGTATATACCTTTGGCACAAAAAGATGAAATAGCCTACACAAGCACTACGATAGTGCCTTCAGAGGCCAAAACGATCTATGAAACACCCTGAGTATGCTCACCAAAATTTGTGCGATTCTGGGACTCCAACCAGAGAGGTGTCGATGACGCCCTAGATGAAGCGAGAACTTGCTCTGATACCAATTGTTGGAGTTAGAAGTCTATGGAAGCACACGAATAGGACAAGGAAGAAGAAGAAGCTTGGAGCACAACAGACAATACAAAATGTATTCCAGTAGAATGTACAAAGATAAGTAACCCGTTAGGGCAATAAGTGTATATACAAGCTGGGGAAAAAAACCTCCTAAAGAGGGAAAAAAGTGCCCTGGCGGTCCTAGAGTGTTCACATACATCTCTACCTAAATATATCAACATTTGACTTGTGTCCATATTAGGATTCAAATCGAGACTTGTTGTTTAATGCACTTGTGAAGCCTCTATTGATGATGCGTACTACAATATGTACTGGTTCAGCCCAAAACTTGAATGGTAATGGTCTGTTGTGGAGCATAGTGCATGTTGTTTCTATTATGCTTCCAAACTTTCTCTTAGCTACTCCATTATGAGATGGAGTGTGAGGTTGAGTGAATTGCTTCTTGATGCCCTTTTGGTTTAAGAAATTATCAAAGTCATGATTGATGAACTCACCACCTCCCTCTAATCTAAAATTCTTGATTGAACTAGATGCTTCATTCTCAACTTGAGATATCCTTTGTTGAAACTTGGAAAAGTTGTCTGCCTTGGACTTCAACAAGTATACCCAAATATATCTTGAGTGATCATCTACTATGATAAAGAAGTAGATGGATCTAATTAGTGAAAGGGTATTCATGGGTCTATAGAGATCCATGTGGACTAGGGCTAGAGGGTTCCTAGCTCGTGTGGAAGCCTCCTTAGCAATGAGAGCCTTGTCTTGCTTGCCTTGGGTGCAAGCTTGGTAGATATCATGTACTTGCCCGATATTGGGCAATTCGTTAACCATATGTGATGTGGAAATCTTGGTTAAGTATGAGGTGTGCCCATATATTTGGTGCCAGAGGCTAGAAAAGGATCCTTAGATGAAAAGCATGATAGCTTGTATAGCCCTTTGTCTTTAAATCCTTGTGCTATGATATCTTTAGGTGTAGTTCCAATAACCTTGATAGATAAACACTGAGTCATAACAAAAGAGAACTATGTTGTAAAAAGAGAACACCCTCGTCAAAAATCAAGCAAATTGCATCTTATGTTTGAAAACCCTTTATATCAATATACACATATTTCAAAAATCAAGTGAAAACATGTGATTTTTTGACATTTTTTGCCATTTCTTAAAAAAAAAGAGCTCAACATGTGGCCAAAATTTCACTCGATTTAATATTGACATGTCCAAAATCTACATAAAAATTATAAAAGTGATAAAAAATTTTATACAAAAATTAAACATTGAACATGTTTTCGATGGTGGATATCAGATAGTTATTCAAAATTGCTATAGAACATGGTTTTGGTAAGCAAAATACTTCAGAGAATTTATATAACCACTAAACATGTTATGGATTTTCAACCCAATTCAAAACTTTCTTGATCTATGTCTTTACACCCCCATCATCTGATCCACTTCATTCAGTCTGAGACTATTGAGAGCTCTCTTCTTCTTCTTCTTCTATATCCACAAGAGCTCTATCTTTATCCAAGCACATACTGAATTCTACAAGATCATGCAAAGATCTTCTTGTTTGCCTATGATTAGCTACACCACATACATCTAAAAGCTTTTGCTTTATCATACTGATGGTTGCTTTCTTCAAGTGCCCTGTTTTTGTCAAGGAGAAATCATAAACAAGAATATCTACATCATCCATTTTAAGAATGGACGTGCTTCGAATATTCTTTTTCTTTCTTGAGCCTGTTTGTTTGGTGTCACATACCATTTCTAAATTATATTTACCTGTGAATGCATTACTACTTTTATTGTAATATCAATGCACTATCAAAGCCTCTATTATTCTTTGATCAATATCTTTATTGACCTCTAAAACTTTCGCAATCCAAAATGATCTGGTAGCCTCATCACCATTAGCGAGGAGTGCAATAAGTGTTCCAACATTTATATCTTTTAAATTTCCTTGCCATCTTGCTTCGGCCTGTTTTTTCATCCTTGGGCCTACATAAATATTCCTTTCTAGTGGATTGATAAAACTTTGAAGTGCATCTTCATTACATGCTTGGACCACATTCACTGACCTTTGTGTACAAAAAGCCCATGTGAATGGAACATCAATTGGCCAATGACCTACAATCGTACTCTTTGTAATCTCTTCTTGATGATTCAAAAAGTCATCCCACCAAGATACATCTTGATCTCCAACATGTTTTTTTGCACGCTCAATATGTCTCTTCTTTTCAATAAGTACATGCATCCACATTTTACTTCGATCAACCACATTTCCACATCTTTCCATATTGTTTTTATCTTCGTATGGTGTTTGTCCTGCACCATACATAGACAAATTAGGCACTTGCAACAAGAATATGCATCCATCTTTAGGCTCCCACTCATGAGAACATGAATACTGCTTTGCAAATAAAAGGGTTATGCCATCAACCCCTCCTCATCAAGAATACATGGTTGAAACTAATATTGTGCAGTGAAGCCAAAACCTTAGCACTCTTATCAAGGCCTACTAAGCAAAAGTTCTTAAAGTCATAAATCAGTGTAAGGTGTTAAACTTCAGGTTTTGGAGTATATGCTTCTGAAATCAACTCAGATAATATTGGAAGAGTAAAAGCATTATTACATGCCAACCTCTTAGAGAACAAACTGAACATTTGATCAAGGTGATCATGAGTATGCCCAACCAAAAGGAAATTTACCTTAACCTTTTGAAACACTTGTCTATCAATAGGCATGCATAAATATCCAAAAAGTGTAGAATTTTTATTCTCTCTTGCAATATTATCAAGCTGTAAATACAGAGTTGGTGGAAAAAGACCCGTCCATGATTGCAAAACCGGATGAATGACAGTAACCGTAAGGTTTGGATCATTATGCACATTCAGATATGTGAAGAAAACCTTGGACTTTACAATTCCATTGTATACCAAAGCACCAACCAAATGCATTTGCACAAGGACTTCATCTCCAATGTCCTTAGGGACGTGATAAAAATGGGGCAAACATGTTTTTTTTGAACCATACCATCAATCAAAAAACACATATAATGTTCTAGATTTTTGAGTGCTTTACTTCGATGATGAATTTCTTTCTTTCTTTCTAAAGCTTGACTCTCATGATGGTTCCTAAGAAGGCTTTTAAAATTATCTTTTTCTTGTGGTGTTGTAGCCCCCTTTGCCATTTTCTTCAAAGTGGTGCAAACTGAACACTCACCCATTCTAAGTTTACGAGGAATAGTCACATTATTAAACTCCTCCTTCCATAATCGAGTAAAGTGTTGATACAACACATACTTCTCATTTCTACTTTCCATATCTTCTTTATATGCTTGAAATACTTCTCGATGAGTAAAGTTATCTAACAAGTGTAACCTTCTAGTTGTAGGCATAACATCACAATGCAAGCTAAAATAGTTCATCATCCAATTCATTGCATGAAGTCCAGTAGATCCTTTAGTCCCAACATGGTATGTATCCAAAATGAGATCTCTATTCATAAGCCCCTGTTGAACCTTATGTATTCTAAAATTTCCCACACCCATTGCAATTTTAAATGCAGCCCTACAACACAGCATCCCTTGACTAAAGTAATATTCAAAAGCAACACGCATTACTGACATGTTATCCTCAATCATTTGCATGTGAGAAACAAGCTATATATCCTGCCTTTCACTATCTAAGTGGAGGAATTTCTCTCTTAGGTGCTTTAGTTTCTTCATTCCTACGTTATACCAATGCTTCACAATATCCAATGCAATTTGTCTATCTGAAGTAAGAAATTGAAATCTTTTTTGACTTACTTCACGAGGCCTTCTCTTAAAATGTAGATTGAGCGTGGTTTGTCTTTCTTTCTCTTTTCTAACATCCTTTGCTCCACATGAACTTGAATCAGAAGGGAGATCAATGGGTGGATAAGAAGGGAGATCAAGGGGTTCATTTAGTTGAGCAACATTGCATTTAGAATCTAACTTAAATGACTCAACTAAAAACATAGAATCAACACATTCTAAGCCATGGACATCACTCACGAGGAAAGGATCAACTGAAAACAACCAATTCGGACTTCTATCAAGGTGACTAGAGGAACCTGATGCCCAGACATCTAGTGAAAAGATGGAGCTCATCTTCACTTACTTCAAAGAGAAATTAAGATGGGATACCTTTTTAAATGGTGGAAGTGTAACATCAAGTGAAAGTGTCACATCAAAGAGATATGAAGATAAATTGCCCAAATAATTATGGGTAGATATGAAGATTAAGAAAAAGTACAATTTGATTAGACATCATTAACTATGTAATTTATTTTGACCAAGTTTGACTTGGCAAAGTTTTGAGATACATAATAAAGTTTCCAGATAGAAAATAAAGTTTTAAGATACATAATAAAGTATGGTATGTTGATCTCCTAAAAGAAGAAAGGAGACAAGAATGTGTAGAAAAGAGAGCCTAGTCCTTTTGTCTTAAAATTGGTGAGTACAAAGAAAATATTTGATGACAAAGGATAAATTAAACTCCTTGAGAGACACAGCTAACTTTTTGATTTATTTTGGGCCTTTATTTCCTGTGGGCCTCAAATGTTATTGCATATACTATTTAATGGATTTCCTCATATTTTTTTTTACAACATGCTTTCTTGCTAACAATGATGAATTAAAATGGCCTACTATCAACTCAAGATGTTTGAGTTATTAACAAATTAACATTTGAAGTGTTTTACTAGGCACAAAAAAGCTATTTTGTGATGTTTTTCATCTAGGTTCATATTCCTTTAACTGTGGGATTATTGTTGGTGCAGACCAATCACCAATTGAAGTTTGGAAGACAAAAGATGAAGATAAGATCAATTCTTGAAGCTTAGAAGATGGTTACATTCACAGGTTGAAAGAAATGTACACATATGTACATTAGTTAAGACATAGGTTACTTATACTTATGCTTTGACATAAGTCTGTACATATTTGCCTATAAATACTTTGGAAAAATGTCGGGGCAAATGAGAGAGACAAGAGGAGACAATAGGAGAGTATGAGAATAGTGTATTAAGGTGTTGTAAGAGTCATTAAGTCTCTTAGAAGTGAGTTGAATTCTCTATCCTCACTCAGTTGTAAATTTATGAGAAATAGAAGGAAAAATTGCGCCCGATGTTTCTGTGTTTTCTCCTCGTGTAGTAGATCTTTTGTGAATTCCTTTTGGAGATGTCTAAGTCCATAGTCAATCAATCTATGGCTAGAGTTTGAGAATCTAATTGTGATCAGGCTAAGAGAATTGTGTGTAGGAACATTTACATGTGAGAAAGTATTCACTGGTTCCTGAAACAGGCGCAAATTTTGATCTTAATGATTTGATCATTTCTCACTCCACAGTTTAAAGTTTTGTGCAAGTAAGCACTTAATCTTTAAGTTGGAAGGTAAGCTACTCGTGGCTAAAAGCATTTGCTTAAACGGGTTCTATACTGAGAGAACTAAAGCTAAGAAGTTAGGGGTGTCCAAATCGACTTTTCAGAAGTGCAGATTTAGACATAGGTAACTTGTGAAGTAGATTTCTCAAGATCTACTGAATCTTTTGGAGTGATTTGACTTGGAGAAGGTGCGCAATCTTTATGTGACACCTTGTGCAAAGTTTCATAAAAAACTTTACACATTTACACAGTCAATGAGAAAGATATATGCAGCAGACTTTCTGAGTATTTTCCTTCTTCACAGTTTGTTCAAGAATTTGATATTTGGTCATTGATCTCTTAAATTGGTGAAGGTTTTGACTTACTCTTGATATAGATGTGTTCTAAGTTCAAGAGTAGGTTGTTCTTTTGGAGATTAACACTCTCCATCAGTGGTATCAGAGCAGGAAGCATGAGAATTGAAGAAAAGGAGGATCCTGACTGCTGTAGCTACAAAGAATTTGACATCTGAAGATTCAAAGGGTGAAAGCTTGCAAGGAAAGCTTGAGAAGGAGATCATACGACATCAAGGAAGTCAAAAGGAGTATCATTTGAAGTAAAGGTAAGCTTATACTTTATAAAGGTTGAAGAATTCAATATACAGGTGAAGGAAGGATGGGAGACTCTCTTCAAATAGAGAAGTTGGATAGAGAAAACTATCCTGCATGGTCAATGAGGATGGAAGCTCATGTAATGAGCAAAGATTTGATAGCTTACATTACAGGTGAAGAAGAAAAGCCACAATTCAGAGATCCTAGTGTTCCAACTAGGGAGGAATTAACAGATTTGAAGAATTGGATGAAGAAAGATGCTCAAGCTAGGAGCATTATCTATATGGCAATCAATGATTACTTGCCACCTCACATTAGAGGTCTTGAAAGTGCAAGTGATATATGGAATGCTTTGGAGGAGCATTTCCAAAACACTACAAAGTCAAGAAAGGCATCTTTATGGGCAGAGTTTACTACTTTCAAGAAGAAGGCCTCTCAATCCATTTCAAATTATGTAACAAGGATGAAAGATATTGCAGATGCATTAGGAGCTGTTGATGAAGACATTGAGGAGGACAAATTGGTAAGGCAAATCCTTACAGGTTTGAGAGGTGATGACAAATGGAAGCCATTCATTTTGTCTACAGAATTATCACTTGATCATTTCACTCCTGATTTAAATCAGTTGCTAGGTCATATGCTAACATTTGAGCAGGATGTTATAGGAGATGGTGACAAAAGTACAGGTCATGCAATGTACTCAAAGGACAAGAAGAAAGCTAACAAAGGAAAGCAACAATCAGGTGAAGATGAAGGCACAACTAGTCAAGCCAACTTCCTAAGAGGTAGAGGAGGTGGCAAAGGTAGAGGAAGAGGCAGGAATAACAAAGATGGAGCCAAAGCATGCTGGATTTGTGGTAAGACAAATCATTTGGCTAATGATTGTTGGCATAATAATCAGAGTAATGGAGGATACAATCAGAACTATAATTCAAGAGGAAGAGGTGGCAAAAATCAAAGAGGTAATTTCAGAGGTAGAGGTAGTAGGGGTTACTTTGGAAGAAATGCAGGTAGAGGTTTCCAAAGTCAACAATACAACAATACCTACTACAATTATGCTTCAGATCAAAAGGAAGATTCAACATTGATAATGAATGCAACTTGTGAAAGGCAGAGTGAAGATCAAACAGTCTTCTACATTGACTCAGGGTGTAGCAATCACCTGAGTGGTAACATAGCCTTGATGACTGATTTGGAGAATAAGGTATCTAATCATGTTGTTCAAACAGGTGACAACACAAAGCACAATGTGAAGTCAATTGGATCAGTGAAGGCTAAGGATGGAAGCACCTTATTGAGTAAGGTCTTGTATGTTCCTACAATTCCTAAGAATTTGATAAGTGTAGGACAAATTGTGAAAAAAGGTTATGAAGTGAGGTTCACTAATGAAGGAGTGTTTGTGGAAGACCCTAGCAATGGGTATAAACAAATTGTTTCAGGGAAGAAAGAAGGAAGATTGTTCACATTGAAGATTCAAGGTAATGTTGGTCATGCCTTGTTCACTTATGGAGGACATAAGATCTCTGAGTTAGATCTTTGGCACAAGAGGCTTGGACATTTCAATGAAAGAGGTATCAAAGATATGATTAACAATGGTTCAGTGCTTGGATTTCCTAATGTTGTAGGTCAACATATGACATACAGATGTGAGGCATGTCAATTAGGTAAGGCTCATAAGCAACCCTATTCTAAGCATGGGTTTATGTATTCAGAGAAACTTGAGTTGGTACACACAGATGTGTGGGGACCATCAAAGGACTTCAGTATCAATGGCTCAAGGTATTATGTGATTTATGTTGATGATGCTACCAGATGGATCACTATCTATGTGATCAAAGATAAGTCAGAAGTATTCAATACTTTCAACATTATCATATGTATGCAGAGAGAATTACAGGACATAAGTTGAAGAGACTAAGGTCAGATGGAGGGGGAGAGTATTTCTCTAATGAGTTCAGTGATTACTTGTGGAATGCAGGTATAAAAAGAGAGGTTACTTGCAGGTACTCTCCTCAACAAAATGGTGTAGCAGAAAGGAGGAATAGGACTCTTGTTGAGTTTTCAAGGTCCATGATGAAGGAGAAAAATTGCCCAAATTATTTGTGGGCTGAGGCTGTAAATACAGCTACTTATTTGGTCAATAGGCTACCTTGTGAAGCTTTGCAGGGTATGACACCTTATGAGGCATGGTGGGGTAAGAGACCTACACTAGACCATTGCAAAGTATTTGGATGTTTGGCCTATGCATATGTGCCATCACAATTAAGGCACAAATTGGAACCTAAAGCTGAAAAATATGCGTTTATTGGTTATGATGATAAGAAGATGGGATACAGGTTGTGGAATCCATCCACAAAACATTTTCTTGTATCAAAAGATGTTACATTTGATGAGCAAGGTACTTGGTATGCAGGTATTATCAATATTAATACAGATGATGAAGAAATTGTGAGCCAAAGGAAAGGTAAATCAAAGGTTCAGATATTTGATGAGCAAGAGAATAATGAAGTGCAGGTTGGAGTGGAAGAAACACCAAGATTTGATCCTGAATGTGAAGAACCAGAAACTTCAAGAAGTGGAGAACTTAGGAGGTCTACAAGGAACAAATGGCAACCTACAAGGTATAGCTATGATACTTCATTCTTGACTACTAAGGATTATGCATACATGGTTAAAGCAGATGAAGACCCTTCTACATATGAAGAGGCAAAAGGTAAAGAGATTTGGGAAAAAGCTATGCAGGAAGAATATGATGCATTGATGGAGAATCAAACATGGGATTTGGTTCCAAAGCCAAATAGTCAGAAGATCATTGGATGTAAGTGGGTTTATAAGACAAAAAGATTTGCAGATGGAAGTGTGTCTAGGTACAAAGCTAGACTTGTTGTGAAAGGGTTTGCTCAGACATATGGTATTGATTATGATGAGACTTATAGTCCTGTGGCAAAGATGACAACCATCAGGACACTTATAGCAATTGCTGCATGCAAAGGTTGGAAATTATGTCAATTAGATGTGAAGAATGCTTTTTTGAATGGTTACATTTCAGATGAAGTTTTCATGGAGCAACCTCAAGGATTCAGAGATGGAAGATATCCAGATCATGTGTGTAAGCTCAAGAGAGCTTTATATGGCTTGAAGCAGGCTCCAAGGGCATGGAACTATAGACTTGTAAAGTTCCTAAAAGAACTTGGATTTCAAGTATCAAAAGCAGATAGTAGCTTGCTTGTCAAAGCAAGTGATGATGGGTTTATTTACATGTGCATATACGTTGATGATATCATTCTTACAGGTACATATGAGAAAGGCATTCAAAGCTTAAAGAAGCAAATGGAGAAAGAGTTCAAAATCAGTGATTTGGGAGACTTGTCATACTTCTTGGGCATGGAGATTTCATACACTCAACATGGAGTGTATGTGACTCAAGAAAGGTATTTGAGAAACTTGTTAATCAAGTTTAAAATGGATGATTGCAGGGTAGCACCTACTCCAATGGAGGTGAATCACAAATTAAGCAGATTTGGAGGTGAAGAATTCAAGGACATGAAGCAATATCAGAGTTTGGTTGGTAGTCTTATCTATGCTACATTAACTAGACCTGATTTATCATATGCAGTTGGGGTTTTGTCTCAAATTATGCATTGTCCTAGGAAAGAGCATTGGATTGCAGGTCAAAGAGTGTTGAGGTACATTAAGGGTACACTCAAAGAAGGTTTGTATTATGGTTTTACATCAGATACAAATATCAAGATCTATAGTGATGCAGATTGGGCAGGTAATCCAGATGATAGAAGGTCAACCTATGGATACATGTGTTATGTGGGAGATAAGTTAATCTCTTGGTGCTCAAAGAAGCAACATACAGTTGCTTTGTCATCTACAGAAGCAGAGTACAAAGGCATGATTGAAGCTGCAAAAGAAGTGATTTGGCTTAAGACTCTCATGAAGAGTTTTGACACTATACAGAGCATACCTATCATTTATGGTGATAACATGAGTTCATTATATCTAGCTGCTAATCCTGTTTTTCATGCGAGGACCAAACACATTGAGATACAGTATCACTTTCTAAGAGAGAAGGTGATGGATAAGGAGATTGAAGTCATACATACTTCAACAAAAGATCAGATAGCTGATATGCTTACAAAGAGCTTGGATGGACCAAAGTTACAGAAGTTTAAAGACATGGCAGGCATAAAGAAGATAAGAGAAACCTCAATTGATGATTGAGGGGGAGCTGTTGGTGCAGACCAATCACCAATTGAAGTTTGGAAGACAAAAGATGAAGATAAGATCAATTCTTGAAGCTTAGAAGATGGTTACATTCACAGGTTGAAAGAAATGTACACATATGTACATTAGTTAAGACATAGGTTACTTATACTTATGCTTTGACATAAGTCTGTACATATTTGCCTATAAATACTTTGGAAAAATGTCGGGGCAAATGAGAGAGACAAGAGGAGACAATAGGAGAGTATAAGAATAGTGTATTGAGGAGTTGTAAGAGTCATTAAGTCTCTTAGAAGTGAGTTGAATTCTCTATCCTCACTCAGTTGTAAATTTCTGAGAAATAGAAGGAAAAATTGCGCCCGATGTTTCTGTGTTTTCTCCTCGTGTAGTAGATCTTTTGTGAATTCCTTTTGGAGATGTCTAAGTCCATAGTTAATCAATCTATGGCTAGAGTTTGAGAATCTAATTGTGATCAGGCTAAGAGAATTGTGTGTAGGAACATTTACATGTGAGAAAGTATTCACTGGTTCCTGAAACAGGCGCAAATTTCGATCTTAATGATTTGATCATTTCTCACTCCACAGTTTAAAGTTTTGTGCAAGTAAGCACTTAATCTTTAAGTTGGAAGGTAAGCTACTCGTGGCTAAAAGCATTTGCTTAAACGGGTTCTATACTGAGAGAACTAAAGCTAAGAACGGGTTCTATACTGAGAGAACTCACAGGGAGGAGGCCCCTTGAGATAAGGGAGCCACATAATCTGCATGTGCAAAACCTAAAGAAAAAGATGAAGATCAATCCTCATGCAACTGTAGTTCCTCTTTTGGTTATGGTGGACCCAAATGAATGCAGCTCTATGGAAGATTTCAATGAGGCTATTTTTGAGGATTACACGTACTATGTGATTGGTGGATCACACTCTACAGAGGCCGGTAGACATCTGGTGAAGGAGCACCCCACAACATTCTTCTTTAGGTATGCAAAGTGTAAGATATATGTAGGACTTACTACTAAAGAGGCCAAGCTCTTGGCTTGGGACCATAATAACAACAATGACTATAGGCAGAAAATGTCATCCATTGATTGGATTCGCTTCTTCCACCATGAATAAGAAGATTCTCTAAGGAAAGATGCTGGGAGAGTACATCCTAATCTGAGGAAGCAAGGTCTTATTGAGGTGGGGATTGCTATCGATGAGAAACTGAAATCAGATGCCTTGCACAAATTCAGCCCTTGGTTTCAACTAGCATTGAAGATAGGTGAAATATGGGATCTCTAGGGCAAGATTTTTACAATGTGGGAAAATAAGGAGATTAAGGGCCAAAAATAGAGGAAATCAAGGCTAGATCTTCAAGTGGATGTAAAAGGAAAAGGAAAGAAACTTGACCTTTGCATTGATGGGGTTGCTGAGGATATGAAGCTGACACCATGGGGAGCCCTACAAGGGATCAAGGATGATACCTTGATAATATCAACTTTATCAAGAGTACTTTCTAAGGATTTGAGTATTGAAGAGATGTTCACTAAGCTCAACAAGTAAGTAAGAGTCTCTAAAATCATCTTTGCTTTGTGTTTCTCATCACTGAACTCACTCGCTATTATCCATATGGGAATGCAGTCACAAAGAATATATGAAGATTCAAGAGGTAATGATGAAGAGGCTGGGATGCTTCTCTTGGAGTGAAGTCCAAGCAGAGTATCCAACCACCTCATCATACAAATCATTGTCAGAATACTTTATATTGTTTAGTGACTAGGTAGGTGCTGCAATCTGTATTCCACTTTGTGTTGGGATTCAATGCCTGGCATCGACTTCTTGCCAGTGTCGATGCCTAACATCAACCTCTGCTAAAATTTGATGCCTGGCATCGACCTCTCGCAAGAAATTGATGCCAGGCATCGAATTTCAGCAAAGATTCGATGCCTAGCATCAACTTGTGAACATGAAGTCGATGCTAGGCATCAACTTTCAGTAGAGAATCGATGCCTATCATGGACTTCTTGCCAGAAACCGGTGCCAAGCATCGACTGTCATCAGAGAATCGATGCCACACACCGACCTCTTGCCATAGGTTGATGTCAGGCATCGAATTAAGGCCATGTTTGACTTACAATGTGCTACTTGCATGAAATAGATAGAGGAAATTGGCACTCAGCAGGAGTCAAAGCGCAACAAAAGCATTAGCATTTTTTTAAGAAAGAGTCTTAAATTCAAAGTAATTCCAAAAGCTACCATCCTCACATCGGATTCTGACAAATGGATTACAGTATTATCCATACTTTGGTTTTTAGGAGATTTATAATGTGGAAATCGAGAGGGTCATCAAAAAGTTACCTACCTTGACAACATAATTTGAACTAGGATCTCCTCGAAATCGCAAATGAAGGAACCATATTTCAACCAAAATGGTGTGCATAGTTACTGAGAATATCAAGAGATGCTACAAACATGGATCAAGGAACCAGTACATATTATTTATAACCCCCTACTATGGCCCAATTCCTTGCCGTAGAACTTGGGAAGCTTTTGATATCAAGGTAAAGATTAACAAAAAATGTATAATTGGTTAAGTTACCCATATTTTGCAGCACCTCTAGGACTACCAACAATGGCCTATATGAAGGAAAATCTGGCATTGGCTTCGCTACCTATCAAAGATGTCTCACATTCCATCAAAATGTGTATGAAAATATTTGACCTAATGTTGATGGTGTTCAAAGCTTTTAGGAAGGTTAAAATACCACATGTAAATGCACTGATATTTCAGAGAGAAAATTGGATTTAGTATATGACATGAGCACCACCCCATCCATCAAAGTCGTTGTGCTTGGCACTGTCTTGTAAAATACCTTCCAACATGTTATAAGAAGGCCTTCCAAGATATGTTCACCATAGGCTTCTTGGAGTATCACTCATAAGTTTTCAACTCGAAGCCCACAAATCTTTTGCACCTCTTTGCCTCTAAAACAATCTCATAACATTATCAAAATATATAGCAAGACACTCCACAGGTAATAGATTTGCAAAAAATGGAAGAAGATCTTACTATAGTGATATGTGTCGTCAAAAGATCTCTGGCCATCGACTACCTATAAGACTACATTGACAACTCCCAAACATAGAGATCTATCAGGGATGATAGGATGCGAGAGGGAGAGGATTGTTTCCACACACAGGAAAGTGGGTAGACACGGTGATTCAAGCAATCATAGAAGACATCTTAGTACACGAAAGAAGACTCACAATTCTAATTTGACAATACATTCAATTTTTTGTAAAATATTGATTTTCATCACTAGCTTATTGTATAAAATCCCATTTATGTAAATCGATGCTCCATCTTGTGGAAATGGAGGAGGAGCTTTGATAGAAGCCACATTTCAAATTTCATGCTTTTGGGGCTTGTTTGAGCCCTCAAATTAGTATTAGAACCTAATTTTTAACAATGCTAGACGCTAAGTAGAAAGATGCCAAAAATTCACTTGAAAACTATAAAAGGAGCTAGAGAGCTCATTTTGGAGGTTGACGTTTTGGAGATAATGAGCTTGTATGAGCTAATAAAAAGCTTGTAATCTTGATGATATGGATATACTCCATTGTTCCATCTCATGTCCCTACCTTGTGTGTGTGCATCTAGTGTGCTTGTCACCTTACCTCTTTGTGGATCACTTGCTCATGATCTTCGTATCATCCTTATGTCTTCATGGATTGAAAGTTATGAAGTGGATCTCTATAGACATGGATACTCACCATTGTTCTATGAGTGACACCAGTAGTAAGACAAACCATCTTAGTAATGTTTCAATGTTGCATGCTTTTTTAACTAGATAGAGAAGGGTTTTGTGGGGTTCTAAACAAAAAAAAAAAAATTGTATTACAAAGTGTGAATATGTGTTCCACAACCAAAAATTGCTAGAGAAGATAAATAAGTCACGAGAGCCATAGATATTATAGTTCGAATCACAAAATTGAATAGGCAGTCAAAATTGAATTCCCAATCAAAGACTAAATATGATGAAATGTCCACAAAAATTCACACCTCTTAACTAAAATTGATAAAGAATAAGAATCAATATTGAAGTAAGAGAAGATTCAACTTATCATTGAAAGTTTTTTGTATACAATGATGAATGCTTTGACACACAAGGCCAAGGACATATCAATTTTTTAATCAGAATTGCATGAGCATCATCTTATTCTTGTATTCTTTATCAACGCACACTTCTCTTATCCTAGGCTAATCTCTTTATTCCCAAGCAAATTAGTAAAAGTTTTCCAAAGAAAATAAACGTTCAAGTAAGAAAAATAGAAATATCCTTCCCTTTTATGATAATATTCGAAAAAAATGTTTCTAAAAAAAAAATAAAGGTTCAAGTATAAAAAGAGAAATCGTCACCTGGCCTTGCCAACATTAGTACAAGGAAGGTATTTTCTTTTCAGAAAAACTAAGATGAAGGATTCTTTTTTTCATCAATAGTCAACAAAGCGTTTTAGGAAAAATACACGACTATTCCCTATTTGGTATCACTGCATAACTTCAATTATATTGTTGAATGAGAATCAAGATTTTGTTTTTGTATTTAGGCTTAGTTCATTGCTCAATTGCGTTTAGCTCTAATTTTTTCTATAAGTAACACATTATTTTCAAACAATCTAGCCTCGATGGTCCTAAGTGTATTCACACATCACTATCAAAATATGTCAACAACATGGATGGATGAATGGATGGCTAATTAGTTAGGTAATAAGTAGGCTAGTGGATAGATAAAATGAAAAGAAGAGTACTCAAAAAATGAAAGACTATGAGACTCAAAAGTGAGTAGACCATAAAATGGGAAAAATCACATGGATTAGTGTGAGCTTGCCAAGAGCATGGAGTAGGCTGCTCAAGCTTCTAACCAAGTAAAAATGGGGGGAGAGGACCTTCTTATATAGAGTTCGAGGGGGCTCTCCAAAGTACGTCATATGTGGGATAATTCCCCTTGAAGGAGAATGAATACACAAATAGAAGCAAATGGCAAGATACCCAAATATAAAAATAAAATGGAAATGAAATGGAAAAGTAGTGCCTTTTGGACAAAAAATGGAGGTGCACTCATGCGGATACAAATGGAAATGATGTAGGAGAAATCATGTAGTCAACACTCCCTTTGCAAATCTATTTTGGAGCAGTTGAATGCTATAGAGGTCCACCAAGCATTGAAGTAGAACTCGAGGTAGAGGCTTCATGAACACAGTCGCGAGGTTCTCCTCAGAGGTACATTGCTCTAGAGTAATCTCCTCACATACAAGCTTCTCGCATTTGAAATGATTATCGATCTCGATGTGCTTTATCCGAGCGTGGAACACTAGATTCTTGGAGATGGCCAAGGCTGATTGGTTGTCTGTGCAAATGCAAGTCAAAGTAACCTATAAAACACCAATGTTAGATAATAAACATCAAAGCCAGATGACCTCACATGCTACAAAGATGGATGCTTGGTACTCCGCCTCGATGGATGATAGAGCAACTATAGGATGGTTTTTTACTTGCCTAAGAGATGGGTCATGAGTCAAACAAGAATATGTATCCGAAAGTAGACTGTCAAGAATGAGGATCACTAGGCGAATCTAAATCTGAATAGCTGATGAGTTTGATGACCCCTCTGTACCAAAGACCATGATATAGGATGAGGGAAAGATATTGAAGTCTTCTCTAAGGATCATCCTAATGTGTCTGACAAGGCTGATGTGCAAAGTGACTAAATATCCTCATTCCATAGGCAATATCTGGTCTAGTGTTGGCTAGGTAAAGTAATGGGCCAACAAGCTATTGATAACTATGCACATCCACAAGTGATTATGAATCCTCGAGTGCGAGCTTGATGTTTGGATCAAGTGGTGTAGATACTGGGTGACACTGATCCATGTTATATTTGGATAGAATATCATAGAAATATTTCTTCTCTGATAGGAATATGCCTTTTTTTGTTTTCCAAACTTCCATACCTAAGAGGTAGTGAAGTAGACCAAGATTATTCATAGAGTACTCAAGGTGAAGCTGTGTGATGATGAATTGGATGCATTCTTTATCTAAACATGTTAAGATCAAGTCATCATAGAGAATGATTATTACAAGTAAATACTCTTTCTGGTATATGTATGAGTTAGCATCACTAGTACTCCTTAGAAATCCTTTAGCTTTGAAGAACTTGTGGATCTTTTCATACCAGGTCTTGGGAACTTGCTTAATTCCATAAAGTGCTTTGTGAAGCTTGTGCACTTGATCTTTATTTCCTTTGATCTTGAAACCTTCAAGTTATCCAGCATATAATTCTTCTTGAAGGTATCCATTGAGGAAAGAACTTTTGATCTCGAGCTGGTAAATGGGCCATTCGAAGTGTGCACTTAGTGCATGAATGATTCTTATAGTTTTAAACCTTGCAATAGGGGCAAATGTTTCTTCATAATCAATGCCATGCTTGTGCTTATATCCCTTCGCTACAAGTCTTGATTTTTTTTACTTCTCTCATGTACCATATGATTTGTACTTGACTTTGTATAGCTACTTAACTTCAATGACTTGATGATTTCAAGGCTTAGGAACAAGTGTCCAAGTGCTGTTCTTTTCAATTGCATCCATCTCTGCTTACATAGCTTCTTCAGAATCACTTTGATCTTGAGCTTCTTTGTAGTTGGAAGGCTCTAGAATTTTTTGAATCCGATGCATAAGTGCATAATTCACATATGACTTTGTTCATGTTACTACTTTTCGATGAGACTTTGGGGTCTTCTAGGTTGGTGGGAAGTAATCGTCTCTAAGTTTTTCTTAGAAATAATTGTGTCCGCCTCTGAAGTGTAGATGGGGGACTCAAACTTGAACTTGGATCTTTAGTTGAGTACTTTGAACCTTCATCAAATATGACATCTTTTGAAATGGTGATGGAGTGGTTCTCAAGATCGTACAATCTATACGCTTTAGATTGTTCACTATATTCAATGAAGAGATGTTTCTTGGACTTGGATTGTAACTTTCTTTGATCTTCCTTTGGTGCATGTACCAAAGCTTCACTTTCAAATACTCTAAAGTAATTGACATTCAATATTGGAGTTAGACGTCTATGGAAGCACGCGAACAACATAAGGAAGAAGAAGAAGCTTGGAGCACAACACACAATACAGAATGTATTACCACTAGAATGTACAAAGATAAGTAGCCCATTAGGGCAATAAGCATATATACAAGCCGAGGGAAAAAACCTCTTAAAGAGGGAAAAAAGTGCCCCGGTGATCCTAGAGTGTTCACACACATCACTACCTAAATATATCAACAAATCCCCCCTTGGAGTAATTCGGTGAACAAGGAGTTGACACTCATGTATAAGGAAGTGTCAAGCTATGTGGAATCAATCCACAAAAGGAAGTAAGCCCAAAGCTTTGCGGAAAGCTTCAAGCTTCTCCCTAGGCAGAGCCTTCGTGAAAAGGTCGACAATGTTCTCTTGCATGGGCACATATGCCAAGCTGATCTCCCTAGCAGAGAACCTCTCCTAACCTAATGATAGTGCACCTCAATGTGCTTAGTGCGAGCATGGAACACAGGGTTCCTTGCAACTGCCAATGCACTCTGGCTGTCAGGGAAGATGGTGGTGGCAGAAGACTGACCAACACCCAAATCAGCCATAAGGCGTCTGAGCCACACACACTCAATAGTTGCTGTGAAAGTTGCCCTATAGTTAGCCTCACAATTGGAAGTGGCCATAGTAGTCTGCTTCTTGCTCAGCCAAAATATGCATGGGCTACCAAGCATGAAGCAAAAACTACTACTGGACACACGAGTGTCATAGCCACCAGCCCAATCACTATCTGAAAAAGCATGCAAATTTGGCGGTAGTGATCGCCCTTGGGATAAAACAATCCAAGTAGCCGGGTACCACTCAAGTAGCAAAAGATGTGCTTAACCACCTACCAATGCTTAACACCTGGGGAATGCATAAACATGCTCATCTGTGAGACAAAAAACTCGATATCTGATCGAGTAATGCATAAGTAAATCAAGCATCCAATAGCCTGCTGATAGAGAACAACATTAAATGCATCTCCAACATCATGAAGACTCAATCGTAAACCTATCTCCATAGGAGTGGCAATAGGCTTACAATCTTCAAGGCCAAAATGTTGCAATAATGTGTCAATATATTTCATTTGACACAAAGCCATTCCACCATCAACTTGCATAAATGGAATGCCCAAATAGTGATGCAAGGGCCCCAAATCAGACATCTCAAATGAGGCATGCAAATCAGCCTTAAAATAAGCAATATGTGTTTCATCAGGACTAGTGAGCAGCATGTCATCAACATAGACCACAATGATCAGAAGCACATCATTAGCACGCTTAACATAGAAGGTGCTCTTAGTTGGACTGTTCTCAAAACCATGTGCAACAAGATAGTCATGTATCTTTTCATACCAAGCACGTGGTGCTTGATTTAAACCATATAATGCCTTCTTTAACCTGCACACTTGGTTTTCATGCCCTTTGTGCACAAAGCTAGGGGGCTGAAAAACAAACACTTCTTCATGCGAGTCACCATTCAGAAGTGCAATTTTAATTTCCAACTGATGTACATTCCAACCATGATGGGCTGCACGTGCACGGATGCTACAAACAGTAGTCATACGGCATGTAGGTGCAAAGGTCTCATCAGAATCAATGCCTCTTTCCTGTGCATAGCTCTTTGCAACAAGCCTAGCCTTATACCTATCAGCTATTCCATCAGGCTTACACTTTAGCTTGTATACCCACTTTGTGCCAATGGCCTTCTTACTAGGAGGCAAGTCACCTAAAGACCAGGTACCATTCTTCTTTATAGCATCATATTTATATTGCATAACAACCATCCGATTTTCTGAATTTCATGCTTCTTCAAATGAAACAAGCTCATTCTCATCACAGAGACTAGACGCAGCCATAGCATAGCAATCTGATGCAAAAGAGTCACTATGAGAGCCTGATCGAGTATGATATGACAAAGGTGCATCTAATTTGCTATCACGCAAAGTCCGCACCAGCCATTCTGGCATAGTTTTTGCCTGCTCAATATCAGTGCTCCCATCAACAAGTGCATCATGTAAATTTGCATCAGAAATGGAATGATCTGCATCATCACATGAAACCTGCAAAGACTGAGAAGTTGCCTCATTAGGACCAGCACTAGACTATCCACCAAGAGGCAGCAAAGTATCATACTTGTCTTTGGAGCTAACAGATGTCTCCTTAGTACATGAAAGTAAGGGTTGAATAGCATCTTCCACAAAAACAACATCATGGCTAACCAAAATGGGTTTCGTCTATGGATGATACAGACGATAGCCTTTGCTTTCAGAATTGTAACCAACAAAAATACATTTTATTGCTTTATCATCCAATTTTTTGCAATGTTGTTCAGGCACTAATGCATATGCCAAACAACCAAAAACACGCAGATGATCAATAGATGGCTTCTGACCATGCCAAGCCTCATATGGAGTGATAGAATGCAACGCTTTAATGGGACACTTGTTAAGTACATATGCTACACACATGACAACCTCAAGCCAGAAACTATGTGGTAAAGCCTGACTTTTGACCACATACCTCGCTATCTCCATGAGTGAATTGTTCTTTCGTTCAACAACTCCATTCTGTTGAGGTGTATACGACACTGAACATTGATGTTTTATCCGACGTTCAACCAAAAATGCATTAAAGTCAGAAGACATATATTCCCCCGTCGATCAAAATGGAGGGTGCCCATTTTACATGTTGACAGATTTTCAACCAAAACTAGAAATTGTTTCAAGCACATAAACACTTTGGACTTTGCCTTCAATGGATATACCCATGCATGCCTAGAAAAAATATCGATGAAAGTCACGAAGTAAAGATAGTTCCCAAAAGAAGGTGTCCACATAAGACCATAGACATCACTATGTACAAGCTGCAATTTTTGAGTAGCCCGAACTGAACCATCTTTTGGAAAGGAAGAACACTGCATTTTGCCCAAAATACAGCCTTCACAAACATGTTTTTTGGGTGCCTCAAGTTTGGGCAAAGAGGACACCGTTTTAGATTTGTGCAGGCATAGCAAACTAGCAAAATTCAGATGACCAAAGTGTGCATGCCAAAGCTTTGCATCTGACATAGGCTAAGAATCATGTATTGCACATGCCGAATCATTTACGGATGTTTCATAGTCTATGAGCTTATACAGTCCACAACATAAAATGCTAGAAGCAATAATGATGTTGCCATTTGACAAATCATGAACTTTACATCTGTCATCAACAAATTTCACAACCAGGCCAATCTTGTCTAATGTTGAAACTGATAACAAATTTTTCTTGATCCTTGGCACCAACAAAGCATCTGACAAACTGAAATAACTACCATCAACAATAGTCAAAATGATCTTACCAACTCCCATAAAAGGATAAGAGGAGTTGTTGGCTCATGTAACAGTATTCCCTGTAGGGGCAGGCTCGAGTGAAGAGAAGAAACTATGCTACGAGGTAACATGTTTGGTCACCCCACTATCAAAGTACCAAACATCTGAGTCTACTACAGACATGCACTACTCATGAGAAGATGGGTCAAAACTGCAAACAGTAGTAAACACACATTCTTCATCCTGCACAAGATTAGCAGACTCTATTTTTGGTGTAGAGGCCTTTGCAAAAATCATTCCGGCCTCTTTCTTCTTTGCCTCTTTAGCAACCAATTTTCTATTGGTGCAAGGAAATCAACAATTGAAGTTTTGATGAAGTTTTGAAGTCAAGGATTGAAGAAAAGATCAAGATATGAAGTATGAAGAAAGTACACGTTCAGAGAATGAAGATGTGAATACATATGTACATTAATTTAGAGTTGGCTCACTTATACTTTTGTATGGTGATGAACTTGTACGTATTTGCCTATATATACAAGGAAAAATGTCAGGGCAAATATGAGAGAGTGTGTGATAACAGGAATTGATGAGAATTAGAAGTTATTAGACACTTGTGAAGTGAGTAACATAGCTCTCTCATCTAGATGTAAAACTTTTCAGTAATGAAGAGAAGTTGCGTCCGATTCTTTCTGTGTGTCCTCCTTCTCTGCTTGATCATTTCAAGAATCCTTTTGTAGGTGTCTAATTCCATAGTTAATGAGTCTATGGTTAAGTTTGATAGCCTAATTGTAAACAAGCTATGAGAATTATGAGTAGGAACATTCATATGTGAGGAAGTGTTGAGTGTCTTCTGAAACAGGCGCAATCCCGATGGTCAAAGAAATGGTGAGTTCTTAGTGCACAGTGTAAAATTTTGCACAAATGAGGAGTCAAAATCTAAGTTGGAAGGTAATCCATCTATGGCTAAAAGCATTTGCATAAACGGGTCCTAGTTTGGGAAAACCAAGCTTTAGAAGTTGCAGGTGTCAAAGTCGACTATAAAGAACTATAGTTTTAGACATAGGTGACTTGCTAAGATCATTTCTCAAGGTCTACTGATTCTTTTGGAATGATTTAACTTGGAGGAGGTGTGCAAACTATAGAGGACACCTTGTGCAAAGTCTTATAAAAAACTTTACACATTTGACAAGTCGATGAGTGAGTTATGTGCAGTAGACTTTCTGTGTAGTCATCTTCTTCACAGTTTGTTCAAGATTTTGGTAGATGAGTATTGATCCTCCAAATTGGTGAAGGTTTTAAGTTATTCTTGATATAGAGGTGCTCTAATTTCAAGAATAACTTGTTCTTTTGGAGATTATCACTCTCCATCAGTGGTATTAGAGCAAGAAGCATCAAAATTGAAGAAAGGAGGACCCCAAATGCTGCAGTCATAAAGAATTCAACAATTGAAGATCCAAAAGGTGAAAGCTTGAGAAGAAGGTCAGAAGATATCAAGGAAGAAAATAGGAGTATCATTCGAAGCAAAGGTAACCTTATTTCTCATAAAGATTGAAGGATTTAATACACAGGTGAAGAAAGGATGGGAGATTCTCTTCAGATAGAGAAACTGGATAGATAGAACTATCCAGCATGGTCAATGAGGATGGAAGCTCATCTTATGAGAAAAGACTTGATAGGTTATATCAAAGGTGAAGAGGAAAAGCCTCAGTTCAGAGATCCTAGTGTTCCAACTAGGGATGAATGGTCACATTTGAAGACTTGGATGAAGAGAGATGATCAAGCTAGGAGCATTATCTATATGGGAGTTAATGACTACTTGCTACCTCACATTAGAGGTCTTGAAAGTGCAAGTGATATATGGAATGCTTTGGAGGAGCATTTCCAAAACACCACAAAGTCAAGGAAGGCATCCTTGTGGGCATAGTTTACCACATTCAAGAAGAAGGCCTCTCAATCCATCTCAGATTATGTAACAAGGATGAAAGACATTGCAGATGCATTAGGAGCAGTTGATGAAGATATTGATGAGGATAAATTGGTAAGGCAAATCCTCACAGGTTGACAAATGGAAGCCATTCATTTTGTCTAGTGAATTATCACTAGATCATTTTACTCCTAATTTAAATCAATTGTTAGGACACATGCTAACCTTTGAGCAAGATGTCAAAGGTGAAGGTGATAAAAGTGTAGGTAAAGCAATGTATTCAAAGGATAAGTAGAAGTTTAGCAAAGGGAAGCAACAAGCAAATGAAGATGAAGGTACAACTAGCCAAGCTAACTTCCTAAGAGGAAGAGGAGGTGGCAAAGGTAGAGGAAGAGGCAGAAGTAATAAAGATGGAGTCAAAGCTTGCTGGATTTGTGGTAAGACAAATCACTTAGCTCATGATTGCTGGCATAATACTCAGAATAATGGTGGATATAATCAGAACTTTAATTCAAGAGGAAGAGGTGGCAGAAATCAAAGAGGTAATTTCAGAGGTAGAGGTAGTAGAGGTTATTTTGGAAGAAATGCAGGTAGAGGATTCCAAAGCCAACAATACATCAATACCTACTACAATTATGCTTCAGATGAGAAGGAGGATTCAACATTGATAATGAATGCAACTTGTGAAAGGCAAAGTGAAGACCAAAGAGTCTTCTACATTGACTCAGGGTGTAGTAATCACCTGAGTGGCAACATAGCTTTGATGACTCATTTGGAGAATAAGGTAACTAATCATGTAGTTCAAACAGGTGACAATACAAAGCACAATGTGAAATCAATTGGATCAGTGAAGGCCAAGGATGGAAGTACTCTCTTGAGTAAGGTTTTGTATGTTCCTACAATTCCAAAGAATCTGATAACGACAAATTGTTGAAAAAGGTTATGAAGTTAGGTTCACTAATGAAGGTGTTTTTGTGGAAGACCCTAGCAATGGGTATAAAAAAATTATTTCAGGGAAGAAAGAAGGAAGATTGTTCACATTGAAGATTCAAGGTAACATTGGTCATGCCTTGTTCACCTATGGAGGACATAAGATCTCTGAGTTAGATCTTTGGCACAAAAGGCTTGGACATTTCAATGAAAGAGGTATTAAAGATATGGTTAACAATGGTTTAGTGCTTGGATTACCTAATGTTGTAGGTCAACATATGACATACAGATGTGAGGCATGTCAATTAGGTAAGGCTCATAAGCAATCTTATTCCAAGCATGGTTTTATGTATTCAGAGAAGCTTGAAATGGTACACACAGATGTGTGGGGACCATCAAAGGATTTCAGTATCAATGGTTCAAGGTATTATGTGATTTATGTTGATTATGCTACCAGATGGATCACTATCTATGTGATCAAAGATAAGTCATAGGTATTCAATACATTCAAACATTATCATGTGTATGTAGAGAGAATTACATGTCAAAAGTTGAAGAGACTAAGGTCAGATGGAGGGGGAGAGTATTTCTCTAATGAGTTCAGTAATTACTTGTGGAATGCAGGTATAAAAAGGGAAATTACTTGCAGGTACTCTCCTCAACAAAATGGTGTAGCAGAAAGGAGGAATAGAACTCTTGTTGATTTTGCAAGATCCATGATGAAGGAGAAAAATTGCCCAAATTATTTGTGGGCTGAGGTTGTAAATACAACGACATATCTGGTCAATAGATTACCATGTAAAGCTTTGCAAGGTATGACACCATATGAAGCATGGTGGGGTAAGAGAGCTACTCTAGATCATTGCAAAGTATTTGGATGTTTGGCATATGCATATGTGCCATCTCAATTAAGACACAAATTGGAACCTAAAGCTGAAAAGTATGTGTTCATTGGATATGATGATAAGCAGATGGGATATAGGTTGTGGAGTCCATCCACAAAACAATTCCTTGTGTCAAAGGATATTACATTTGATGAGCAAGGTACTTGGTATGCAGGTACAATCAATATTCATGTAGGTGATGAAGAAGTTGTGACTCAAAAGAAAGGTAAATCAAAGGTTCAAATATTTGATGAAGAAGAGAATAATGAAGTACAGGTTGAAGTTGAAGAAGTGCCAAGGTTTGATCCAGAATGTGATGAACCAGAAACCTCAAGAAGTGGAGAACTCAGAAGCTCATCAAGACACAAATGGCAACCTACAAGGTATAGCTATGACACTTCTTTTTTGGCTACCAAAGATTATGCTTATATGATAAAGGTAGATGAAGATCCTTCTACATATGAAGAGGCAAAAGGGAAGGAAAATTGGGAGAAAGCTATGCAAAAAGAGTATGATTCATTGATGGAGAATGAAACATGGGATTTGGTTCCTAAACCAAATAGTCAGAAGATCATTGGATGCAAATGGGTCTACAAGACAAAGAGGATTGCAGATGGAAGTGTGTCTAGATATAAAGCTAGACTTGTTGTGAAAGGGTTTGCTCAGACATATGGTATAGATTATGATGAGACTTATAGTCCTATGGCAAAGATGACAACCATCAGGACACTCATAGCTATTGCTGCATGTAAAGGTTGGAAATTATGTCAAATAGATGTGAAGAATGCTTTTCTAAATGGTTACATTTTAGATGATGTTTTCATGGAGCAACCACAAGGATTCAGAAATGAAAGGTATCCAGATGATGTATGTAAGCTCAAGAGAGCTTTGTATGGTTCGAAGGAGGCCCCAAGGGCATGGAATTATAGACTTGTGAAGTTCTTGAAGGAACTTGGTTTTCAAGTATCTAAAGCAGATAGTAGCTTGCTTGTCAAAGCAAGTGATGATGGGTTCATTTACATGTGCATATATGTTGATGATATAATTCTTACAGGTACAGATGAGAAAGGCATTCAAAGTCTAAAGAAGCAAATGGAGAAACAGTTCAAGATTAGTGACTTGGGAGATTTGTCATATTTATTGGGCATGGAGATCTCATACACTCAACATGGAGTATATGTAACTCAAGAAAGGTATTTGAAAAAATTGTAAATCAAGTTTAAAATGGATGATTGCAGGGTAGCACCTACTCCAATGGAGGTGAATAAAAAATTGAGCGAATATGGAGGAGAGGAATTCAAGGACATGAAGCTATATCAAAGTTTGGTTGGGAGTCTGATCTATGCTACATTAACTAGGCCTGACTTGTCATATGCAGTTGGAGTATGATCTCAATTCATGCATTGTCCTAGGAAAGAACATTGGGTTGCAGGACAAAGAGTGTTGAGGTACATTAAGGGTACACTCAAAGAAGGTTTGTCTTATGGTTTTACATCAGATACAAACATCAAGATATATAGTGATACAGATTGGGCAGGTAATCCTGATGATAGGAGATCAACTTATGGATACTTGTGTTATGTGGGAGATAAGTTAATTTCTTGGTGTTCAAAGAAGCAACACACAATTGCTTTATCATCCACAGAGGCTGAGTACAAAGGTATGGTGGAAGCTGCAAAGGAAGTGATATGGCTTAAGACTCTCATGAAGAGTTTTGAGATCATTCAGAGTACACCCACTATTCATGGAGATAACATGAGTTCATTGTATTTAGCTGCTAATCTTGTTTTTCATGCCAGGACTAAACACATTGAGATTCAGTATCAATTTCTAAGAGAGAAGGTGATGGATAAGGAGATTGAAGTTATACATACTTCAAGAAAAGATCAGATAGCTGATATGCTAACCAAAAGCTTGGATGGACCAAAGCTACAAAGATTCAAAGACATGGCAGGTATAAAGAAGATAGAGAAGACCTCAATTGATCATTGAGGGGGAGTTGTTGGTGCAAGGCAATCAACAATTGAAGTTTTGATGAAGTTTTGAAGTCAAGGATTGAAGAAAAGATCAAGATATGAAGTATGAAGAAAGTGCATGTTCAAAGAATGAAGATGTGTTTACATATGTACATTAATTTAGAGTTAGCTCATGTATACTTTTGTATGGTGATGAACTTGTACATATTTGCCTATATATACAAGGAAAAATGTCAGGCCAAATATGAGAGAGTGTGTGATAACAAGAATTGATGAGAATTAGAAGTTATTAGACACTTGTGAAGTGAGTAACATAGCTCTCTCATCCAAATGTAAAACTTTTCAGTAATGAAGAAAAGTTGCACCCGATTCTTTCTATGTGTTCTCCTTTTGTGCTTGATCATTTCAAGAATCCTTTTGTATGTGTCTAATTCCATAGTTAATGAGTCTATGGTTAAATTTTGAGAGCCTAATTATAAATAGGCTACGAGCATTATGAGTAGGAACATTCATATGTGAGGAAGTGTTGAGTGTCTTCTGAAACAGGCTCTCGATGTTCAAAGAAATGGTCAGTTCTCAGTGCACAGTGTAATGTTTTGCACAAATGAGGAGTCAAAATCTAAGCTGGAAGGTAAGCCATCTATGGCTAAAAGCATTTGCATGAACGGGTTCTAGTTTGGGATAACCAAGCTTTAGAAGTTGCAGGTGTCAAATTCGACTATAAAAAACTATAGTTTTATACATAGGTGACTTGCTAAGATCATTTCTCAAGATCTAGCAAGTCTTTTGGAATGATTTAACTTGGAGGAGGTGCATAAACTATACTCAAGACATTGTGCAAAGTTTTATAAAAAACTTTACACATTTGACAAGTCGACGAGTGAGTTATGTGCATCAAAATTTCTGTGTAGTCATCTTCTTCACAATTTGTTCAAGATATTGGTAGATGAGTATTGATCCTCAAAATTGGTGAAGGTTTTAAGTTATTCTTGATATAGAGGTGCTCTAATTTCAAGAATAACTTGTTCTTTTGGAGATTAACACTCTCCATCATTTTGGGCAACTCTTGATGACATGATCATTTGCTTTACAATATTTGCAAAACAATTTTTGCTTTTCTAATTTCTTTTAGTTTCAAACTGATCTTTCCTCTTTCAGTCACTCATATTCACTCTTCTACAACCTATCAGGTCCTACATCTCATACATATTCAGATTTATGTTCCTACATCTGAATATTCTTCTAAATTTTGTACATACACTCTTCCATCTATTTCTATTCACATAGAGTGGTTGAGGTTTTAACTACCACATTGTAATTTGACATTTGTATATATGATGGCGTGAGTAAGCAGTGGCTTACGTAACACTTTGTACATGTTTTCTAATCTTTCTCTATCTTTGTCTCATCATTGTATGATTAAGTGATGTATGATCATGTTTGTCAATGTTAGAAGATCTTGGAATCTGTGTTTGTAGTTATGGGCCTACCTAATTTCCAACATTTGGTAGTAGAGGAGCTTCCAACATATGACATATGGCATACACACTTAATCTAGATGAGTAGAGATTTGAGAATTAGACAATTCAGTCACATGTTTATTTATCAATGTGATATATGAAGCTGATGATTTGTTAGCAGCCAAATACTTTTGGAAGAATGAATATACTTTATAGAACTATTGCGTGAAGATCAAGACTTGATGAAAAGAAGGCTACTTCAAATTCAAGGAAAAACAATAGTTTGGAGAAGATGAAGGAACGAGATTAACATCAAATCATAGGTATTAGTTTCTACTATCAGATTGTCGTTTGCAGGTCATAACTTAGAAGAGCAGTTATGAAGAGATTTGAAGGATTCAAGAAGCGCTTTTAACCACTTTCATTACTTTGAAAGTTAAAGCATTAGCTACACTAAATCAGGTATCTAGAGATTGTTCTTGACAGTTTTGATTGAAGGTCTCTTTCATGGCAAGAAAAGCTCATCTAAGAAGACAAATTTGGAGATTAGATCAGTTTTGTTTTCAGCCAACACAAGGTTGGAAGTTTTTTTATCAGATTTTGTACCTAGAGAGGTAACTCAACATTCAACCAACTCAAGGAAAAGGTTGGTGAATTCAGTCATATCAATCAAATTTTAAGTAGAGTATTGATTCAGCATATGAGGAGATGGTAAAACATGCTTCTATATTCACTTCATTTATATACCATGTTTGTTTTGTCTCTTACTCTTAGCACTAGAGGAAGAGAAAAATTCATTTGAAGAAGTTAAGAGTGCTTGCTACTTCAAGATGGAGAGAACAAAAGGTATGGAAGAGAAGTTTGAAGATGTTGACATCATCAAGTGGAAGAAAGATGCAGACGAAGAAGGCCCAACAATTCCAAAGGGAAAGCAAGACTTCTTTCTTTTCTCTTATATTTTCCATATACTTTTCCTACTTTTATCCTCTACATCCAAAGACAAGTCTACAAGAACATCTTGTGTGAAGAAGATAGTTTAAAGAAGAAGCAATTTCTTGTTTTTCATTATACTTGGTCATGTTTTAGTAGGTTTTGACAAAGAATTGCATTGAGAGAAAGAAATGCAGCATATATCTAAGACAACTTATATGTTTTGACTCATATGTGTATGAGTTAAATTTTAGTTGAAGCTTTTGAGCAGGCAGCTTATATGTTCCCTCAAAGAATTCTTGGAGTGTCAATTCAGAGCTACTTGATATATGACAAGTTGGAGAGAAGTATTTTTCTTCTTTACCTAACTCTTGAGGTAAAAGAGTATTTGTAGCAGATGTTGGAGACTTGGAGTGAGGTTTTTTATTTGGAAAAGTTATCTCATATTCAGTATATTCAGTATACTTAGAAAATTCAGAGTTTTTTAGGTGGAAAATTTAGAGAATTCAGTATTTTTAGAAAAATTAGAAAATTCAATATTTTCAAAAAAATTCAAAAAATTCAATATTTTCATAAAAATTCAAAAAAATTCAGATTTTTTTGATGTACCAGTCAAATGGAGAATCTACTTTCTATGTTTGTCTTGACTTTTGGATACATGCTTGTATTAAAAAAAGGTGTTCCATAAGATCCTATCACTTGATTGAGAAGTGCAGTTAGCCGAAAGAAAGTCAAGCAGATACTATCACATTTCACTAGGGAAGAATATGAAGATATGAAGCATCAACTTACAAATTTTGGAGTTCTCAAGGTGAGAGTTTGTCCACTTATGTTCCAGTAGAAGTTGCACATTCTTGGGAAGGATTTAGTTGAAGAAAAGTTTTACAACTTTATATAAGAAGCATCGACACTTAGAGTCATTTAGGTAGCAAATCAAACATTCCGTCATGAAGGTTTGATGAGAGCAGATTCTACACAGGTATTTTGTTGGAGAGATCATAGATCTTGAGTATTTTTTAGTCAGATGTCTATCCTTTGTTTGTAAAGTTCTTAACATTGGAAGAAGTAAGTCAAAGATTCATATTCTATTAGATTAGTGTTGTAGAGAAATAGAAGAAGATACTTGTTATGTTGGAGAAGATTAGAATCCTAAAGTGCTTTCATCAAAGTTTTTTGTTATGATGTAATAGGATCAGCTAACCTTATTCTAGATTATGGGAAGCTGAGGAGTGGTAGTGAAAGCTATTGGCATCTACAATGCTAGTGAAAAAGGGTTCAGATTATTTGTTTCAGACATAGGTATTGATGTTATCGAAGTAATGCTAAATCACTGAAGATCAGATTTATTGAAAAGAAGGAAGACGTTCCAGATTTCATAAAGTCTGATATACTTTGAAGAAGTCAGGACATTGGTGTTAAATCATTCAGGGGGGTGGAGAAACATGAAGACTTATTTTCAGCCATATATGAAGGAATGCAGAATCATACCTACAGGTATTTCTATATTTCCTTTGTTAGTTTCTCTTTATTTTCCAACTTTTGAAGAAGAAGGAAGAAGGAGAATGTCTAAAGAAAGTTCTTGTTGGGTGTTCCTGTTTGGGAGAAAGTTCCGGAGTTCTATTGTAGAGAAGCTTGATATTTCAAAGAGGTATGTTACTTATGAGGTGCGCACATATATGATTGTACCAGACCTTGAAGGAAAGAGGTATGAAGGACTTCCAGATAGAACAAGGATGAAGACAAGATGACAACGTAGATATGGAAATTTGTTAAGACTCATGAGAGTTGAGTATTGTCAGAGATGAACCAACTAGTGTTCATAATACACTAAGTTGTGAGTTGTCAATCACAAGTCCTAGGATTCAGTTCCTGATTCTGTTTAGTGTATTTACATGACACAACAGAAGTATGTTGAGAAACCTTTCTTAAGGTAAATGCAAATATGTGGATCCTAATGTATTCTTACAGGTTTTAGAAGACTTATTTCAGAAGATAGCAGATTTAGAGTCAATTCTGTTGGAGATAGATGTCTGTAGAAGCACGCGAACAACACAAGGAAGAAGAAGAAGCTTGGAGCTCAAACACACAATACTGAATGTATTACTAGAGAGTGTACAAAGATAAGTAGCCCATTAGCGCAATAGGCGTATATACAAGCTGAGGGAAAAAAACCTCCTAGAGAGGGAAAAAAGTGCCCGGTGGTCCTAGTGTGTTCACACACATCACTACCTAAATATATCAACAAATCCCCACTAGGAGTGATGCGGTGAACAAGTAGCTAGCACTCATGTATAAGGAAGTGCCAAGCTATGTGGAAATCACTCCACAAAAGGAAGTAAGCCCAAAGCTTTGCGGAAAACTTCAAACTTCTCCCTAGGCAGAGCCTTCATGAAAAGGTCTGCAATGTTCTCCTGTGTGGGCACATATGCCAAGCTGATCTCCCTAGCAGAGAACCTCTCCCTGACATAGTGATAATGCACCTCAATGTGCTTAGTGCGAGCATGGAATACAGGGTTCCTCGCAACTGCCAATGCGCTCTGACTATCAGTGAAGATGGTGGTGGCAGAAGACTGACCAACACCCAAATCAGCCATAAGGCGTCTGAGCCACACACACTCAACAGTAGTTATAAATGCTACCCTATACTCAGCCTCAGAACTAGAAGTGGCCACAGTAGGCTGCTTCTTGCTCAACCAAGATATACATGAGCTACCAAGCATGAAGCAAAAGCCACTAGTGGACACACGAGTGTCATAGCAACCAGCCCAATCAGAGTCAGAAAAAGCATGCAAATCTGGTGGTAGTGATCCCCCCTTGGGATAAAACAACCCAAGTAGCCGAGTACCACTCAAGTAGCGAAAGATGCGCTTAGCCGCCTTCCAATGCATGAATCCTGGGCAATGCATAAACCTGCTCATCTGTGAGACAACAAACTTAATATCTGGCCGAGTAATGCATAAGTAAATCAAGCATCCAACAGCCCGCTGATAGAGAACAGCATCAAATGCATCTCTAGCATCATGAAGACTCAATCATAAACTTGTCTCCATAGGAGTGGCAATAGGCTTACAGTCTTCAAGGCCAAAACGTTGCAACAATGTGTCAATATATTTCGTTTGATACAAAGCCATTCCACCATCAACTTGCATGAACTGAATGCCCAAATAGTGATGCAAATGCCCCAAATTGAACATCTCAAATGAGGCATGCAAATCAGCCTTAAAATCAGCAATATGCTTCTTAATAGGACCAGTGAGCAGCATGTCGTCAACATAGACAACAATGATCCGAAGCACATCATTAGCACGCTTAACATATAAGGTGCTTTCAGTTGGACTGTTCTCAAAACCATGTGCAATCAGATAGGCATGTATCTTCTCATACTAAGCACGTGGTGCTTGCTTTAAACCATATAATGCCTTCTTTAACCTACACACCTGGTTTTCATGCCCTTTCTACACAAAGCCACGGGGCTGAAAAACATACACTTCATGCAAGTCACCATTCAGAAATGTTGTTTTAATGTCCAACTCATGTACATTCCAACCATGATGGGCTGCAAGTGCACAAATGCTCCGAACAGTAGCCATACGGCATGTAGGTGCAAAGGTGTCATCAAAATCAATGCCTCTTTCCTGGCATAACCCTTTGCAACAAGCCTAGCCTTATACCTATCAACTGTACCATCAGGTTTACACTTCAGCTTGTATACCCACTTAGTGAGAATGGCCTTCTTGCCAGGAGGCAAGTCACATAAAGACCAGTGGTACCATTCTTCATTATAGCATCATATTCAGATTGCATAGCAGCCATCCAATTTTCTGAATTCTATGCTTCATCAAAAGAAACAGGCTCATTCTCATCACAAAGACTAGACGCAGCCATAGCATAGCAATCTGATGCAAAGGAGGCACTATGAGAGCCTGAACGAGTACGATATGACAAAGGTGCATCTAATTTGCTGTCACACAAAGTCTACACAAGCCATTTTGGCATAGTTTTTGCCTACTCAATATCAGCTCTCTCATCAACAAGTGCATCATGTAAATCTGCATCAGAAATGGAATGATGTGCATCATCAATGAAACCTGCAAAGGCTAAGAAGTTGCCTCATTAGGACCAGCACTAGACTGTCCACCTATAAAAAGAGGCATCAAAGTATCATACATGTCTTTGGAGCTAGCAGATGTCTCCTTATTACATGAAAGCAATGGCTGAATAGCATCTTCCACAAAAACAACATCACGGCTAACCAGAATGCGTTTAGTCTGTGGATGATACAGACGATAGCCTTTACTTTCAGAACTGTACCCTACAAAAATACATTTTACTGCTTTATCATCCAATTTTCTGCGATGTTGTTCAGGCACTAACAATAAAAAACACGCGAATGAGCAACAGATGGTTTGCGATCATGCAAAGCCTCATATGGAGTGATAGACTGTAGCGCTTTAGTGGGACACCTGTTAAGTACATATGTTGCACACATGACAGCCTCAAGCCAGAAACTATGTGGTAAAGCCTGACTTTTGATCATACACCTCACCTTCTCCATGAGTGACCTATTCTTTAGTTCAGCAACTCCATTCTGATGAGGTGTAAACGGCACTGTACACTGGTGTTTTATCCCACGTCCAGCCAGAAATGCATTAAAATCAGAAGACATATATTCCCCCCTTGATCAGAACGAAGGGTGCCCATTTTACATGCTGACAGATTTTCAGCCAAAACCAAAAACTGTTTGAAGCACATGAACACTTCGGACTTTGCTTTGAGTGGATATACCCATGCATGCCTGGAAAAATCATCAATGAAAGTCACGAAGTAAAGGTAATTTCCAAAAGAGGCTGTCTGCATAGGACCAAAGACATCACTATGTACAAGCTATAATTTTTAGGTAGCCAAAACTGAACCATTTTTTGGAAAGGATGAACGTTGCATTTTGCCCAAAATACAGCCTTCACAAACATGTTTTCCAGGTGCCTCAAGTTTGGGCAAAGAGGACACCATTTCAGATTTCTACAAGCGTAGCAAACTAGCAAAATTCAGATCAAAACGTGCATGCCAAAGCGTTGCATCTGACATAGCCTGAGAATCATTTACTGCACATGCCAAATCATTTACAGATCTTTCATAGTCTATGAGCTTATACAGCCCACGACATAAAATGCCAGAAGCAATAATCACATCGCCATTTGACAGATCATGAACTGTACATCTGTCAGCAACAAATTTCACAACCAAGCCAATCTTGGCTAATGCAAAAACTAATAACATGTTCTTCTTGATCCCTGGCATAAATAAAGTATCTGACAAAGTGAAAGAACTACCATCAGCAGTAGTCAAAATGATCTTACCAACTCCCATAACAGGATAAGAGGAGTTGTTGGCACATGTAATAGTATTCCCTATAGGGGCAGGCTCGAGTGAAGAGAAAAAACTATGCTGCAAGGTAATATGTTTGGTCGCCCCACTGTCAAAATACGAAACATCCGAATCTACTGCAGACATGCACTGCTCATGAGAAGATGGGTCAAAACTGTAGACAATAGTAAACGCCCATTCTTCTTCCTGCACAAGATTAGGAGACTGCGTTTTTAGTGTAGAGGCTTCTGCAACAACTATTGCAGCCTCTTTCTTCTTTGCCTCTTTAGCAGCCAGTTTTGGATAGTTTTTTATGATATGATCATTCCCTTTACAGTACTTACAAAACAATTTCTGCTTTTCTGATTTCTTCTCATCTTTATCTTCCTTCTTCGAATATGCAGAATTAGCAGATTTTTGCTTACTAGTTGAAGAGCTCCATTTTCCTTTTCCCTTCTGACTAGCCAGGAAAGCTTGATCTGCAACTCGCATAATGGACCTGTTCTGCCTGGACTGATCTTCCTGCAACAGAACAGAGACTAACTCCTCAAATGACAAGGCATTTGGATTGCCTTTCATCATCAATCGAAGAGTAGAAGCAAAACTCTGATATGAATCAGGAAGACCATTCAGAACGGTCTGCACAAGTGAGCTATTTGGTATAACCTCATCAACAGAAATCAATTGTTCCTTCAAATCTTTGATCTTCGTTAGGAAACTGTCCATAGAATCACCTTCATTCATGTGCTCACTCTCCAACTGTTTCCGGAGGTAAGCAACACGAGCCTCATTCCTAGCTTGGTACAATGTGGCAAGTGTGTCCCAAGCATCCTTAGCTATTCTGCAAGAGAGAATATGAGGAATAATGGCACGTTTTGATAGACAAAGCTATCAATGCATGTGCCTGGGCATCTCTGCCATCCCAACGAATCTGCTCTGCAAAAGGTGCAGTAGAAACAATAGCACGAACAGAAATCTACGAAATATCATCTTCAACACCATCTTCATGAGCTCCAGCACCTGTATTTGTAGTACCTGTAGTCAGAGGTGTAACAGGACGTCTTTCAACACCCTGCACAATGTTCCACAATCCTTTTGCATCCAATACATGTGGCATCATATAAGCCCACAATGGGTAGTTGGCACCATCCAACTTATCCTCAACAGCCAACACACGGAATACATCACTGCTTTCAGCCATGACCGGTGACTAAAATACCTTGATGTAGAAAATTGACTGTATCTCAAAAAGTTGAACAGAACTGCCCAGACGAGTTCTGCTAGACCTTTAGCAGACTTTGAGATGCTTAAACTGGTGAACAAAAAATGGTACATACCTTTTGCACAAAAAGACAAAATAGCATGCACAAGCGTTGCGATAGTGCGTTCGCAGGCTGAAACGAGCTCAGATCGCGTTGAGTATGCTCACCAAAATTCGTGCGATTTTGAGACTGTGAACGGAGGAGTGTTGACAGCGCCCTAGATGAAGCGACGACCTGCTCTGATACCAATTGTTGGAGATAGAAATCTGCAGAAGCACGTGAACAACACAAGGAAGAAGAAGAAGCTTGGAGCACAAACACACAATACTGAATGTATTACTAGAGAATGTACAAAGATAAGTAGCCCATTAGGGCGATAGGCGTATATACAAGCCGAGGGAAAAAAACCTCCTAAAGAGGGAAAAAAGTGCCCCGACGGTCCTAGTGTGTTCACACACATCACTACCTAAATATATCAACAAATTCATGCTACATATGTTATCAAGCAATGATTGTTTGATGTATGCTAACACTATTGGATATCTAGTTCTCATATTTTCTCAAGTATTATGGTTCATATTTAGAAAATTTAGATTTTTGAAGTTTGAAGAAGTTCAAATTAAGTTTTGAAGAACAATCTTGAAGATAAAGTTTGAAGGTCAATGCTGAAGGACAAGTTTGAAGCTTATGTCAGTTTGCAGAAGAATGAAGTTGCATATCCCGTTCACTTTGTACCAATATGACATTGAAGGGGGAATTGTTGGAAAACAATGTCACATTAGTCCAAATCCCTATTAGGGCAAAAACCCTGATTTTGGTACTTAGTCATTTTTGGCACAAAATTTGGGTAAAATTTTTATGATCGTATCTTGGAGAGCTTGATGACAGACATCTAGTATAGAACATTCAGTCATCGGACATCATATTTGGGAGAAAACCCTAACCAAAGTTACTCAAAATTAGCGATTAAAAAGATAAAAATAACGATAAGATAAAAAGCTATGCCAAAATTAGCGATAAAAAATAAAACAACAATCCAACTTTTTTGGGTGAGTTTTTCGCATGGACTTCAAGTCTATATAAGGAGGTCATATCAGCACTTGTTGAATCATCCTCTACCATCTAAGGATCAACCGTAAGGCTGATATTTTGAAGGTCTTGCTGATGCACATGTGGGGCAGCTATGGTGTATGTATGGAGCAGCTATGGAGCAACCTTGAAGAAGATAAGGAGCAGCCATGGAGTTCTTCTTGGAGAAGAGTGTGCTCACACTCTTGTTGATGGAGAAGACTTACTCATCAGCAGATTGATGGTGTGGATCATCCATCTATATGATGTATTTGGAGATTATCTTCTACATGAAGATTATGGAGTACTTCAAAGTCATTGGATTGAGCTTAACATATGATTGCATCTTATGTTAACTATTCATATACATATTCTCTTTATGCACACAAGTACTACTTGGAGCTTATGGAGGCGGTGGCATCCATATCTGGAGGAGTCCTGTTCGGCATACATGGAGGCAGTGACATCCATAAAGGAGAATCAGTACATGCATGCTACATGCATCAGATGAAGATGTTAGAGAAGGTGTTTCCACATTAGTATGAAGATTTTTGTCAGCAACATGTTAGCATTCTATGCTAATTTCGTAAGTGTTGGAGAAACACTCACTAATTGGACATATATTTGAAGGTCAAATCTAAGGAAGAAAACACCATGCCTATGTGAAGGGACAAATTCACAAGTGTATCATATTTGTAAAGTTAGTTCACTTTAGTTTTAGAAGTTTTTTAAAATCACGAGAATACGAAAATCTATATAAGTTAGTTTGTATCAACTGACGTGGAGTGAGAGAGAGAGAGAATAGAGAGAAGAAGTAGAAGAAGGAGTTCATTTATACGACTGTGTATAGTCGGGATTCTCTGAGTGAGAAAGCATCTGTAAAACTTCTGAGTTTTCATAGCTATGAGAAAGAACTGAGTAAAGTTCTGTGTATGAGTCTCTCTCCATCATCTCCATAATTGCCTACTGTGTGATGAATTCAAAAGTTCAAGTTTTCTGAGCAATTCGATGCCTGGCATCGAATCTTGGCTGATAAGTCATTATTTCCATTCTCTGTGTGTTAACTATTGTTGAATCTTTTAAAAACATGAAGTTTGTGGAGCAACTCGATGCCTGGCATCGAGTTTCAACATAAAGTGGATGCCCGGCATCGACTTCTAGCATACAAGTGGTCTTCTTCATGTGTGTGTAAAAGAGAGTATTTCTGGTGCAGAAAAAGGGCCTAAAAAAGCTCAAAGTCGATGCCCGGCATCGATCTTGACTGAAATTCGATGCTAGGCATCGAATTTTTATTTTTAGACACCCAGAAATACTAAAACAGGCAAAAATTTCCAGTTTTGGAAGGTCATACAGGGTCATCTTGTGAAGGCCATAACTTGAGTTCTAGAGATCCGTTTGATGCATATGATAGCTTGTTGGAAAGCTCTACTCTTCTAGTTTGATCTTATAAAGTTTCATGGAGAAATAATACTTGAGCTAGGAGAAATTAGCAAAATACTGAAGGTATGTCATTTCGATGACTAGGAATTTCTGTAGAAGCAAAGTTCTCACTTTAGGCTATCATTTCTCAAAGTTTGGAGTGGCAATGAGTTAATGGTGACCATAGAGGTGTTCTAGTGTCACATTAATTCATTTCTTGTGGTGTTTCATACATCAACAAGTGGTATCAGAGCAGAAAGATTCTCGAGAGCAGAAGACGACAAAGGTACGAGAAGTTTTGTAAAGTTTTCCATTAAAGTTTTAAAGGTGAAGCATTTGAAGACACAAGGCATCAAAAGGTTACTTCAAAAGTATCTTCATACACAAAGAACTTCAAAAGGTATTATCCTTTATCCTTTAAGCTCACAGGTTGCAGCAGAAGAAAAGAACTATGGCAGATCATATCTCCATTGACAAACTGGACAGAGATAATTACCCCGCATGGGTAATGAGAATGGAAGCCTTACTTATGAGTAAGGATCTCATGGTATATGTAACAGGTGAAGAAGAGAAGCCAGTATTTGAAGATGAAAGCCGACCAAAGAAAGAGGAACTTGATGCTTTAAAGCATTGGCAGAAGAAGGATGCAAGTGCAAAAGCATACATCTACAATACAATCTCTGATCATTTGCTACCACACATCAGAGGATTGGAATCATCTGAAGATATATGGAATGCATTGGAGTATCATTTCCAAAGTACTACTAAAGCACGGAAAGCAAGTCTATGGTCAGAGTTTACAACATTCAAGAAGAAGCCAAGTCAAACCATTAGTGATTATGTCACTAAGATGAAGGATCTAGAAGATAGTCTTGGATCCATAGATGAAGATGTTGAAGATCACAGATTGATTGCTCAATTACTTGCAGGTTTGAGAGGGGATGAAAGGTGGAAACCTTTTGTCTTATCAACAGAACTTTCATTAAATCATTATGTTCCAGATTTGAACCAGTTGCTTGGTTTGATGCTCACATATGAGCAAGACTTGAAGGGAGATGGAGATAAAGGACAAAGTTCTGCAATGTACGTGAAGAACAAGAAGAAAGGAGATAAAGGTAAAGCAAAGGATGAAGAGGATTCTAGTTCTCAAGCTTATTATACAAGAGGTAAAGGCACTGGTAGAGGAAGAGCAAGAGGCTTTGGAAGAGGTAGAGGTAATCAAAATAACAACAAGAAGGCTTGCTGGATCTGTGGATTGAGTAATCATTTGGCTCATGACTGTTGGCACAACCAACAAGGATCAAACCAGAATCAAAACAACAATAGCAGAGGTCGAGGTGGAAGATATCAAAGTAATTTCCAAAGAGGTAGACAAAATCAAAGAGGCTATGGTAGAGGTGGAGGAAGAAGTTGGGGACAAAATCAATCCTACAACACCACCTACTACAACTATGCAAATGACACACAGAATGAAAGTCATACATCATTGATGATGAACTCAATCAACACATCAGATAAAGAAGATCTAAAGGTATTTTACATTGACTCTGGATGTTCTAATCATTTGTCAAGAAACATAGAATTGATGTCAGAATTGGAAAAAGGTATTTCGAGTCACACAGTTCAAACTGGTGATAATACAAGACATAGTGTACATTCAATTGGAAAAGTGAAATGCAAGAGTGGAGCAGATTTGCTAACCAATGTTTTGTATGTTCCTACAATACCTAAAAACTTGATTAGTGTGGGACAGATAGTTGAAAAAGGTTTTCAAGTCAGGTTTACAAATGAAGGAGTATTTGTGGAAGATCCAGAGAATGGATATAATCAGATTGTCTCTGGTAAGAAAGAAGGTAGACTCTTTACTTTAAGAGTGCAAGGAAACATTGGTCAAGCTTTGCTCACACATGGTGAAGCAGTGATTACAGAACTTGATCTCTGGCATAAGAGATTAGGTCATTTCAATGAAAGAGGAATTAAAGCTATGGTTGCTAATCAGTCTGTATTAGGATTACCAAATGTGCAAAGTCAACATATGGTTTATAAATGTGAAGCATGTCAAATGGGAAAAGCACACAGGTTACCATTTCAGAAGAAAGGATTCAAACATGATGGAGTACTTGAGCTCATTCATACAGATGTATGGGGACCAACAAAAGAAGGATCTATCAGTGGCTCAAGGTACTATGTTCTTTTCATTGATGATGCTACAAGATGGATAACATTATATGTTTTGAAGGAAAGATCAGAAGTGCTTGGATCCTTCAAGCATTTTCATGCATATGCAGAGAGAGTAACAGGTCAAAAGCTTAAAAGACTGAGGTCTGATGGAGGGGGAGAATACTTCTCCCAAGAGTTCAATGATTATCTTTGGAATACAGGTTTAAGAGAGAAATAACTTGCAGGTATACACCACAACAAAATGGTGTAGCAGAAAGAAGGAACAGGACTTTGGTTGAGTTTGATAGAGCTATGCTAAAGGAGAAGAGTTGTCCAAATTATCTTTGGGCTGAGGCTGTAAATACAGCCACATATCTTGTGAATAGATTACCATGTGCAGCTCTAAATGGAATGACTCCATATGAAGCTTGGTGGGGTAAGAAACCAACACTAGATCATTGTAGAGTGTTTGGATCAATTGCATATGCTTATGTGCCATCACAACTTAGGCATAAACTTGAACCAAAGGCAGAAAAATATGTGTTCATTGGTTATGATGAAAAGCAGATGGGTTACAGGTTGTGGAATCCTCTAACCAAACAATTTCTTGTTTCAAGAGATGTTACATTTGATGAACAGAAAAGTTGGTATGCAGATCAAAGTAGTACAGTTGAAGAATTTGACGAAGAGGTAAGAAGATGTGAGAAAGGAAAATCAATTGTGCAGATGAATCGAGATGAAGACTATATACAAGCAAGTACATCCAGAAGTGGATTAACAAGAAGGAATGAAGAAGCTCCTATATTTGATGAAGAGGTTTATCCAGACACTTATGAAGAATGTGAACCAAGAAGGTCAAGCAGGACTAGAAGACAACCAGAAAGGTATTCTTATGATACTTCTTACATAACTCAGAAGAACTATGCATATATGGTCAAAGATGATGAAGAACCTCAGAACTATGATGAAGCTAAAGGTAAGAAGCAATGGGAAGAAGCAATGAAGGAAGAATTCAATGCACTGGAGGAGAACAAGACATGGGAACTTGTTCCTAAACCAAATGGTAAGAAAGTAATTGGAAATAAATGGGTTTATAAAGTGAAGAAGCTTGCAGATGGAAGTATAGCCAGATACAAAGCTAGATTGGTGGTGAAAGGCTATGCCCAGACCTGTGGCATAGATTATGATGAGACATTCAGTCCCGTAGCTAAGATGTCAACTATAAGGACAATCATTGCTATTGCAGCTTCAAAAGGATGGACCCTAAGTCAATTGGATATAAAAAATGCATTCTTGAATGGATACATATCAGATGAGGTATACATGGAACAACCTCAAGGGTTTATAGATTCCAGGTATCCAAATTTTGTTTGCAGGTTGAGGAGAGCATTTTATGGATTGAAGCAAGCTCCAAGAGCTTGGAACTATAGACTGGTGAAGTATCTCAATGATCTTGGATATCAAAGTTCAAAAGCAGATTCAAGTCTACTTATCAAAAGAACAGAGGAAGGTACAATCTACATTTGTATTTATGTAGGTGACATTATAATCACAGGTACTTCAGATGAAGGAATCAAGGAGGTAAAGAGATTACTTGAAAAAGAATTCAAGATCAGTGACCTAGGAAAGTTGTCATACTTTCTTGGAATGGAAGTCACTTATACAGATCATGGCATATATGTATCACAAGAAAGGTATCTTCTGAATCTATTGAAGAAGTTTGATATGGAAAATTGCAGAGAAGCTTCAACTCCACTTGAAGTTAATCACAAGCTCAGTAAATATGATGGTGCAGACTACAAAGATATGAGGAAGTATCAATCTCTTGTGGGTAGTTTGATTTATGCTACACTAACAAGACCTGATCTTAGTTATGCAGTGGGAGTTTTGTCACAATTCATGCATTGTCCAAAGGACCCACATTGGATTGCAGGTCAAAGAGTTCTCAGATATATCAAAGGAACTATAAAGGAAGGATTATATTATCCTTTTACATCAGATTTGAAGTTGAGAGCCTATAGTGATTCAGATTGGGCAGGTAACCAGGATGACAGAAGATCAACTCATGGTTACATGATATACATTGGTGATAAGCTTGTAAGTTGGTGTTCAAAGAAACAACATACAGTAGCATTATCATCAACTGAAGCAGAGTACAAAGGACTTGTGGAAGTAGCTAAGGAAGTCATATGGATGCAGACATTGTTCAAGAGCTTAGGCATTGATCAAGCTACACCTACAATACATGAAGATAATATGAGTTCACTTTATCTTGCAGCAAATCCAGTATTTCATGCAAGGACAAAGCACATAGAGATACAGTATCATTTTCTCAGAGAAAAGGTAATGGAGAAGGAGATTGAAGTGGAGTACATTTCTACTAAAGATCAGTTAGCAGACATAATGACAAAGAGCTTGGATGGTGTGAAGACCAGCAGATTTAAAAGCATGGCAGGAGTAAACGAAAAGAAGATGATATGAAGAAACAGGGAATGTCAATTAGTGATTGAGGGGGAGCTGTTGGAGAAACACTCACTAATTGGACATATATTTGAAGGTCAAATCTTAGGAAGAAAACACCATGCCTATGTGAAGGGACAAATTCACAAGTGTATCATATTTGTAAAGTTAGTTCACTTTAGTTCTATAAGTTTTTTAAAATCACGAGAATATGAAAATCTATATAAGTTAGTTTGTATCAACTGACGCGGAGTGAGAGAGAGAGAGAGAATAGAGAGAAGAAGTAGAAGAAGGAGTTCATTTATACGACTGTGTATAGTCGGGATTCTCTGAGTGAGAAAGCATCTGTAAAACTTCTGAGTTTTCATAGCTATGAGAAAGAACTGAGTAAAGTTCTGTGTATGCGTCTCTCTCCATCATCTCCATAATTGCCTACTGTGTGATGAATTCAAAAGTTCAAGTTTTCTGAGCAATTCGATGCCTGGCATCGAATCTTGGCTGATAAGTCATTATTTCCATTCTCTGTGTGTTAACTATTGTTGAATCTTTTAAAAACATGAAGTTTGTGGAGCAACTCGATGCCTGGCATCGAGTTTCAGCATAAAGTGGATGCCCGGCATCGACTTCTAGCATACAAGTGGTCTTCTTCATGTGTGTGTAAAAGAGAGTATTTCTGGTGCAGAAAAAAGGCCTAAAAAAGCTCAAAGTCGATGCCCGGCATCGATCTTGACTGAAATTCGATGCTAGGCATCGAATTTTTATTTTTAGACACCCAGAAATACTAAAACAGGCAAAAATTTCCAGTTTTGGAAGGTCATACAGGGTCATCTTGTGAAGGCCATAACTTGAGTTCTAGAGATCCGTTTGATGCATATGATAGCTTGTTGGAAAGCTCTACTCTTGTAGTTTCATCCTATAAAGTTTCATGGAGAAATAATACTTGAGCTAGGAGAAATTAGCAAAATACTGAAGGTATGTCATTTCGATGACTAGGAATTTCTGTAGAAGCAAAGTTCTCACTTTAGGCTATCATTTCTCAAAGTTTGGAGTGGCAATGAGTTAATGGTGACCATAGAGGTGTTCTAGTGTCACATTAATTCATTTCTTGTGGTGTTTCATACATCAACAGTAAGTATGTGATCTATCACACACACATCTGATTTAGGATCTTCCATAGCCTAAATTCAGATTATGGTTTGTTGAATTTTAGTTTCAACTGATCTTTCCTCTTTCAATCACTCATATTCACTCTTCTACAACCTATCAAGTCCTACATCTCATACATATTTAGATTTTTGTTCCTACATCTGAATATTCTTGTAAATTTTGTACATACACTCTTCCATCTATTTCTGTTCACATAGAGTGGTTGAGGTTTTGACTCCCACATTATAATTTGACATTTGTATATATAATGGTGTGAGTAAGCAGTGGCTTACATAACACTTTGTACATGTTGTCTAATTTTCTTTATCTTTGTCTCATCATTGAATGTTTAAGTGATGTATGATCATGTCTGTCAATATTGGAAGATCCTAGAATCTGTGTTCGTAGTTATGGGCCTACCTAATTTCCAACAGACATTGTTACCATTGAAAATAAATTTCCACACTTGCAAAATAAAGTCACAATTAGCACAAAATTGAGATGGTGTGGGAGGGCCTTAGAGTAGCCCTACACTTGATGATGAGAGAGATACCTTGGAAACTTGTGGACACCTTGAAGGGAGGGGAGCTTAGAGTAGCCCTAGTTTTGTTGAGGGAGAGACATGCTTGGAGGCTTTACAGTAGGCTCCAAAGCACACACACAATATCTTCTTCTATTGCCCGATGATACAAAAGGAGAGGGGCACTTAGTGCCAAAGATTTGTGTGAAAGTGAGGGTCAAACACCTTGTAAATAACAATTGAAGGCTTTATATTGTAGCAATGGAGGGTAATGAACCCGTGAACAAATACAAAAAAATGCCTTGTGAATGGGTGACTTGGATGCTAGAAGACGTGCCCAAAAATTGAAGAGTCTAAAAGGGAGAGCCACATAAGATTAAATCCATGATTGGATAATATGAATCTCTATAAATTTTGATTTGATACTATGAGCCAACTGCTTATGTAAATTTCAATTTGATAAGATGGACCTCTATAAAGTTGAGGATGGTTATATTGATTTGTGGAATTAATGGAACTTAGGCCCATGGATTTCATGTAGAAAGTGACTTGGAGCTGTGAAAATCAAATGATGAAAAAACATAGCGCTGATTTGATGGGTATTTGGAAGACTCCTCAATGACTTTCTGATCCAAAAATTCTTGGTGCCGGAATGCTAATAAGGGTGGGTTCAGACAGGGCGGTATGGAACATTTGTACTTTTTTTGATGCCACGAGTGTGTTGTTTACATAGAGCGGTGGATAGTTTGAAAAATAAGGTGTTTAACACTTTTTTATTGGCTGAACGGGCAATTTCACCAATGAGCAACGATTGTCTATCCGGCACACTCTTTTTTTTTGTTTTAATGGAGGTTCGGCCGAGGCCTACTCCCTCGGACTTTAACTTTGAAATTGCAACTGTACAAGGAAGGGCATAGTACCCATGGTACCCCCCTTATCCCACAAGAACAAGGGTTTACAAGACTCGGTTAAACGGCGGTCACAACTACCGGGGGGATGGAAAAACGGTGGCACATCAACCACATGCAACATCTTTCCAAGATACACATGTCCTTTACATGTTGTTGCCAGGGATTGAACCCTCGCCCCCGCTTCAAGAGGCGAGAGGCCCAACCACTCGGCCAACGAACTGGGACCCGTCCGGTACACTCTTGTTCCGAGAGGTTGAAGGCCCTCCTAAATTTTGTGGACCCGGAACAAGAAAAAGTTTTTTGTTTCCAATAACGTTCATACACGTGGATGACAGAAATGTGCCGCCACACTGTGTGAACCCACTGTAATGTTCATATTGGCAAGGCGGGTGACATCATAGGTGATGTCATGCAAAACCTTCAAAGATATGCGTGGCCTCTTCAGTCTCTCTTTTTGAACAGAAATTGGTACAGTTGGAATTCGTTAGTATGTACCTACACGACGTATTGGCTGCGACAGGGAGCATCCTATGCTTTGGAAGCACACAGAGTGCAAGAATGCACCCTACCTCGCCAATCGCGGGAGAGATTTGTACAGGCGAACAATGCCTTGCATCTTCCTGAGAGGTTAGAGCAGTAAGATGAGCGTGGTGTCATCTTCCTCACTTCCTCAGCAGTAGCAACGTGTAGTTGTGGCTTCAATATGCGGACAGGTTGAACAAGGTGTGACCAAAGAGGAAGGTTGCAAGAAAAGCTCTCGGTGCTCTGGCTGTTGCGCTCGAAACTTATGAGACTCTTGGATTGATTCACCTCCCTTCTCCAGTGCCAACAGATAGTCACACTAAAGCTCAAGGGATAGTGCACTTGCTCATCAAAGACCCATGAAATGTGCCTCCTCTTGACACCTCTATTTGGAAGCGAATATGAGGGTGCAACCTGGAAGCTCTCCGGAGATGGTCCACAACCGTTCGCATAGCTATGAGGTGCGCAAACTCACCAGATTTGGCCATGTGGATCCTCAGAGCTGAGCATGAACGTAGACAAAAATGCTCGTGCGTCCTTAGAGAAGCTGGAGAATGCTATTGTCGCCAGAAGCTATCTCGCAAGCTGTTCCCAAAACCTTCCTCAATTCGGCACACTCAGAGTCCCATGTCTACAAAGGCACAACTAAATACTCACACTGAAAGTTGAGTGAGTCCTCCGAAGCAGAGAAGGCTGTCTGTAGAGCCGACACCTCTATTTGGAAGAGAATATGAGGGTGCAACCTGGAAGCTCTTCGGAGATGGTCCACAACCGTTCGCATAGGTATGAGGTGCGCAAACTCACCAGATTTGGCCGTGTGGATCCTGAGAGCTGAGCATGAACGTAGACCAAAATGCTCGTGCTTCCTTAGAGAAGATGGAGAATGCTATTGTCGTCAGAGCTATCTCGCAAGCTATTCCCAAAACCTTCCTCAATTCGGCACGCTCAGAGTCCTATGTCTACAAAGGCACAACCAAAGACTCACACTGAAAGTTGAGTGAGTTCTCCGAAGCAGAGAAGGCTGTCTGTAGAGTTCCATTCCTCATATTTGAATGATGTTATCCTCAACAGCTTGATTCCTTGAGAAGGATAATTGATTTTGTGCTTTCCAAAAAACAACGCAAAAGCTTCTACCAAGGCCCAACACAACCGAAAGCCATTCAAAATAGATGAAAAGGACAGCGTTTCAAAGCACTCTACAGAGTGGAGACAAATCGATGAAGATGATTACAAGTTTATGAACATTCCAAGGTGGGCACAACACACATAATATATGTCTATACACACTATAAGAATGGGAAATGCACCCCTAACTTTACACTTAGTGTTTATAAAAAACTGCAAATCGATGAGATTCAAACTCAATGCTTCAACACTACTCACAGGACTGAGCATAAATCATCAATGAATGCTAATAGCAAGGGTGGGAGGGAGGGAAAATGGGGTAGATGGGGCACAAAATGATGAAGAAGAAGGGTGGGAGGGTGGGAAAATGGGCAAGATGAGACCCAAGAGTAAAAAATTAATGGCAAAAGGCTTCTCTCAATGAGGAGAGAATGATCACCAAATGCACCACCAAAAGAACCACCAAGACCTCCACCTAGTGCTTTGATACCATGTGGAGAGTACACGCACAAAAGAAAAATGAAAAGAAGAGTACTCACAAAATGAAAGAGTGTGGGGCTCAAAAGTGAGTAGACCATGAAATGGGAAAACTCACATGTATTAGAGTGAGTTTGCCAAGATCATGGAGTAGGCTCCTCAAGCTTCTAACCAAGTACAAATGGGGGGATAGGCCCTCCTTGTATATTGTTGGAGGGGGCTCTGCAAAATACATCATATCTGGGATAATTCCCCTTGAAGAAGAATGACTACACATATAGAAGCAAATGTCAAGGTACCCAAATACAAAAGAGATACAATATAAAATGGAAATGAAATGGAAATGGAGTGCCTCCTAGATACAAAATGCTCCTAGATACAAAATGGAGATGCACTCATCCGTATACAAATGGAAATTATGTAAGAGAAATTTGTTGTCAACAACTTACTCCCAATGCACCCAAGTCTAAACCTAAGAAAGAACCTTGTCAGTAGAAGAACCTATTTTATCATAGTTTTTAAGATACCAAGATGTACACTGCAAGTTTAGATTCCCAAGGAGACAATTTGTGTAGAAAGAAAAATCACAAATGTGGCTACCAAAGAGATATTTATAACTATCACAACCCATAACTCAATTAACTTCCTTACAGCTAAACAATTCATTTGCAATATAAGAAAACTAACTTTCTTCATATTCCTCAATTGTTATGAATTCTTTCTTGTGTTTTCTTTGTTTTCATAACTTTCTCCCTATTTATTCTTGGGCTTAGGCATTGAAGAGATGATTTTTCATTCCTCAACTTGATACTTCTTGAAGTGCTCAAGAAGTTCACAACTCAACGCGTGTCTTTTTTGCTCTCCAAACTACTTTGATCAAGCATTACCTTTATCTTTATTTTGTGCATTGGCATGTGCCCTAGTGACCACCTGTATGGGTGCCACCTTCACTTTCTCCTCTTCATATCTAGAGGGAAGTGTTGTTACTATATTGATAGGTGTCGGCTTGCTCGTGTTCGGATTCTAAAAGTAGTCTTTGTATAGATGTGTTTCACCAAAATAATTACAAAAGGATTTCTTAGGTGGTATGGCTCATGTTCCATATTCTTCTAGCCCTTTGTCTCTTTCACTACACCACTACAACCCTTAGACGATGTGCAATCTTACCTCCCTCCAACCAATTATTAGAAAAAAAATGATCTATTGTATGGACTCCTTTTCCCAAGCTTGGTTATCACCATAGTTCCACCACCAATCCAATATTTGATACCCCTTTTGATTACCTCTAGTTCAAGAAACCTAATGTCAATCATGAACATGACAACACTAAGATTATGTCCCTCTAATTTGGTGTATATTTTAGCCTTTGACCATTCCCGATCATTGCTAAAAATTTCCACGTAGTTCAAAGGCCATTAATACTTATTGTTTGTTAGTAAAACACATCAAATACATGCCCTAAACCCCCTTTTACTTGAGCATACCATGAACATTGACCATGAAAACATTAAAGAAATAGTCATAATGCAAATATTTCACAAAATCACAAAGAAAAAAAGAAAACTTCATGAAAAGACAATGAAAAAAGGGAAAGGAAGGGAAGAAATAGTAAAAACTATAAAAAAAAATAGTGGTGAAGAAGGGAATGATATAAAGCTACTATATCAAGGAAGAAGAAGAGTCTGAAGAAGGAGGAGAAACTGAAGACAACATGGATTTTCTTTGATTCTAATTGATTTTCTACATTAATCTCTACTCTAATCCTATCTATACAGTGAAGTTGGATGGAAAACATTTCAACTAATCCTCTTTGCATGCCAAAATGAATAAAAATGTAATCTCAAATTGCGTACCTCACGTGAAATTATATAATAAAATGTGATGATCGAGGAGAATGCTCCCTAGGAATGGCAACAATGTGTTGCATTGTTGACCACTCCAAATTTTCATGAACCCAAGATGATGTCACGTATAGCATCCAAAGAACATTGTCTTTTATAGATAATTTTAGAAACGTCACCCTTTGCACACTCTAGAGTCCATAAAAACTTCAAAAATAGTCCAAAACATACATTCTTGATAGGATTGAAGCTCAGAAAAATACAAGAAAATTCTAGGGGCTTAGTTTATTATTGTAGCGCCTCAATGACTCATTGAATTTTACATATATGGAGGATATTTACAAAAATAGGGATTTGACATATTCCTAAAAGTGGTTTTTACATGTAAAATGGGCATATACTTCTTGTTTATCCATGTGCCTATGTGGAACTTCCTTCTTTTCCATGCGTGCTTTTCTTCACAACCCTATCCATCTCCCATGCTTTGCTCTATTGTAGTCTGCTTCTTGTGAGTTTCTATTCCAACAACAATGCTCACCAAGTTTTATAGAGATCTAAGAAAGTGAGTGAAGCTGTGCGAACAATGCATCTCGAGAACGCTCAACTTGGCCTAGTACCAAATTCTGGAGTTTGAGGAGCAGTAATGCAAAAAAATAAATAAATAAATAAAATTAAAAATCAAGAGGAAGAAGAAGAATATTTAAGGAACTACACACAATATATTGCTAATCGTAGAATGCACAAAGATAAGTGGTCCATTAGGGCTATGGGCATATAAACAAGCAAGGTAGGAAACCTCCTAAAGAAGGTGCACTAATGATTCTATTAGTATATTTTGATAGTGATATGCATGAACACACTTAGGATTGTTGGGGAACTTTGCTCCCTCTTTGAATTATTTTTTCTCTCCCATAATCCTAAAAGGCTACTTATCCTAGTACATTCATCACTTACAAATGCACTTTGTGTTGTTATCCCAAGCTTCTTCTTCTTTATGCTGATTTTGTGCATTTGTAGTCCTGAAACTCCAACAAGCGGTATCATAGTAGGTTGTTGCTTCCTGAGGTACATGGCTAATACACCTCCACTCATTGTCTCAAATTGATACAAACCTTGGTGAGCATTCTTAGGGTTTTGTATAGTTCACGAAAAAATCCAAAACCTATGTGGAGCTTAAAAATTGTTTTGGCCTCCACTGCACTATCATAGTGAGTACACAAGTGATTTCATCCTTTTGTAAAGATCTTTAGTAGGGTTTCTATCCACCATTACAAGTGTCTCAAAGCTTGCTGTATTTCTAGTAGAGCACCACTGGAGAATTTTATCCAAGCTTTTTGAGATATAGTCAATTTTCTACATTGAGTGTCCATAGTTAAAAAAGTGATGTATTTCATATGTAGTTGTTGAGGATGAGTTGGATGATTCCAGATTCTTTTTATGGGAATACATGTTGCAGCATGAATTGGTTGCAAAGGGATTATGGAATATTTTCCTTATTACACTCCTTAGGAGGCTTCAGCACCCCACTTTTGTATGTTCCCATTACGCTAAAGAGATACATATCTTTTTACATTAATCACTTAGTAATGCATTAGGTCTTGTGCTCCCAAGCTTCTTCTTCTTCTTCTTCTTCATGCTGATTGTGTGTTCCCAATCTCGAAACTCCAACAAGTCCTACATATGTTCACACATCATTATTCAAATGTACTAACAAGCCCAAATTCAATGGGCATTAGAATCTTTGAATCCTAAGTCCATTATAGATTATGATAAATATACATGAAATCTAAGGTAGATTACTTATATGTCCATGACATTCTTTAATTCTCAAGAGAAACCAAGGCTCAATTCTCTAATAGCTCTTGATCTCTATATAATTAATGGAGATAATCTTCCATCTTAATTATGTACAATTGAACTTAATTAAAATTTATTTGATCTTATTACATTATTACGTTCCCTTTGTTGTTTCAAAGTGAATAAAAGTATCTTTCAACATGGTCCTTAGCCTTCTTAGCTTCTATATATATTGTCCTAGAGCTATGATGACACACACATATTGGAGTTAGGTGTCTGCAGAAGCACACAAAAAGCACAAGGAAGAAGAAGAAACTTGGAGAACAACACAATATTGAATGTATTACCAAGTGAATGTACAAAGACAAGTGACCCCTTAGGGTTATGGTTGTATATACAAATTGAGGAAAACACCCTTGTAAAGAGCCAAAAACATATCCTGGTGATCCTAAGTGTGTTCACACACATCACTATATAATAAAACCTCGCCCTAAGAGTGATGTGGTGAACAAGGGGCTAGCGCTCGTGTATAAGGAAGTGTCAAGCTATGTGGAAAGTAATCAATCCACAAAAGGAAGTAAGCCCAAAGCTTTGCAAAAAGCTACAAACTTATCCCTAGGCAAAGCCTTTGTGAAAAGGTCTAGAACATTCCCCTGTGTTGGCACATAAGACAAAATAATCTATCAAGTTGAAAGTCTCTCCCAAACATTATGATACTGCTCCTCAATGTGCATTGTGCGTGTTGGTGCAAGGAAATCATCAATTGATGATTTGGACAAAGATTTGAAGTCAAAGAATGAAGCAAAGATCAACATATGAGGCTTAAAGCATAGTTCATGATCAGAAGATGAAGACTTGTATATACATGTATACTAATCTTGTAATTAGTTTATAAAAACTTTGCATCTATGATGAGTCGTGATGTAAACATCTATATATACTTGATATATATGTACTACGAGTACAAGGGATGATGAGAGATAAGTTTATAAGTCATTAGAGACTTTAGAAAGTGAGAAGAACATGAAGTATCATCCAAATATAAGATTTCTCTGAATAAAAGAAAGTTGTGCCTCGATCTTTTACTCATGCTCCTTTTGTGTTTTTCTTGATGAATGCATTTGTACAAGTCTAATTCTCTATTTGGGTGACCTATGTACAAGTTTTGAGAGTTTAATTGTAATCGGGCTGAGATAATTTTAAGTAGGAACATTCACATGTGTAAATGTGAAGAAGTGAATATAGGAACATACACAATCCCGATGGTCAATGTTTTGATCAGATCTCCCTCCACTGTGTAAAGTTTTGAGCAAGTAAGCACTCATTCTTTAAGTTGGAAGGTAAGCTACTTGTGGCTAAAAGCATTTGAATAAACGGGGTCTAATTTGGGAGAATCATGCATTAGAAGTTTCAAGTGTCAAAGTTGACTATACAAAAGAAGAGTTTCAGACATAGGTACATTATTAGGAACAAATCTCAAGATCTACTGAATCTTTTGGAAATATTTAACTTGGAAAAGGTGCCCAGACTTTAGTAGACACCTTGTATAAAGTTTCATTGAAAACTTTACACATTTGATCAGTCAATGAGTGAATTAAGTGCAACATACTTTTTTGAATAATTAGTTTATTCATAGTTAGTTCAAAGTCTGATAATTTGGCATTGGTCTTCCAAAATTGGTTGAGGTTTTAAGTTGTTCTTGATATAGAGGTTCTCTAACATCGAGGGTAACTTGTTTTTTTGGAGATTAATACTCTCCATCAGTGGTATCAGAGCAGGAGTTATCAGAATTGAAGAAAGAAGGACCCCGACTGTTGCAGATATATAGAAATTAATATTTGAAGATTCAAAAGGTGAAAGGTTGAAGTGAAAGCTAGAGAAGGAGGTATGAAGCTATCAAGAAGATCAAAAGGAATTACATTCGAAGTAAAGGTACATTCATTATTCACAAATCTTGAAGAATTTATTACACAGGTGAAGAAAGGATGGGAGATTCTCTTCAAATAGAGAAATTGGATAGAGAAAACTATCTTGCTTGGTCAATGAGGATGGAAGCTCATCTAATGAGCAAAGGCCTGATAGGATACATCACAGGTGAAGAAGAAAAACCAGAATTTAGGGGTCCGAGTGTTCCAACTAGGGAAGAGCTCTCAGATTTGAAGACATGGATGAAGAAGGATGCTCAAGCAAGGAGCATTATTTACATGGGAGTCAATGATTACTTGCTACCTCACATTAGAGGACTTGAAAGTGCAAGTGACATATGGAATGCTTTGGAGGAGCATTTCCAAAACACTACAAAGTCAAGGCATCTTTATGGGCACAGTTCACCACATTCAAAAAGAAAGCTTCTCAATCTATTTTTGATTATGAGCAAGGATGGACATTGCAGATGCATTAGGAGCAGTTGATGAAGATATTGAAGAGGAAAAATTGGTAAGACAAATTCTCACAGGTTTGAGAGGAGATGAAAAGTGGAAGCCTTTCATTCTATCCACTGAATTGTCACTAGATCATTTCACTCTTGATTAAATTGTTAGGACACATGCTAACCTTTCAGCAGGATGTCAAAGGTGATGTTGATAAAAGTACAGGTCAAGCAATGTATTCGAAGGACAAGAAGAAGATTAACAAAGGCAAGCAATAATTGAATGAAGATGAAGGCACTACTAGTCAAGCTAACTTCCTAAGAGGAAGAGGAGGTAGCAAAGGAAGAGGAAGAGGCAGAAGTAATAAAGATGGTATCAAAGCTTGTTGGATTTGTGGTAAGACTAATCATTTAACTCATGAATGTTGGCATAATAATCAGAATGGTGGAGGATACAATCAAAACTTTAATTCAAGAGGAAGAGGTAATCAGAGAGGTAATTTCATAGGTAGAGGTAGTAGAGGTTTCTTTGGAAAAAATGTAGGTAAAGGCTTTCAAAGTCAATCGTACAATAATACCTACTACAACTATGCTTCAGATAGCAATCACTTGAGTGGCAACATAGCTTTGATGACTGATTTGGAGAATAAGGTGAGTAATCATGTAGTTCAAATAGGTGATAATACAAAGCATAATGTGAAGTCCATTGGATCAGTAAAGGCCAAGGATGGAAGCACTCTTTTGGGTAAGGTTTTTTATGTTCCTACAATCCCAAAGAATGTGATAAGTGTAGGAAAAATTGTAGAGAAAGGATATGAAGTAAGATTCACTTAGAGAAAGGATATGAAGTAAGGTTCACTAATAATGGAGTTTCTGTGGAAGACCCTTGCAATGGGTATAAACAAATTGTTTCATGGAAGAAAGAAGGAAGTGTTGATATATTTAGGTAGTGATGTGTGTGAACTCTAGGACCTGTTGATATATTTAGGTAGTGATGTGTGTGAACACTCTAGGACCGCCGGGGCACTTTTTTCCCTCTTTAGGAGGTTTTTTTCCCCCGGCTTGTACATACGCCTATTGCCCTAATGGGCTACTTATCTTTGTACATTCTCTAGTAATACATTCAGTCTTGTGTGTTGTGCTTCAAGCTTCTTCTTCTTCCTTGTGCTGTTCGCGTGCTTCCGCAGACGTCTAACTCCAACAATTGGTATCAGAGCAGGTCGTTGCTTCTTCTAGGGCGCCGTCGACACTCCTCCGTTTGCAGTCTCAGATTCGCACAAAATTTGGTGAGCATACTCAGGGTGTTTCCGAGATCAAATCGGCTTCGCTCTGTGGTGCCGAAATCGCGATCTGAGCTCGTTTCGGCCTCCGAACGCACTATCGCAGTGCTTGTGCAAGCTATTTCGTCCTTTTATGCCAAAGGTATATACCAGTTTCTGTTCGCCAGTTTAAGCGTCTCGAAGTCTGCTACAGGTCTAGCAGAACTCGTCTGGGCAGTTCTGTTCAACTTTTTGAGATACAGTCAATTTTCTGCATCAAGGTATTTTAGTCACCGGCCATGGCTGAAAGCAGTGATGTATTCCGTATGTTGGCTGTTGAGGATAAGTTGGATGGTACCAACTACCCATTATGGGCTTATATGATGCGACATGTACTGGTTGCAAAAGGATTGTGGAACATTGTGCAGGGTGTTGAAAGACGTCCTGTTACACCTGTAATGACAGGTACTGCAAATACAGGTGTTGGAGCTGATGAAGATGGTGTCGAAGATGATATTCCGCAGATTCCTGTTCGTGCTGCTGTTTCTGTTGCACCTACTGCAGAGCAGATTCGTTGGGATGGCAGAGATGCCCAGGCACATGCATTGATAGCTTTGTCTGTCAAACGTGCCATTATTCCTCACATTCGCTCTTGCAGAACAGCAAAGGATGCTTGGGATACACTTACCACTTTGTACCAGGCTAGGAATGAGGCTCGTGTTGCTTACCTCCGAAAACAGTTGGAGAGTGAGCACATGAATGAAGGTGATTCGATGGACAGTTTTCTTACAAAGATCAAAGACCTGAAGGAACAATAAATTTCTGCTGATGAGGTTATACCAGATAGCTCACTTGTGCAGACCGTTCTGAATGGCCTTCCTAATTCATATCAGAGTTTTGCCTCTACTCTTCGATTGATGATGAAAGGCAATCCGAATGCCTTGTCATTTGAGGAATTAGTCTCTGTTCTGTTGCAGGAAGATCAGTCCAGGCAGAACAGGTCCATTATGCGTGTTGCAGATCAAGCTTTCCTGGCTAGTCAGAAGGGCAAAGGAAAATGGAGCTCTTCTACTAGTAAGCAGAAATCTGCAAATGCTGCACAATCGAAGAACCAGGATAAAGATGAGAAGAAATCAGAAAAGCAGAAATTGTTCTGCAAGTACTGTAAAGGAAATGATCATATTATAAAGAACTGTCCAAAACTGGCTGCTAAAGAGGCAAAGAAGAAAGAGGCTGGAATGGTTGTTGCAGAGGCCTCAACACCAAAAACAGAGTCTGCAAATCTTGTGCAGGAAGAAGAATGGGCGTTTACTACTATCTGCAGTTTTGACCCATCTTCTCATGATCAGTGCATGTCTGCAGTAGACTCAGATGTTTGGTACTTTGACAGTGGGGCGACCAAACATATTACCTCGCAGCGCAGTTTCTTCTCTTCACTTGAGCCTGCCCCTACAGGGAATACTGTCACATGCGCCAATAACTCCTCTTATCCTGTTATGGGAGTTGGTAAGATCATTCTGACTACTGCTGATGGTAGTTCTTTCACTTTGTTAGATGCTTTATTTGTGCCAGGGATAAAAAAGAACCTGTTATCAGTTTCTGCATTAGCCAAGATTGGCTTGGTTGTGAAATTCGTTGATGACAGGTGTACAGTCCATGATCTCTCAAATGGCGATGTGATTATTGCTTCTGGCATTTTATGTCGTGGGCTGTATAAGCTCATAGACTATGAAAGATCTGTGAATGATTCGGCATGTGCAGTTCATGATTCTCAGGCTATGTCAGATGCAAAGCTTTGGCATGCACGCTTTGGTCATCTGAATTTTGCTAGTTTGTTACGCCTGCAGAAATCTGAAATGGTGTCCTCTTTGCCCAAACTTGAGGCACCTAGAAAACATGTTTGTGAAGGCTGTATTTTGGGCAAAATGCAGCGTTCTTCCTTTCCAAAAGATGGTTCAGTTCGGGCTATGCAGAAATTGCAGCTTGTACATAGTGATGTCTGTGGTCCTATGCAGACACCCTCTTTTGGAAATTACCTTTACTTCGTGACTTTCATTGATGATTTTTCCAGGCATGCATGGGTATATCCACTCAAAGCAAAGTCCGAAGTGTTCATGTGCTTCAAACAGTTTTTGGTTGTTTGGCATATGCATTAGTGCCTGAACAACATCGCAGAAAATTGGATGATAAGGCAGTAAAATGTATTTTTGTTGGGTACAGTTCTGAAAGTAAAGGCTATCGTCTGTATCATCCACAGACTAAACGCATTCTGGTTAGCCGTGATGTTGTCTTTGTGGAAGATGCTATTCAGCCATTGCTTTCATGTACTAAGGAGACATCTGTTAGCTCCAAAGACATGTATGATACTTTGATGCCTCTTTTTACAGGTGGACAGGCTAACGCTGGTCCTAATGAGGCAACTTCTCAGCCTTTGCAGGTTTCATATGATGATGCAGATCATTCCATTTCTGATGCAGATTTACATGATGCACTTGTTGATGAGAGAGCTGATATTGAACAGGCAAAAACTATGCCAAAATGGCTGGTGCAGACTTTGTGTGACAGCAAATTAGATGCACCTTTGTCATATCGTACTCGTTCAGGCTCTCATAGTACCTCCTTTGCATCAGATTGCTATGCTATGGCTGCATCTAGTCTCTGTGATGAGAATGAGCCTGTTTCTTTTGATGAAGCACAAAATTCAGAAAATTGGATGGCTGCTATGCAATCTGAATATGATGCTATAATGAAGAATGGTACATGGTCTTTATGTGACTTGCCTCCTGGCAAGAAGGCCATTGGCACTAAGTGGGTATACAAGCTGAAGCGTAAACCTTATGGTACAGTTGACAGGTATAAGGCTAGGCTTGTTGCAAAGGGTTATGCGCAGGAAAGAGGCATTGATTTTGATGAGACCTTTGCACCTACATGCCGTATGACTACTGTTCGGAGCATTTGTGCACTTGCAGCCCATCATGGTTGGAATGTACATCAGTTGGACATTAAAACAGCATTTCTGAATGGTGACTTGCATGAAGAAGTGTATGTTTTTCAGCCCCGTGGCTTTGTGCAGAAAGGGCATGAAAACCAGGTGTGCAGGTTAAAGAAGGCGTTATATGGTTTAAAGCAAGCACCACGTGCTTGGTATGAGAAAATACATGCCTATCTAATTGCACATGGTTTTGAGAACAGTCCAACTGAAAGCACCTTATATGTTAAGCGTGCTAATGATGTGCTTCTGATCATTGTTGTCTATGTAGACGACATGCTTCTCACTGGTCCTCTTGAGAAGCATATTGCTGATTTCAAGGCTGATTTGCATGCCTCATTTGAGATGTCTAATTTGGGGCATTTGCATCACTATTTGGGCATTCAGTTTATGCAAGTTGATGGTGGAATGGCTTTGTGTCAAACGAAATATATTGACACATTATTGCAGCGTTTTGGCCTTGAAGACTGTAAGCCTATTGCCACTCCTATGGAGACAGGTTTACGATTGAGTCTTCATGATGTTGGAGATGCATTTGATGCTGTTCTCTATCAGCAGGCTGTTGGATGCTTGATTTACTTATGCATTACTCGGCCAGATATTCAGTTTGCTGTCTCACAGATGAGCAGGTTTATGCATTGCCCAAGAGTCACGCATTGGAAAGCGGTTAAGCGCATCTTTCGCTACTTGAGTGGTACTCGGCTACTTGGGTTGTTTTATCCCAAGGGGGGATCACTACCGCCAGATTTGCATGCTTTTTCTGACTCAGATTGGGCTGGTTGCTATGACACTCGTGTGTCCACCAGTGGTTTTTGCTTCATGCTTGGTAGCTCATGTATATCTTGGTTGAGCAAGAAGCAGCCTACTGTGGCCACTTCCAGTTGTGAGGCTGAGTATAGGGCAGCTTTCACAGCGACTGTTGAGTGTGTGTGGCTCAGACGCCTTATGGCTGATTTGGGTGTTGGCCAGTCTTCTGCCACCACCATCTTCACTGACAGTCAGAGCGCATTGGCAGTTGCGAGGAACCCTGTGTTCCATGCTCGCACTAAGCACATTGAGGTGCATTATCACTATGTCAGGGAGAGGTTCTCTGCTGGGGAGATCAGCTTGGCATATGTGCCCACGCAGGAGAACATTGCAGACCTTTTCACGAAGGCTCTGCCTAGGAAGAAGTTTGAAGCTTTCCGCAAAGCTTTGGGCTTACTTCCTTTTGTGGAGTGATTTCCACATAGCTCGGCACTTCCTTATACATGAGTGCCAGCTCCTTGTTCACCGCATCACTCCCAGGGGGATTTGTTGATATATTTAGGTAGTGATGTGTGTGAACACTCTAGGACCGCCGGGGCACTTTTTTCCCTCTTTAGGAGGTTTTTTTCCCCCGGCTTGTATATACGCCTATTGCCCTAATGGGCTACTTATCTTTGTACATTCTCTAGTATGCTACGGTTTCTGCTGCACCTACTGCAGAGCAGATTCGTTGGGATGGCAGACATGCCCAGGCACATGCATTAATAGCTTTGTCTATCAAACGTGCCATTATTCCTCACATTCGCTCTTGCAGAACAGCTAAGGATGCTTGGGATACACTTACCACATTGTACCAAGCTAGGAATGAGGCTCGTGTTGCTTACCTCTGAAAACAGTTGGAGAGTGAGCACATGAATGAAGATGATTCTATGGACAATTTTCTAACAAAGATCAAAGACTTTAAGGAACAATTGATTTCTGTTGATGAGGTTATACCAGATAGCTCACTTGTGGAGACTGTTCTGAATGGTCTTCCTGATTCATATCAGAGTTTTGCTTCTACTCTTCGATTGATGATGAAAGGCAATCCAAATGCCTTGTCATTTGAGGAGTTAGTTTCTGTTCTGTTACAGGAAGATCAGTCCAGGTAGAATAGATCCATTATGCGTGTTGCAGATCAAGATTTCCTGGCTAGTCAGAAGGGCAAAGGAAAATGGAGCTCTTCTACTAGTAAGCAGAAATCTGCAAATGCTGCACATTCGAAGAACTAGGATAAAGATGAGAAGAAATCAGAAAAGCAGAAATTGTTTTGCAAGTACTGTAAAGGAAATGATCATATCATAAAGAACTGTCCAAAACTGGCTGCAAAAGAGGCAAAGAAAAAGGAGGCTGGAATGGTTGTTGCAGAAGCCTCTATACCAAAAACAGAGTCTACTAATCTTGTGCAGGAAGAAGAATGGGTGTTTACTACTGTTTGCAGTTTTGACCCATCTTCTCATGAGCAGTGCATGTCTGCAGTGGACTCAGATATTTGGTACTTTGACAGTGGGGCGACCAAACATATTACCTCGCAGTTGGTAAGATCATTTTGACTATTGCTGATGGTAGTTCTTTCACCTTATCAGATGCTTTATTTGTGCCAGGGATCAAGAAGAATCTGTTATCAGTTTCTGCATTAGCCAAGATGGGCTTGGTTGTGAAATTTGTTGATGACAGATGTACACTACATGATCTGTCAAATGGCAATGTTATTATTGCTTCTGGAATTTTATGTTGTGGGCTATATAAGCTCATAGACTATGAAAGATCTGTGAATGATTCGGCATGTGCAGTTCATGATTCTCAGGCTATCTCACATGTAAAGCTTTGGCATGCACACTTTGGTCATCTGAATTTTGCTAGTTTGCTAAGCCTGCAGAAATCTAATATGGTGTCTTCTTTGCCCAAGCTTGAGGCACCTGGAAAACATGTATGTGAAGGCTGTATTTTGGGCAAAATGCAGCGTTCCTCCTTTCCAAAAGATGGTTTAGTTCGGGCTACATAGAAATTGTAGCTTGTACATAGTGATGTCTGTGGTCCTATGCAGACACCTTCTTTTGGAAACTATCTTTACTTCGTGACTTTCATTGATGATTTTTCCAAGCATGCATGGGTATATCCATTGAAGGCAAAGTCCGAAGTGTTTTTGTGCTTCAAACAGTTTTTGGTTTTGGCTGAAATTTGTCAGCATGTAAAATGGGCACCCTCCGTTCTGATCGAGGGGGGGAATATATGTCTTCTGATTTTAATGCATTTCTGGTTGAACGTGGGATAAAACACCAATGTACAGTGTCGTATACACCTCAACAGAATTGACTTGCTGAACGGAAGAACAGGTCACTCATGGAGATGGCGAGGTGTATGGTCAAGAGTCAGGGTTTACCACATAGTTTCTGGCTTGAGGCTGTCATGTCTGCAGCATATGTACTTAACAGGTGTCCCACTAAAGCGCTACAGTCTATCACTCCATATGAGGCTTGGCATGATTGCAAGCCATCTGTATCTCATCTGCGGGTTTTTGGTTGTTTGGCATATGCACTAGTGCCTGAACAACATCGCAGAAAATTGGATGATAAGGCAGTAAAATGTATTTTTGCTGGGTACAGTTCTGAAAGTAAAGGCTATCGTTTGTATCATCCACATCATCTGTTATCTCCAAAGACATGTATGATACTTTGCTGCCTCCTTTCACAGGTGGACAGTCTAGTGCTGGTCCCAATGAGGCAACTTCTCATCCTTTGCAGGTTTCATGTGATGATGCAGATTATTCCATTTCTGATGCAGATGTACATGATGCACTTATTGATGAGAGAGCTGATATTGAGCAGGCAAGAACTATGCCAAAACGGCTGGTGCAGACCTTGCCTGACAGCAAATTAGATGCACCTCTGTCATATCGTACTCGTTCAGGCTCTCATAGTGCCTCTTTTGCATCAAATTGCTATGCTATTGCTGCATGTAGTCTCTGTGATGAGAATGAGCCTATTTCGTTTGATGAAGCACAAAATTCAGAAAATTGGATGGCTGCTATGCAATCTGAATATGATGCTATAATGAAGAATGGTACTTGGTCTTTATGTGACTTGCCTCCTGGTAAGAAAGCCATTGGTACTAAGTGGGTATACAAGCTGAAGCGTAAACCTGATGGTACAATTGACAGGTATAGGGCTAGGCTTGTTGCAAAGGGTTATGCACAGGAAAGAGGCATTGATTTTGATGAGACCTTTGCACCTACATGTCTTATGACTACTGTTCGGAGCATCTGTGCACTTGCAGCCCATCATGGTTGAAATGTACATCAGTTGGACATTAAAACTACATTTTTGAATGGTGACTTGCATGAAGAAGTGTATGTTTTTCAGCCCTGTGGTTTTGTGCAGAAAGGGCATGAAAACCAGGTGTGCAAGTTAAAGAAGGAATTATATGGTTTAAAGCAAGCACCTCGTGCTTGGTATGAGAATATACATGCCTATCTGATTGCACATGGTTTTGAGAACAGTCCAACTAAAAGCACCTTATATGTTAAGCGTGCTAATGATGTGCTTCTGATCATTGTTGTCTATGTTGACGACATGCTGCTCACTGGTCCTATTGAGAAGCATATTGCTGATTTTAAGGCTGATTTGCATGCCTCATTTGAGATGTCTGGTTTGGGGCATTTGCATCACTATTTGGGCATTCAATTTATGCAAGTTTATGGTGGAATGGCTTTGTGTCAAACGAAATATATTGACACATTATTGCAGCGTTTTGGCCTTAAAGACTATAAGCCTATTGGCACTCCTATGGAGACAGGTTTACGATTGAGTCTTCATGATGCTGGAGATGCATTTGATGCTGTTCTCTGTCAGCAGGCTGTTGGATGCTTGATTTACTTATGCATTACTCGGCCAGATATTCAGTTTTTTGTCTCACAGATGAGCAGGTTTATGCATTGCCCAAGAGTCAAGCATTGGCAGGCAGTTAAGCGCATCTTTCACTACTTGAGTGGTACTCGGCTACTTGGGTTGTTTTATCCCAAGGGGGGATCATTACCGCCAAATTTGCATGCTTTTTCTGACTCAGACTGGGTTGGTTGCTATGAAACTCGTGTGTCCACTAGTGGCTTTTGCTTCATGCTTGGTAGCTCATGTATATCTTGGTTGAGCAAGAAGCAGCCTACTGTAGCCACTTCCAGTTGTGAGGCTGAGTATAGGGCACCTTTCACAGCTACTATTGAGTGTGTGTGGCTGAGACGCCTTATGGCTGATTTGGGTGTTGGGCAGTCCTCTGCCACCACCATCTTCACTGACAGTCAAAGCACAATACATTTAAACATTATCATGTGTATGTAGAAAGAATTTCATGACAAAAATTGAAGAGACTAAGGCCAGATGGAGGGGGAGAGTATTTCTCTAATGAGTTCAGTGATTACTTGTGGAATGCTGCTATAAAAAGGGAAGTTACGTGCAGGTACTCTTGTCAACAAAATTGTGTAGCAGAAAGGAGAAATAGAACTCTTGTTGAGTTTGCAAGGTCAATGATGAAGGAGAAAAATTTCCCTAATTATCTGTGGGCTGAGGCTGTAAATATAGCGACATACTTGGTTAATAGGCTACCATGTAAATCTTTGCAAGGTATGACACCATATCAAGCATGGTGGGGTAAGAGAACTACCTTAGATCATTGCAAAGTGTTTGGATGTTTGGCTTATGCATATGGGCCATCTTAGTTGAGCCATAAATTGGAACTCAAAGCTGAAAAGTATGTGTTCATTGGTTATGATGATAAGCAGATGGGTTATAGTTTGTGGACTCCATCCACAAAGCAATTCCTTGTGTCAAAGAATGTTACATTTGATGAGCAAGGTACTTGGTATGCAGGTACAATTAATATTAATGCATGTGATGAAGAAACATTGAACCAGAAGAAAGGTAAATCAAAGGTTCAAATATTTGATGAAGAAGAGAACAATGAAGCAATAGTTGAAGTTGAAGAAATGCCAAGGTTTGATCCAGAATGTGATGAACCAGAAACTTCAAGAAGTGGAGAACTCAAAAGATCATCAAGGCACAAATGGCAACCTACGAGGTATAGATATGATACTTCATTTTTTACCACTAAAGATTATGCTTATATGGTGAAAGCAGAGGAAGACCCTTGTACATATGAAGAGGCAAAAGGTAAGGAAAATTGGGAGAAAGCTATGCAGGATGAGTGTGATGCATTGAAGGAGAATGAGACATGGGATTCGGTTCCTAAACCAAATAGTTAGAAGACCATTGGATACAAATGGGTCTACAAGACAAAGAGGTATGCAGATGGAAGTGTGTCTAGATATGAAGCTAGACTTGTTGTGAAAGGGTATGCTCAGACATATGGTATAGATTATGATGAGACTTATAGTCTTGTGGTAAAAATGACAACTATAAGGACTCTCATAGCTATTGCTGCGTGCGAAGGTTGGAAGCTATGTCAATTAGATGTGAAGAATGCTTTTCTAAATGGTTACATTTTAGATGATGTCTTCATGGAGCAACCAGAAGGGTTCAAGGATAAAAGGTATCCAGAGTATGTATGTAAGCTCAAGAGAGCTTTGTATGGTTTGAAGCAGGCCCCAAGGGCATGGAACTACAGACTTGTGAAGTTCTTGAAAGAGCTTGGTTTCCAAGTGTCTAAGCCAGATAGTAGCTTGCTTGGTAAAGTAAGTGATGATGGGTTCATTTACATTTGCATATATGTTGATGACATAATTCTTACAGGTACAAATGAGAAGGGCATACAAAGTCTTAAGAAGAAGATGGAGAAAGAGTTCAAAATAAGTGACTTGGGAGACTTGTCATATTTCTTGGGCATGGAGATTTCATATACTCAACATGGAGTATATGTGACTCAAGAAAGGTATTTGAAGAACTTGCTAATCAAGTTTAAAATGGAAGATTGCAGGGTAGCACCTACTCCAATGGAGGTGAACTCCAATGGAGGTGAATCTTAAGCTTGTAATTAGTTTACTTATGCCTTTGTAATGGTGACGCTGGTGCAAGAAAAGAATCAATTGATGATTTGAACAAAGATTTAAAGTCAAAGAATGAAGCAAAGATCAACATATGAGGCTTACAATTTAGTGCATGATCAAAAGATGAAGACTTGTATATACATGCATACTAATCTTGTAATTAGGTAATAAAAACTTTGCATCTATGATGAGTCGTTACGTAAACATCTATATATACTTGATATAGATGTACTAAGAGTAAAGGGATTATGAGAGACAAATTTAGACGTCATTAGAGACTTTAGAAAGTGAGAACATGAAGTATCATTCAGATCTAAGATTTATCTGAATAGAAGAAAGTTGCACCTCGATCTTTTACTCAGTGCTCCTCCTTCTATGTTCATCTTCTTGAAGAATGCTTTTGTACAAGTCTAAATATATAGTTGAGTGACCTTTGTACAAGTTTTAAGAGTTTAATTGTAATCAAGCTGCAAGAATTTTAAGTGAGAACATTCACATGTGTAAATGTGAAGAAGTGAAGACAGGAACAGGTGCAATCCGGGTGGTCAATGTTTTGATCAAATCTCCCTCCACAATGTAAATTTTTGAGCAAATGAGCACTCATTCTTTAAGTTGAAAGGTAAGCTAATTATGGCTAAAATCATTTGAATAAATGCGGTCTAGTTTGGGAGAATCATGCATTAGAAGTTGCACGTGTCAAAGTCGACGATATAGAAGAACAGTTTCAGACATAGGTACATTGTTTGGAACAAATCTCAAGATCTATTGAATCTTTTGGAAAGATTTAACTTGGAGAAGGTGCTCAAACTTTGTTGATATATTTAGGTAGTGATGTGTGTGAACACCCTAGGACTGCCAAGGCACTTTTTTCCCTCTTTAAGAGGTTTATTTGGTATGTATACCCACAATCTGAGCTCGTTTCGGCCTCCAAACGCACTATCGCAACGCTTGTATAGGCTATTTCATCTTTTTGTGCTAAAGGTATATAGCTGTTTTGGTTTGCTAGTATAAGCATCTTGAAGTTTGCTACAGGTTTAGCAGAACTCGTTTGGGCAATTCCGTTCAACTTTTTGAGATACTGTCAATTTTCTGCATCAAGGTATTTTAGTCATCGGCCATGGCTGAAAGCAGTGATGTATTTCGTATGTTGGTTGTTGAGGATAAGTTGGATGGTACCAACTACCTGTTGTGGGCTTATATGATGCGACATGTATTGGTTGCAAAAGGACAGTGGAACATTGTGCAGGGTGTTGAAAAACGTCCTATCACACCTACAACTAATACAACTACAAGTACTGAAGCTGATGCAGAAGGTATCGAAGATGATGAATCATATTTTGCATATTCCTGTTCGTGTTGCGGTTTCTCCTACACCTACTACAGAGCAGATTTGTTGGGATGGCAGAGATGCCCAAGCACATGCTTTGATAGCTGTGTCTTTCAAACGTGCCATTATTCGTTTGGGCAGTTCTGTTCAACTTTTTGAGATACAGTCAATTTTCTGCATCAAGATATTTTAGTCATCGGCCATGGCTAAAAGCAGTGATGTATTTCGTATGTTGGCTGTTGAGGATAAGTTGGATGATACCAACTACCTGTTGTGGGTTTATATGATGCGACATGTATTGATTGTAAAAGGACGGTGGAACATTATATTAAAAACGTCCTATCACACCTACAACTAATACAACTACAGGTACTAAAGCTGATGCAGAAGGTATCGAAGATGATGATATTTTGCATATTCCTGTTCGTGTTGTGGTTTCTCCTACACCTACTGCAGAGTAGATTTGTTGGGATGGCAGAGATGCCCAAGCACATGCTTTGATAGCTGTGTCTGTCAAACGTGCCATTATTCCTCGCATTCGGTCTTGCAGAATAGCTAAGGATGCTTGGGAAACACTTACCACATTGTACCAAGCTAGGAATGAGGCTCGTGTTGCTTACCTCCGAAAACAGTTGGAGAGTGAGCACATGAATGAAGATGATTCTATGGACAATTTTCTAACAAAGATCAAAGACTTGAAGGAGCAGTTGATTTCTACTAATGAGGTTATACCAGATAGCTCCTTGTGCAGACCGTTCTAAATGGTCTTCCTGATTCATATCAGAGTTTTGCTTCTACTCTTCGGTTGATGATGAAAGGCAATCAAAATGCCTTCTGATTTGAGGAGTTAGTCTCTGTTCTGTTGCAAGAAGATCAGTCCAAGCAGAACAGGTCCATTATGCGTGTTGCAGATCAAGATTTCCTAGCTACTTAGAAGGGCGAAGGAAAATGGAGCTCTTCAACTAGTAAGCAGAAATTTGCAAATGTTGCACATTCGAAGAAGGAAGATAAAGATGAGAAGAAATTAGAAAAGTAGAAATTGTTTTGCAAGTAGTATAAAGGGAATGATCATATCATAAAGAACTGTCCAAAACTGACTGCAAAAGAGGCAAAGAAAAAGGAGGCTGGAATGGTTGTTGCAGGGGTCTCTACACTGAAAACAGAGTCTGCTAATCTTGTGCAGGAAGAAGAATGGGTGTTTACTATTGTTTGCAATTTTGACCCATCTTCTCATGAGCAGTGCATGTCTATAGTAGACTCAGATGTTTGGTACTTTGACAGTGGGGCGACCAAACACATTACCTCGCAGGGCAGTTTCTTCTCTTCACTCGAGCCTGCCCTTATAGGGAATACTGTTACATGCGCCAACAACTCCTCTTATCCTGTTATGGGAGTTGCTAAGATCATTTTGACTACTGCTGATGGTAGTTCTTTCACTTTGTAAGATGCTTTGTTTGTGCTAGGGATCAAGAAAAATCTGTCATCAGTTTCTGCATTAGCCAAGATTGGCTTGGTTGTGAAATTTATTGATCACAGGTGTATAGTTCATGATCTATCAAATGGCGACATGATTATTGCTCTGGCATTTTATGTTGTGGGTTGTATAAGCTCATAGACTATGAAAGATCTACGAATGATTTGGCGTGTGCCGTACATTATTCTCAGGCTATATGAGATGCAAAGCTTTGGCATGCATGCTTTGGTCATCTAAATTTTGCTAGTTTGATATGCCTGCAGAAATCTGAAATGGTGTCCTCTTTGCCCAAACTTGAGGCACCTGGAAAGCATGTTTGTGAAGGCTGTATTTTGGAAAAAATGCAGCGTTCCTCATTTCCAAAAGATGGTTCACTTCGGGCTACTAAAAAATTGCAGCTTGTACATAGTGATGTTTATGGTCCTATGCAGACTCCTTCTTTTGGAAATTATCTTTACTTCATGAATTTCATTTATGATTTTTCCAGGCATGCATGGGTATATCCGTTGAAAGCAAAGTCTGAAGTGTTCATGTGCTTCAAAGAGTTTTTGGTTTTGGCTGACAATCTGTCAGCATGTAAAATGGGCACCCTTAGTTCTGATCAAGGGGGGAATATATGTCTTCTGATTTTGATGCATTTTTTGTTGAACGTGGGATAAAACACTAGTGTACAGTGCCATATACACCTCAACAAAATGGAGTTGCTAAACGGAAGAACAAGTCACTCATGGAAATGGTCCAAAACTAACTGCAAAAGAGGCAAAGAAAAAGGAGGCTAGAATGGTTGTTGGAGAGGTCTCTACACTGAAAACAGAGTCTGCTAATCTTGTGCAGGAAGAAGAATGGGTGTTTACTACTGTTTGCAATTTTGACCCATCTTCTCATGAGCAGTGCATGTCTATAGTAGACTCAGATGTTTGGTACTTTGACAGTGGGGCGACCAAACACATTACCTCGCAGAGCAGTTTCTTCTCTTCACTCGAGCCTACCCTTATAGGGAATACTGTTACATGCGCCAACAACTCCTCTTATCCTGTTATGGGAGTTGCTAAGATCATTTTGACTACTGCTGATGGTAGTTCTTTCACTTTGTAAGATGCTTTGTTTGTGCTAGGGATCAAGAAAAATTTGTTATCAGTTTCTGCATTAGCCAAGATTGGCTTGGTTGTGAAATTTATTGATCACAGGTGTACAGTTCATGATCTATCAAATGGCGACATGATTATTGCTCTGGCATTTTATGTTGTGGGTTGTATAAGCTCATAGACTATGAAAGATCTACGAATGATTTGGCGTGTGCCGTACATTATTCTCTGGCACATTATTCTCAGGCTATATGAGATGCAAAGCTTTGGCATGCATGCTTTGGTCATCTAAATTTTGCTAGTTTGATATGCCTGCAGAAATCTGAAATGGTGTCCTCTTTGCCCAAACTTGAGGCACCTAGAAAGCATGTTTGTGAAGGCTGTATTTTGGAAAAAATGCAGCGTTCCTCATTTCCAAAAGATGGTTCAGTTCGGGCTACTCAAAAATTGCAGCTTGTACATAGTGATGTTTATGGTCCTATGCAGACTCCTTCTTTTGGAAATTATCTTTACTTCATGAATTTCATTTATGATTTTTCCAGGCATGCATGGGTATATCCGTTGAAAGCAAAGTCTGAAGTGTTCATGTGCTTCAAAGAGTTTTTGGTTTTGGCTGACAATCTGTCAGCATGTAAAATGGGCACCCTCAGTTCTGATCAAGGGGGGAATATATGTCTTCTGATTTTGATGCATTTTTTGTTGAACATGGGATAAAACACTAGTGTACAGTGCCATATACACCTCAACAAAATGGAGTTGCTAAACGGAAGAACAAGTCACTCATGGAGATGGTCCAAAACTGACTGCAAAAGAGGCAAAGAAAAAGGAGGCTGGAATAATTGTTGCAGAGGTCTCTACACTGAAAACAGAGTCTACTAATCTTGTGCAGGAAGAAGAATGGGTGTTTACTATTGTTTGCAATTTTGACCCATCTTCTCATGAGCAGTGCATGTCTATAGTAGACTCAGATGTTTGGTACTTTGACAGTGGGGTGACCAAACACATTACCTCGCAGGGCAGTTTCTTCTCTTCACTCGAGCCTGCCCTTATAGGAAATACTGTTACATGCGCCAACAACTCCTCTTATCCTGTTATGGGAGTTGCTAAGATCATTTTGACTACTGCTGATGGTAGTTCTTTCACTTTGTAAGATGCTTTGTTTGTGCTAGGGATCAAGAAAAATCTGTTATCAGTTTCTGCATTAGCCAAGATTGGCTTGGTTGTGAAATTTATTGATCACAGGTGTACAGTTCATGATCTATCAAATGGTGACATGATTATTGCTCTGGCATTTTATGTTGTGGGTTGTATAAGCTCATAGACTATGAAAGATCTACGAATGATTTGGCGTGTGCCGTACATTATTCTCAGGCACATTATTCTCAGGCTATATGAGATGCAAAGCTTTGGCATGCATGCTTTGGTCATCTAAATTTTGCTAGTTTGATATGCCTACAGAAATCTGAAATGATGTCCTCTTTGCCTAAACTTGAGGCACCTGGAAAGCATGTTTGTGAAGGCTGTATTTTGGAAAAAATGCAGCGTTCCTCATTTCCAAAAGATGGTTCAGTTCGGGCTACTCAAAAATTGCAGCTTGTACATAGTGATGTTTATGGTCCTATGCAGACTCCTTCTTTTGGAAATATCTTTACTTCATGAATTTCATTTATGATTTTTCCAGGCATGCATGGGTATATCCGTTGAAAGCAAAGTCTGAAGTGTTCATGTGCTTCAAAGAGTTTTTGGTTTTGGCTGACAATCTGTCAGCATGTAAAATGGGCACCCTTAGTTCTGATCAAGGGGGGAATATATGTCTTCTGATTTTGATGCATTTTTTGTTGAACGTGGGATAAAACACTAGTGTACAGTGCCATATACACCTCAACAAAATGGAGTTGCTAAACGGAAGATCAAGTCACTCATGGAGATGGTCCAAAACTGACTACAAAAGAGGCAAAGAAAAAGGAGGCTAGAATGGTTGTTGCAGAGGTCTCTACACTGAAAATAGAGTCTGCTAATCTTGTGCAGGAAGAAGAATGGGTGTTTACTACTGTTTGCAATTTTGACCCATCTTCTCATGAGCAGTGCATGTCTATAGTAGACTCAGATGTTTGGTACTTTGACAGTGGGGCGACCAAACACATTACCTCGCGGGGCAGTTTCTTCTCTTCACTCGAGCCTGCCCTTATAGGGAATACTGTTACATGCGCCAACAACTCCTCTTATCCTGTTATGGGAGTTGCTAAGATCATTTTGACTACTGCTGATGGTAGTTCTTTCACTTTGTAAGATGCTTTGTTTGTGCTAGGGATCAAGAAAAATTTGTTATCAGTTTTTGCATTAGCCAAGATTGGCTTGGTTGTGAAGTTTATTGATCACAGTTGTACAGTTCATGATCTATCAAATGGTGACATGATTATTGCTCTGGCATTTTATGTTGTGGGTTGTATAAGCTCATAGACTATGAAAGATCTACGAATTATTTGGTGTGTGCCGTACATTATTCTCAGGCACATTATTCTCAGGCTATATGAGATGCAAAGCTTTGGCATGCATGCTTTGGTCATCTAAATTTTGCTAGTTTGATATGTCTCCAGAAATCTGAAATGGTGTCCTCTTTGCCCAAACTTGAGGCACCTGGAAAGCATGTTTGTGAAGGCTGTATTTTGGAAAAAATGCAGCGTTCCTCATTTCCAAAAGATGGTTCAGTTCGGGCTACTCAAAAATTGCAGCTTGTACATAGTGATGTTTATGGTCCTATGCAGACTCCTTCTTTTGGAAATTATCTTTACTTCATGAATTTCATTTATGATTTTTCCAGGCATGCATGGGTGTATCCGTTGAAAGCAAAGTCTGAAGTGTTCATGTGCTTCAAAGAGTTTTTGGTTTTGGCTGACAATCTGTCAGCATGTAAAATGGGCACCCTTAGTTCTGATCAAGGGGGGAATATATGTCTTCTGATTTTGATGCATTTTTTGTTGAACGTGGGATAAAACACTAGTGTATAGTGCCATATACACCTCAACAAAATGGAGTTTCTAAACGGAAGAACAAGTCACTCATGGAGATGGTGAGGTGTATGGTCAAGCGTCAGGCTTTACCACATAGTTTCTAGCTTGAGGTTTTTTCATGTGTGCAGCATATGTACTTAATAGGTGTCCCGCTAAAGCACTGCAATCTATCACTCAGGCTTGACATGATCACAAGCCATATGTTGCTCATCTTCGTGTTTTTGGTTGTTTGGCATATGCATGAGTGTTTAAACAACATCGTAGAAAATTGGATGATAAAGCAGTAAAATGTATTTTTGTTGGGTACAGTTCTGAAAGTAAAGGCTATCATCTGCATCATCCACAGACTAAACGCATTCTGGTTAGCCATGATGTTGTTTTTGTGGAAGATGTTATTCAGCCATTGCTTTCATGTACTAAGGAGACATCAGTTAGCTCCAAAGACATGTATGATACTTTGATGCCTCTTTTTACAGGTGGACAGTTTGGTGCTGGTCCTAATGAGGAAACTTCTCACCCTTTGTAGGTTTCATGTGATGATGCAGATCATCCTATTTCTAATGCAGATTTACATGATGCACTTGTTGATGAGAGAGCTGACATTGAGGAGGCAAAAACTATGCCAAAATGGTTGGTGCCAACTTTGGGTGACAAGAAATTTGATGCACCTCTGTCATATCGTACTTGATCAGGCTCTCATAGTGCCTCATTTGCATCAGATTGCTATGCTATGGCTGCATCTAGTCTCTGTGATGAGAATGAGCCTGTTTTGTTTGATGAAGCACAAAATTCAGAAAATTGGATGATTGTTATGCAATCTGAATATGATGCTATAATGAAGAATGGTACTTGGTCTTTATGTGACTTGCTTCCTGACAAGAAGGCCATTGGCACTAAGTGGGTTTATAAGCTAAAGTGTAAGCCTGATGGAATAGTTGACAGGTATAAGGCTAGGCTTGTTGCAAAGGGTTATGCACAGGAAAGAGGCATTGATTTTGATGAGACCTTTGCACCTACATGACATATGACTACTATTCGGAGCATCTGTGCACTTGCAGCTCATCATGGTTGGAATGTACATCAGTTGGATATCACAACAGCAATTCTGAATGTTTACTTGCATGAAGAAGTGTATGCTTTTCAGCCTCGTGGCTTTGTGCAGAAAGGGCATGAAAACCAGGTGTGCAGGTTAAAGAAGGCATTATATGGTTTAAAGCAAGCACGATGTGCTTGGTATGAGAAGAAACATGCCTATCTGATTGCACATGGTTTTGAGAAGAGTCCAACTAAAAGCACCTTATATGTTAAGCGTGCTAATGATGTAATTCTGATCATTGTGGTTTATGTTGATGGCATGCTGCTCATTGGTCCTCATGAGAGGAATATTGCTGATTTTAAGGCTGATTTACATGCCTCATTCAGCAATATTCCTCTCATGAGGACCAATGGCTGAATGAGAGGAATATTGCTGAATGAGAGGACTATTTGGGCATTCAGTTTATGCAAGTTGATGGTGGAATGGCTTTGTGTCAAACGAAATATATTGACACATTATTGCAGTGTTTCGGTCTTGAAGACTGTAAGCCTATTGCCACTCCTATGGAGACAGGCTTTCGTTTGAGTCTTCAGGATGCTGGAGATGCATTTGATGTTGTTCTCTATCAGCAAGCTATGTGATGCTTGATTTACTTATGCATTACTTGGCCAGATATTCAGTTTTCTAGCTCATAGATGAGCATGTTTATGCATTGCCTAGGTGTCAAGCATTGGCAGGCGGTTAAGCACATCTTTTGCTACTTGAGTGGCATCCGGCTACTTGGATTGTTTTATCCCAAGGGTGGATCATTGTCGCTAGATTTGCATGGTTTTTCTGACAAATGGGCAATGCATAAACCTCCTCATTTGAGACAACAAATTGAATATCACATCAAGATATTCATAGTAAATCAAGCATCCAATAGTGTGTTGATAGACAAAAACAACAAATGCATCTCCAACATCATGAAAAATAAATCGTAAACTTTTTTCCATCGAAGTGCCAATAGATTTGCAATCTTCAAGGCCAAAATATTGCAATAATGTGTCAGTATATTTTGTTTGATATAAAGTTATTCTCCATCACCTTGCATAAATTGAATGCCAATATAATGATGCAAATGCCCCAAATTTGACACCACAAAAGAGGCATGTAAATCATCCTTAAATTGAGCAATATGTTTGTCATTAGGACTAGTGAGCAACATATCATCAACATATACAACAATGATCAGAAGTACATCATTTGCACACTTAACATATAAGATGCTCTCTGTTTGACTATTCCCAAAACCATGTGCTAGCAAGTAAGCATATATCTTCTCATAACAAGTGGTGCTTGCTTCAAACCATATAATGCCTTTTTCAACCTGTAGACTTTGTTTTCATGCCCTTTTGCACAAAAACACGGCATTTTTGCTGAAATACATACACTTCTTCATGTAAATCACCAACTAGAAATGTAGTTTTAATGTCCAACTAATGTACATTCCAAGCTAATGAGCTGCAAGTGCACATATGCTATGAACAGTGATCATTTTTCACTTGGGAGATACTAGATATGCTCAATGCCTAAACCTTATGTAAAACCACCATTGTTCCATAACACTCTATTTTGTAAGTCCACCATTATGAGGAGAAGCCATGTGAGTCCATTGGACATTAGTAGGTTCCTGACTTTGAGGTCATATGAGATCTAGAGCATACCATAGATGGATAGTTAGGAAGTTTACTTCTAACCCATTGGATCTGAGATTGATCCTATGTGAGGATCAACCTAAATGAAGGGCTAGAAAAAAAAATAGGTTTTTAACTTAGGGAAGGGTCTATATGATGTGGGCCATTGGATCTAGACTTGATCCTAAGTGTGGATTAATTAAGATCAAGGGCTACAAAAAAATGGTTGTTGATCCTACCTTTTTACCATTTGATTTACCCCATAGATCAATACACTACAACATATGAGGGGCATACCAACATTGTCCATACTGACGGTCATCCCTCGGCGTCCGTATGACCGTTGAAAATGGTTGGAAAAAGCACAGAGGCCATACCGACGATCATTTGATCGTTGGTATAGTCGTTAAAAATAAATGGCGGATATATGCGTCAAAAAATAGGCGCCGGTACAAGCATCGGTATTAGCATTGGTAATTACCTGGAAATATCGACGCTCATACCGGTGCACATACAGATGCTCATACCGACACTCATATCGAGGGTGTGTTTTAATTAGACCCGAGAGCAGAAATTCAACATTTTCTCGCATTTTGAACTCAATTTTGCTACCGTCGAGTTTGTGCACGCAAATTGCATTGTGAGCATATTGTTTACACACACACACACACCTCTCTCTCTACATACTCTCCACCCTTTCTTTTTCCCTGTGTTTTCTCTTTTCTAATTTCTCTTCTCCTTAGTTTTGCAGGAGCTCTTTGGCATCCGCTATTTGGAATTTGATGAAGGACAATGGAAAGTGAACTTTGATGACATCGATCCAAAGAATTACGTTGATGTAAGTGATTGTTTTGTTCTCTATTGACATAGAGTGAAAGAGAGAGAGAGAGAGAGAGAGAGAGAGAGAGAAGAGAGAGAGAGAGAGACAAGAGAGAGAGAGAGAGAGAGAGAGAGAGAGAGAGCGAGAGAGAAAGAGAGAGAGAGAGAGAGAGAGAATAAGAGAGAGATGAGAGAGAGAGAGAATGAGAGAGATGAAAGAGAGAGAGAGAGAGAGAGAGAGATAAAGAGAAATAAAGAGAGAGAAATATAGATACATACACATATACTCATGTATATGCATGCATACATACATTCACACATACACACATTCATATGCATTCATACATACACACACATATACACACATACACATACATACATTCACACACATATGTACACACACATACACACACACACACACTCACATATACATACACACTCACATACATATTACATACACACATGCATATACATACACACACACATATGCATACACATATATGCATACTCACATGCATATGCATACATACATACATATACATACGCACATATACATACATACATGTACACACACACATACACACATATACATACACACATGCATATATATACATACACACACATATGCATACTCATACTCATATACATATTATATGCACACATGCATATTCATGCATATGCATGCATGCATGCATTCATATATACATATACATACACACTCACATACATATTATATACACATATATGCATACTCATATGCATGCATACATTCACACACATATGCATTCATACATACCCACACATATGCATACACACATATGCATATACATACACACACACGTATACATACACATGCATATGCATACATATACACACATATGCATACTCACATGCATATGCATACATATACACATGCATTCATACATACACACATATACACACATGCATACACACACATACATACACACACTCACACATACATATAGAGAGAGATGAATGAGAGAGAGAGAGAGAGATAAAGAGAGAGAATGAGAGATACACAAACATACTCATGTATATGCATGCATACATACATTCACACATATACACACATGCATATACACACATATGCATACATACATTCACACATACTTACACACACTCACACATACACACACACACTCATATATACATACATACTCACATACATATTACATACACATGCATATACATACACACACACATATGCATACTCACATGCATATGCATACATACATACACACACATATGCATACACACATATGCATACACACATATGCATACACACATATACATACATACATACATGTGCGCATACATACACGTATATATAAACACATATACACACTCACATACATATTACATACACATGCATACACACACATGCATACACACACATATGCATATTCACATGCATATACATACATACATACACACACATAAGCATTCATACATGCACACACATGCATACATACATTCACACATATACACACATGCATATGCATTCATACATACACACCTATACACATATGCATACATACATTCACACACATACGTACACACACACACACATATACATACAAACTCGCATACATATTACATACACACATGCATATACATACACACACACACACATTTCCATACACACACACATATGCATACTCATGCATATGCATACATACATACACACACATATGCATACTCATGCATATGCATACATACATACACACACATATGCATACACACATATACATACATATATGTACACACACACGTATACATACACACATGCATATGCATACATACATACATACACATATGAATACACATACATACATATTATATACACATATGCATATGCATTCATACATACACACACATATGCATATACATACACACATACATATACATACACACATGCATATGCATACATACACATACATATGCATACACACACACATACATGCACACACATATGCATACTCACATGCATATGCATACATACATACACATATATATGCATTCATACATATACACACATATACACACATACGTATACACACTCACACATACATATAGAGAGAGAAAGAGTTTATACATACACACATATACACACATATGCATACATACATTCACACATACGTACACACACTCATATGTACACACATATATACACACACATACACACACACGAAAATATGTTCACACACATACACATACACAAACATACATTCACACACATATGTCGCCAAGAATTATAATGACTTTAACGAAGCATGTCTAACATATTTGTATCCATAGGTCTCATCATCCTTTCGTAATAGCTCTTTCTCGCTCCTGATACTTTGTTAATCCCTCTTTTTGTAAGGCAAGGAGTATAATTTTATCCGCGCTTTGCATTATGAAGGAATAGTCGCAATATTTGTAGACATACCTAATGTTGTTAACTAATCCCAGAGTTTATAATCGAGTTTAGGATTTTTTGTTAAATTTGTTTCCCTTTAAAGCTTATTCCTACGAACACAAATCACTCAAGTTCTTATTGTTAAATAATATCGGCTATCTCTGAATGCTTCTCTATGGTTTCACTCTTCTAATGTGATCACATACAGTTTCAGTGATGGGCTAGATGAATATGCATAACTTTCTTAAGTTCTATGTTATGAGTTTGATTACATTATGGAAAGATAACAAGGTGAAGCTCTGTAAGGCCTACATTAGTGTTTTTCATTGTAGATTATTAGATATAAAATCATGTTGTGATTGCAAGCTTTTGGTAACAAGTTGTTTATCTTTGGCATTATCGTCTACTATTCAAACATAATGTAGCAGCATAGCCATTGTACAAAAGACTGAGCTTACTTATGTATAGAGGGAATGTTTAATTAATTCTCATGTACACACACACGTATACATACACACATGCATATACATACATACATACACACATGCATACTCACATGCTTATGCATACATACATACACACACGTATGCATACACACATATACATACATATATGTACACACACATATACATACACATGCATATGCATGCATGCATGCATTCATATATACATATACATACACACTCACTCACATATATATACACACTCATATACTGTTATATACATATATGGGATCAGATGGAATCTCCACGTATACCTTGGGGTGCTCATGACCATGACAACTCCAAGATGTATCATATACATGATGAAGCTCTGGATGGATGCGGCTGGAAAGTCCATGCGTTAACTATGCTCCATATAGTTTGGACATTCTATGTTGAAATGGAGTGAAGAAAATAAAGATTTCAAAAATTATATCACAGAGTCGGTCTATGAAGAGCACCGATCAGCACCTAGGCATCCTATTGTCAACTCAAAGTGGATTCGATACACAGCATGTGAGGTCATGTCCCATCGGCGGTCCGAGGCTCGTGATGCTTTCAGAGTAGGCTTACCGAAGCCTGTATGGTTAAACGTTGAGGAGTGGGAATTGATTCATGGTGAGCAGCAACATACTCCTAACTGATATCATCAGCAACGAGATGTGGCGATCACACGTCTAGATATGGTCAGATTGTCACATTTAGGTAGTGACGGATACGACACTATGCATTACGAGTTTGTATCACCTTGATTATTACATTTTCTTGTGTTAAGCACATCATGTATGTTCATCTAATATTTTGCATATTTATCGTAGGAGTTGGCAGTGAGTCGTCCTCCGATACGAATCAAGGAAGCTTATGGATATCGTCATGGATTCGCTACACTTTTGTACATGGTTCATTCATGGAATATATACCTCTTAATCATACTTTTATACATGGTCCATGGTTCATTCAACTCATCTCTTTTGTGTCTGATAGTGTTTTGCTTTATCAAACCGTGTTTTGGTTATCAATCATCTAAACACTAGATCAGCAACCATTAGAGTACATGTTACATGTAGTCGGTTTTTTATGGACAAAGTGTATTGTCTTTTGCTACACAACAGTACGACAATGTTGTTGTAACAAGAGATAATACACTTCCCAAAAAAAAATTGCAAATTTAGTCGTCGATATGAGCATCTGTATTACAAGCCAAATACCGATCCTTATACCGACGCTTATACCTATAGCTGTACCGACACTCATACCGATGATATAGTACTGACAGGCATACTGAAGCTTATACCAATGCCGAGGAAACGATAACACTGTAATATTTGTGCTGGTATAGGAGCCGATATGCCCATGATATGTTATCGTGAATAGTGAGGATTGTTTTGGGCATGGATCAAGCTACCACGACCCTTGAACATGGGTAGTGTTATTCCCATGAGTAGAAGTATCTCTCTTTCTCTCTAATCTTGATCCTATATGTGTGTTATGGTAACTTCTACATGATATTGGAGTTGTACCACTAGTTCATCCTTATTCATTTATTTTTATTTTCTTACATGCTATCAGAGCTCAAGAAGGGATAGAAGTTTGTAGAGATCGTGGAGGCCAAGGAATCAACTCTAGCATTTGTGGAAAGAATGCTTTAACATTCAAGCTTGTGAGAGTTAATTGCTTGAACTCGAGTTTGTGATAAGTAAAGGTTTCAAGATTGGAGTTCTTGGGAGCCAAAGGCACTGCTCATGAGAAGATGATTCATAGCTACAAATAGGAATAAATGCCTATTCTTCATTCTGACCAAGATTAGCTCTATTTTAGGTGTAGAGGCCTCTTTGAGACTTGAAGCATTCCTAAATACTCTCCAACAATGTTTTCGAGGACCATATTCCATTAAGGGGAAGGAAATAGGGTTCTAGTGCTCATAGGCTTTTCCTTCTGTAAGATTATCGAGATGTGCTCTCTTATGGCACATGTAATTGGGTGGATCACCATTTTTGAGGACCTCTTCCTATAGAGTATGAGTTGGAATGAATTGAATCGTATTACTTATACACATAAGAAGTCCAAGGTCACAGGAAATCCATTTTTAGTCCTACACACTTTGTTGGTACACTTTGTTGGTTACACGGAACACAGGAAGAAGACACCTCAGCTAATACGGCATCTCTCACTTGCACTCCTCCCAAAATTCTCAGGATTATACATCTCCTCCACCCTAGACGATGGTATTATGAACATGCCCCTGCACGTGGCTCTCATCTCATAAGAATATTCATAACGACCAGGTCTGAGCACAGTGCAAAACGCCTCAATCCTCTCGTCACGCATGTTCACATGATCCACCCAGGAACGCACCCAGGAACGCACCCATGGCACGCAGCATGGAGAACTTTCCTTCCCCGCTGCAGATAATGCCTCGAGGGCTGGGTTGATGGGTTCACATCCTGCTGGCAAGTAATCAACTAATGCTACATGATGCCTGACGCAATTTGTCCCCAGCGACAACGTCACTTTAACCTTCTCACCTGCTGCGAGCTCCCATGTCTGAGTGTTAGCATCATAAACTGCATGTAGAGGAGAGCGCACTCCTTCATAAATGCGGGTGATAGAGAAGCCATAGCTCACAGCTCTCTGTTGAAGAAGTCGTGGAGTATACTCCAATCCAATGCGGAAATATAGGCGGCCTTCTCCTTTCTTCTGCAACAGTAACTGTGTCATTCCTTCAGAGCTGGTCTCCGACAAGAGAGCTACCATGGGCACTTTAACTTGCTTCGTTTCGATCGATCTTCCTAAACAAGTAAGCGACATGATCCACTTTTCACCCATCCACACATTAGCTGTGAAGTTGGGCTCTTCCTTTTCATATAATACAAAGAACCTATTGAGTGCAGATAACACAAAACAATTTTCCTGCGTGGAGTTCCACCTTCCGCCCCTGCGTTGAGATTGCAAGCCTTTTGCTAGCTTAACACATAAGGGAGATGAAGCTTCATTAACGAGGAGTGCCTCTAATAAGATAGCATCCGTACGACAGTTTGAATGCAACATGACAGACATCCCATCATCGTGATATGAAGTGGTAAAATGGGCATAAGCACCTGTTTCCACAACCTTGGATTTAACATGATCGATGAGTCCCTTGACTTCATTGTTATTCTTATTTCTTGATAATCCAAGAGCAGTAAGAATCCATCCACACGCTTCCAATGACAATTGACTCATGGAAGCTTTCTGCAGCAGCGCACTTGCTTGTTTGCCAACATCCTTGTTGTTCAAGGCTAGTACATACAAAGCGTATGCTAAAAGAGCACTTTTTGTCTCTTTTACGCAAATATTTGTTTCGTTATCGTCATTCAGGTGAACTTCAATATCAGCACAGAAGCCCAATGCATTTTCTAGCATCTCACTGTCTACTTCCAGAAAATCATACTTGGAAGCCATCACCAATGCACATGCCACGTGCAGAGAGATGAATGGCTGATGCTTTACATTATTCCCGGATGTCCACCAGGACCATCCTCCACAGCTTAACTGTCTGTCTTTCAATATCTTCAGGTCCGTTTTCAATTTGATCATGAGTTCCTCCTGTGGCAAGTCCTTGAGTCTGAATGCCTTCATTACCTCCCAAAGGCTTAAAAAGCCTATGATTCGACTGGCAAGTTGTTCGTTGCAATCAAAAGGATATGAATGCAAGTACAATAGCCCATCAGTTAATGTCTGCAATGTTGTCGAAGAAGTAGAAATATCCAGTCCCCCATATAAGGGAAATACATCCATTGGGCTCTTGATGGGTTGCACAATAGTATTAGTTTCATCCATATCACCATATATCGCTACACGCTCTGACGAACTTGGAATGAAGATTGGTACCGATACCTCTGCAGCATCAGAGAAAGGCGGCCTGTTTTCTTCTGTTTGTGTACTGACCACCACCTGGAATTGTGCCGTACCTGTAGCAGCAGCGACCACATGGAAAGGAATGGCTACTCTCTGCGAGCCATGTAGCGTAAGAGAGTAGCCAACACTTTCAGCCTCGACCTTAGCATTGCTTTTTCTCATACCCACTAATAGAGGAAGGGAAATGTTTGTTTGATTCTGAAGCACTACACTGATAAGCGCTTTATCCTCTAAGTTCAGGAACCGTGGTGGGGAAGTGCGTATCATAATAGGAAGCTGAACATCAAGAGATGATTCTCCAAGCCCAAATTGGGCCTCCGTAGCAGCAACAGCCCATATACGGTACCTTGTCAAATTGTCTGGCAGATCAATTCTCACCTCAGCTATCCCATTCCCATTTGTTTTGCAATGAGGCACAAAAGCAGCAAGAGGAGTGAAATTAGACCTTACCCTCGCAATGTTTACATTTTCAGTATGTAGTCTAGCGCTTTGGAGGAAACAGTTTGCAAAACATTGTGCTTCGATGAGAGGCATTGAAAATCTTACATGAAAACCTGGCATCAGACAATATTCTCGAAGATGATAAGAAGAATGGCAATCCTTACATTCAGGATAGAAAGAAGACAGAGGATCTTTCAGCGAGTAAGCTCCCAGATGAAGAATGGCCTCATCTACCATTACAATGCTAATCTCTGCATTGCCCAATGGTGCCTGACTTTTCTCTTCTGTAACCTTGACAGAAACATGAACTGTTCCTCCTGGTGTTGCCGCTTCTTCAGCCCTCATTGGAGCTATGTGCACTAGAAGTCTGTGGCATGACAAAGCAATATTTATGGAGCTCTCAGCTGTTGCATAGGCTGGACGTAAGATTTCTTTGGTATCGGATACGGCATCAGAACTTTTGAATAAGGTCGATCCAAGCAGCAATACCTGCAAGTCTATACGAGGAATCCAATCAGGATCAAGATACGTAGAAAGAATATGGGCGTTGCTCTGCATTTGGAACCTGATCTTGTCTCCTACGTTTGTATTAAAGTATTTCATTATCAACAGGCCTTCTGCAGGCCAGAAAGGTGATTGAATCAAAAGATTTGCAGTTTCTCCTCCCTCATACATATCCTTATCAGGTATAATTTGTGCCTCCTCTTTTGGGATGAAATCTGAGACAACTCCAAGTGGAGTTGACGTGCAGCCTCCACTCACGTAAAAACAAGTACAACGGCTTTCATTGTATCTGTTCTCACTGTCAATAACTCTAAAGGCCATTGAATACATGCCTCCCAAACAAGGGATGAACGAAAATTCCATTGGTTTTTCGTCACTTTCTAGAGAAATATCTTGCTCATCAGAGGCATCTACATAGGCAGAAAGCCCATTATCATCTTCCTTTTCCTGTTTGCCTTGTCCAGCTATAGATACCTTCACTTGCACTCCTGGCAGAGGCTTTCCATTCACATCACAGACAATCACCTCACCCATCACTTTCTCCCCTTTTTTCCCAAAGGTGTCCTTTAACTTAAAACCCACAAAGACGGAAGAAGCATGTATCATAAAATCTGTGGTAGCTGATTGAACTTGACAGTTCAGGTCAGTTATGTATGAAGTTGCAGAAACAGATATTGAAGAAGGACGATCCTCAATGCCTCCGAATTCTATTTTTACTTCATGTTTACCATTCGTATCTGTCTTGCCAGAGAGCTCATATGAGGGATAAAGCATTGGGGAACTCCTCCAGTTGGAGGATCTCCAGCAACCTGGAATAAACGCATCATTACTACCAAATATGTATTGAGGATGTCCTGGAGGAGCATAATAAGTTTGACTGGGCTGTACGACCCACAATACACGAGCGCCTTCAAGTGGACCTCCAGCGTAGTACTTGGCAGAGGTGGAAGCGATCACAAAACTGTTTTTTGATGGGTGTGTATACAGAACTGAGGAACCCCAATGGCTTGTTGTGACCTCAAACTCAGGCTTTCGAAACTCTTGAATCTTCACTTTATGACAATACCTGCTTTCTTGGCCTTGCTCTCCTACATACTCCAATGCAACAGAAGCATCCCCTAGATTAGCATTATCCTGTATACGAAATACAAGGAAAAATGAACCGTATTCATTTAGAGGAATATCACCCATCGTCAATTTGTTCCACCTAGAATCATGCACTGTATATCTGATACGGCCTTGAGCATAAACAGGCTGCTGACCCCCATTTTTCTTCCTTTCGAGCTTCCTCAAATATCCTTTGATATGAACTTCCTCTGTAGGCCTGTACACTCCTCTACTGTCAAATACATACCACCCAAATATCTGATCATCCAATTTCCTTACGCTTACAGAGGGAAGGAACGTAATATCCTTATCTTTCTGCACAGATATGATTTCCTGCCTATCTGCATGTTCTGCCTCAACGACTGTGAGCCCATACTCATCTGTCAAACTTGTATGTCTTCCTACTCTCACAGTAGCCTTGTCAACCGGTGCACCATTTTCTAGGGAACTCACCAACGTTGTGTAGGACCGGGTTATATGGTCAGGATATACATCCAATGCGAGCTGAGTACATTGGACCCACACGCGCACGGTTTGCCTATACACATAAGACTCAGCTGTGCCTCCGCATTGCTCCCATGCTGTCTCAGTAGGCTGTGCGACCACAAGCAACAAGCCATAGCGTTCCTCTGAGTGCTGAAGATGGCTCCCTAAAGGAATCTTATATTCAAAGGGCTCATCTATTTCACACTGCAGCTCAACTACCTCATCATATACTTTCTTGCCCGGATTTTTCTGATATTCCATGCAAGTCATGTGTATCCCGGAAGACGACTCCGTAGAGCTGTAATCATCCACTTCTACCTGGAACACTTGAATATATAAAGAAGAAAAATTTGTTACTGACAAAGGGATGAAGGGATCGATGCGAGTTGAAGGATTTAGAATAACCATTCTACCAGGCCCTGATACAAAACCCTGTGGACCCTGTGGAGTAGATTGGTATTCGGCAGTTGCCTTTGATTCATCTAGTTTCTGACCATAAATATCCTTGATAGACGTGTCGACCGTGACAATATAATTTGCAGCAGAACTAATTAGAGCCTGTAGAACGATTGATGAGCTACTTTCTTCATGAGTGACTTTAAAATCCTCAATGGTGGGAGAGACGTGAAATGCTGACTTCGATATGCTGGCATGATCAAGCTCATTGGAGAATCCAATATGCCACTGTTTTCTGCGCTTCCCGTATGAGTACTCATAGGACGACGTTATGACCAGTGGACCATACGTTGAAAATGAATCAGACCATTCTTCTGTAGATGTAAGGCTGCCCTCTGCAGAAGGACACCCAGAAGGAACTCGAAGCACATACCTTGTGCCTTTCTCAAGAAGTTTCTCCTTTAATTTGAATGCCAACCAAGTGCCTTTAATGTCATCTTTGATGACATCTGGCCATTCCTCTCTTGCTGTAGACTCATCAACAAGTTCTAAATCTTCTCCGGAGATTTTACCGTGATCTGGGCTCCCCTCCTTCAGGAGATCAATATGAGAGAGGACCGAAAGCTGGAGGATTCGCTGATTGAAACAGAGAAAAAAGAGTGGGGACAAAGGCCTGGCAGAGGAGATCAATAAGCTATGAAAGAAATGTACAACGCGAGGTGGTGACGTGCGGAAAGTACGCAAAAATGAAAAGCGCAAAGTGCCACCTACAGTCGACTTACATCCTCGAGCAATAAAGAGCGTGAAAGCAGTTGAAAATGGAAAACGATGTTTAGCTTCAAACTGGAGTGTCTGCGTGCTAAGCCATCTCCATGCTCCATCTACCTGCGGTGTTAGAGAAATGTGTAAAGATGCGATGTCTACCTGCATGTCTGTAACGCTGGATAACGGCACCATAGGCTGAGAGAATGTCAAGGAAACCGACGTAAGCGGGTCGTCAAAGAGGTCTACATCAGGTATGAATCGGCTGATAGTTAATGGAATTTCTGTTTGATCGACCTCCAAGAAACCGTGGGAATTTTGTGCATTTGATAGATCAACAGGTTGCTCGGGCCTGGTCTCTGAAGGTGGGGGGAAAGGGCTGGAGGAGGTGATACCTGGCTCAGAAGGAGGCACGAGTGACGCGCTTCGGATCCCCACAGACATATGCTCGGTGCATTCATGGTCTGCAGGTTCAGGTAACCGAGACAACAGTGCAGATAAAGCATCTGGAGCAAGAGGAGCGAGGTGCACGTCTTGTGAGCCTTCGACGGATCCCCCTTCTGCTCCGCAGACGTAGGAAGATGATGATGAAGAAGTCAACTGCTTCTCCAGCACCGTGGGGTTTTCAAGCGTGATTCTGAAACCGCGGACATCGCCGGGCGACGACGTACCTCCAGCAAGAATTGAAGACGATGACGGATTTTCCATGAAGATGCAGAGTCCTCCTTCGAAATCCAAAACTTGAACAGCAAAACTCTTCGCCTTGGCTCTGAGCTCTTGCGCGTCGAAGGCGGTGAGTCCACATGGAATGCTGCAGAAACAACTCTTAAAAGTATTAAATAATAATAAATTAAAAATCATTTTTTAAATAAAATTATATTTTGCATTTGACTCTTAGTGCTCTTTGAATTCCGGTTTTGGATAGCCTGAAGGAGATCACCTTCACCTTTTGTGAATGGTGGATGCCTCTATCTTTTTGAGAGTACAATGAATTTTAAAGACATTCACACACCGAACTTGCTAAGGTAGAGGCACCCATCTTTGAGGAACTCAGAGATATGTCCAACCAAGACTTGAACTCAGGACTTCCTCCCAAAAACTCGAAGGTAGAGGCACCCATCTTTGAGGAACTCAGAGATATGTCCAACCAAGACTTGAACTCAGGACTTCCTCCCAAAAACTCAAGGTATCAAACCACTAAGCTACACGGGCTTGAACTAAAGGAATCTATTTTATTTTTGATCCCTCTAATGTTTCTTTTTCCTTTTGGGAGTTCCATTTGGAGGCTTCAAGTTTTTGAAATAACAGCACACACACTTAGGAGCCCCCTTTATTCCTCACTTTCAAAGGTTCATGTCAAGCCACCAACAACTCTTGAACCCTAGACCTTCACCCAAGAGGTCCAATGTGTTACCACTACACCTTGCTTCCTTGAGGCTCTTTAATGTTTTTATGCACCCCTCTTTCAAAACACAACTTACAATAGGAAATTAAGAGAAGATTACAAAGAAGATGTATAAATCTTGGGTCCCCTTTGTGGGATATCCACTACACCTTGCTTCCTTGAGGCTCTCTAATGTTTTTATGCACCCCTCTTTCAAAACACAACTTACAATAGGAAATTACGAGAAAATTACAAAGAGGTTCATCTCCTTGCATTGCAAAGATAATGGAGATGCAAAATGGGGATGGCTCTTGATCCTTTTTCCAAAACATGATAAGGCCTTCTCCACAAAGTAATTCTTGGGCGACCTCTAAACTTGATGGTGACCTCTAAAAAGAACAATGTACAATAGGAGATTTCGATAAGATTAAAAAGTAGGTTTATACACCTTTGGTCCCCTTAGTGAATGTCCATTTTCTCTTTAGTTTATCTTCTTGCATTGCAAAAACAATGGAGAGGCAAAATGGGATGGCTCTTGATGTAAAGATTACACATGTAGAAGCAAAACAAAAAGAAGAGTGTACTCACAAAATGAAAAAGTGTGAGAGACTCAAAGTGAGTAGACCAAGAAATGGATAAACTCACATGGATTAAAAATGATCTTGTGAAAAGCATGGAGTAGGCTCTGCAAGCTTCTAACCAAGTACAAAGTGGGAAAGAGGCCCTTCTTATATAGATTTGGAGGAGGCTCTCCAAAGTACATCATATGCGTGATAATTACCCCTAAAAGAGAATGAATACACTAGTAGAAGCAAATGGCAAGGTAGCCAGATACAATATAAATGAAATGAAACGGAGTGTCTTCTGGATACAAAATGGAGATGCACTCATGTAGATACGAATGCAAATGAAGTAGAAGAATTCATATCGTCAACACCCCCACTGCATCTCCATTTTGGGGTGGTTGAATGTTGCAAGGGTCCATCAAGCTCTAGAGTGGAATTGGAGATAGAGCCTTCATGAACATTTCCAAAGATAATGGATGTTCCCTTAGTGGGATGTCCATTTTCTCTTTAGTTTATCTCCTTGCATTGCAAAGATAATGGAGAGGCAAAATGGGGATGGTTATTGATCCTTTTTCCAAAACACAATATTCTCTTCTCCAACAATGTAATTCTTGGGCGACCTCTAAAATTGATTGTGCATCTAGATCTCCAAATGTTTCAAAGGGTTTCACATCTTATATCATTTCAAAGAGGAGCTGAATGACCAATAGCGTTACCCAATATGACATGGTGTTGTGATTTCTTCTAAATTTTTAAAGGATTCCTTGAGCCTTTTCCTAGAACCAAGTGCTCTTGGGACAAGAATGGAAGATTTGAGGAATGTTTTTAAAGACAACTTTACATGAATATTCAATCTTTTCGTGAGAAGAAGATCTTTAGCTCCTTGGCCAAAAGGCCACTCAACCTCTGCCCTTACCTCTATGGGTATGAAAATTTAAGGAATGTTTTTAAAGAGAACTTTACATCAAGTTAGAAGGAAGGATTTTACAAGCATGTTGAGGGAGAAATAAACTTCTCATTTAAGTGTGAAGAATCAAGCTAACTTCATTCGTTTTCCTTGAGAAACAAAATCATGGGGACATTTGAGCAGAAGGAGAACTAATAGTCTTTGTAATCTCCATATGGAGAAGTCTTTGTAATCTCCATATGGAGAAGTCTTTGTAATCTCCATAGGGAGGGGAATGAAAGAGTTTGTTAGGGTTTGCTATTTGGGTTCATCAAACTCCATTGCATGTTTATTCCTAGATATCTTCCAAAGGGGTTTGCCTCTAATGGCATTCCACAACAATGCCTACCATCCCAAACCTTCACACCAAGGAGTACCCAAGTCAAGCTTATTCATAATCCCCCTTCTCAAAGGTCAACTTCAAGACGATCTCTGTGGGTTTTGAACCCTAACCGTGCAATCTAGGGTTGAAAGTTTTTAAGAGTACACCACTCACCCCCAACATAACTCAAAACAAAGCAAATAAAATCTCTTTGTCTTATGCATTCCACCCATTTGGGCTAGTTTTTTTAGAATCCATTTGTCTCTAATTTGATAGAAGACTAACCGAAAACCTTTAGGGCTCACCTTCAGGAGATGAAGAGAAGGAATACAAATTTCTCAATTGTCTACAAATCGAGAAAGATTGACTCCTAAGGTTTTAGCCAGCCATTGACCATCCATTTCACAACCAATTCATTCATCATTCCCATGTTCCATGACCTACATCAACTTTTATCCCTAGGTATGGAACACACATCCCAACTAATGTAATGTGAGAGGGATAGAAGGAATACATACATAAGTATATGTGTACCTTGTGCACACACACATATATGTATGCATGTATGTATGTGTTTATGTATATGTATATGTATATGTATATGTATATGTATATGTATATGTATATGTATATGTATATGTATATGTATATGTATATGTATATGTATATGTATATGTATATGTATATGTATATGTATATGTATATGTATATGTATATGCATATGCATATGCATATGCATATGCATATGCATATGTATATGTATA